>JAUCMX010000008.1:26426695-26441695 GCA_033459395.1 Hemibagrus guttatus
ACATCACAGTGATTAGAAGTTTTATGTTGATGTGACCATGTTGCTCCAGGCCACTACCATAAACGATGCCTGAGACAGAGGCTGTGACGTCGGCCATTTGAGCCGTCCTTGGAGCTTTATTAGTGACAATGAATCAAATGGAATCAAATTGTGAACCAGTACACGGAATCAAACTGTGAAGCCTTTACAGTGAACCAAGTTGAATCATGAAGCCAGTACAGTGAATCAATTTAAATTGAACTGTGAAGCCAGTGCAGTGAATTAAATTGAATCAAATCGTGAACCAGCACAATAAACTGAATCAAATCATGAACCAATGCAGTGAATTAAATTGAATCAAATTATGTACCAGTACAGTGAACTGAATCAAATAGTGAACCAGAACAGTGAATCAAATTGAATCATGAAGCCAGTACAGTGAATTAAATTGAATCAAATCGTGAAGCCAGTACAGTAAACTGAATAACATCATGAACCAAATTGTGAATCAAATTGAATCGAATTGTAAAGCCAGTACAGTGAACCGAATTAAATCATCTAGCCAGTACAGTAAATTGAATCAAATTGCGAAGCCAGTACAGTGAATTACATTGAATCAAATAGTGAACCATTACAGTGAACTGAATCAAATAGTGAACCAGAACAGTGAATCAAACTGAATCAAATCGTGAAGCCAGTACAGTGAATCAAATTGAATCATTAAGCCAGTACAGTGAATCAAATTTAATGAAACTGTGAAGCCATTACAGTGAATTAAATTGAATCAAATCGTGAAGCCAGTACGGAGAACTAAAACAAATCATGAACCAGTATGGTGAATCAAATTGAATCAAATCGTGAAGCCAGTACAGTGAACTGAACTGAATAGCTTCATAAAGCTGGTACAGTGAATAGACCCAGGTTAGTGAAGGAAGATGGAGGGAGTGAATCAAAAGTTTGTATACCCGTGCTGATTGATTTCCTGTGTAGAAATAATTCTATTAATTTTAGATTTGCTAATAATAATAATGAAGAGAGATACAGAATTATGTTGTGAGCATAAAAATTGTTAAAATCTGGTAATATACAGTGTAATATTGAATGATATAAAAATGGCAAAAGTAAAGCAAACCTTTTTATTTTTAGTTCCTTAAATGATTCCAATATTCATATTAAACCTGATAGTTTCCTTCCTTAGGTGCTTTACGCTGCTCTTCTGTGGGGGAAGAAAAAGAATCTAAAAGCAAAGCGTCTGACAGGAAATTAGTGAGAAACCAACAGAAGAACACGAGGATACCTTTTTAAATAAACAGCGTGATCAGCTCAGCATGTGTCTGCACATAACTTAGCATAATTTATGTGTCGAAATGTTTAAAAATAAAACCATTCCACATTCTACTCCAGACGCTGTGTAGTTTGTGTATTCTGAGGAACTTTATAGTGAGGAGTCCGAGTCTGAGATCAGGTGATGGATTAGGATACGGGAAATTTAGGAAAACCGCTAATCAGGAATCGGGAAAAACAGGAAAACCGCTTATCAGGAAAATCGGGAAAAACCCGCTAATTGGGAAATTTGAGAAAATCAGGACACTCACTAATCAGGAATCGGGAAAATCAAGAAAACCGCTTATCAGGAAAAAATCAGGAAAACCGCTAACCAGTAATCAGAAAAATAAAAAAAAACGCTAATCAGGAATCAGGAAAATCAGAAAAAACGCTAATCAGGAATCGGGAAAATCAGGAAAACCGCTTATCAGGAATCAGGAAAATCAGGAAAACCGCTAACCAGGAATAAAAAAAACGCTAATCAGGAATCAGACAATCGGGAAAACCGCTAATCAGGAATCAGACAAATCAGGAAAACCGCTAATCAGGATTCAGGAAAATCAGGAAAACGCTAATCAGGAATAAGACAATCAGGAAAACCGCTAATCAGGAATCAGAAAAAACGCTAATCAGGAATCATGAAAATTAGGAAAACTGCTAATCAGGAATCAGGAAAACTGCTAATCAGGAATCAGACAAATCAGGAAAATCGCTAATCAGGAATCAGACAAATCAGGAAAACTGCTAATAAGGAATCAGGAAAATCAGGAAAACCGCTAATCAGGATTCAGAAAAAATGCTAATCAGGAAAAATTAGGAAAACCGCTAATCAGGAATCAGACAAATCAGGAAAACTGCTAATTAGGAATCAGACAAATCAGGAAAACCGCTAATCTGCATTTATGAACGAGAAATCGTGTTACTGTGACGCACTTGCACCCTCAGTGTCATGTTAAACCTGCTGGAGGCTCGAGTCTGAGCCAAAGTGTCTTTAGTTGTAAAAGTTTAAATATAAAATCGGATTCTATTCAGAAGAAAAGCGAGTCATTTCAGCAGTCATTCTTTTTTTTTTTAAAAATAGAAGCTGTTTCTTTTTATTTTTATTACTCTTTGTGTCTAAATAGGAAGAACGATCGGCTTCCACTTCACACCATTCTTCCTCTTCAGGACACTTCAGGTAGAGTCTGTCAGCAGAAACAGACGTGAGTGGCTTTCAGTTTACAGTAAAAAAGAAAAAAGAAGAAAGAAAGAAAGAGAGAAAAAAAACTGGTGTAACGTGGACAACACAGTGCTTCTGAGATTAGATTTTGTAAGTAAGTAATAAAAGACGTTGAGGACACGATGATACAGTAAAGCAATAAAGCGATGTGGTGCGACGAGATCTGATCATCTTATCGCTCTTTTTTTTTTAAATGTACATATTAAAGAGCATCATTTCAGTCTGAGATTCTCAGAGATGCAGGTTTCTAGTGCAGGATGTGAAAATCTTTTCAGACTCGATGAGCAGGAGCGAGGGATTACGGGAGATGCTGGGGCGTGTCGTTTAACGTTCTTTCACAGCGACTCGACAGCTTCTCAGCAGTCTCAGAGTCTCTGGCCATGCCCCTTAGCTTAACGTTAGCTGATTTGCATTTTTTTTTAATCAAACGTCTGTTATCTTTACAACATCTGCACCAGGTTTCTCAGTGAACCGGTGAATTGTTCAAGGAATAATTTGATTCAGTGATTCACTGAATCTTTTTTCTCTTATTAAACTCCATTGTATCCATTGTGCTAGCAATAACACCGCGTCACGAAGTACGTCGTCGTCCGACAAATTAGCACGAGAATGGCTAAACATGTCACAAATTTCTCGCTAGAAAGCATTTCTCATGTCGTTTTTCTCTTCTTTATATTTGTGATGCCTGATTTGTTTTTCAGGCCAGTGCAGCGCAAATCATCAGTCAGTGACTCTTTATGCTAATCTCTGCCGTCTTCCTCTTCTTTCACGTCTTGCTGGAAGCGAACGCTAAATGCGATTTCCTCTATTAAAGATCCTGGTATTTATTTTAGGGACAGTAGCACACTGGCAAGCTCTTTGGCTACGTTCCCAGCGGTGCACTTTCAGAGCCTCCTCCTCTCCAAGATGGCCTGCGATGGGTGCCAGATGCATGCTGGGAAATAAGAGGCAGAGTGGTTAGCGGCGTGGGGTAGCAAGAGCACAGAGAGCACCACATGGCCCATTTTGTTAGCGAATATCGCGTTGATGATGTTAGCCGTACAAACAAGAAGATGTCTGATGTGTATCGGGGTGCCAGGTGCATGCTGGGAAATAAGAGGCGGAGCGATTGGATGTGAGGGTTGAAAGAACACAGAGAGCACGACATGGATGTGATGTTAGTTTGAGGACGAAGCGGTGTTTCACGGATGTTCCGGAGGAAACGTATAAAAACTAGCTTTTTTGCTACATTTTAAATGTGATGTGATCGTTGACGGTGTAAGAGTAATAAAACATGGTGTTATGGGAAAATAATCAGCTGCAGGATGATGACAGTGACTCCGCTTCATCATGTTGATTACTTTCCTCCAACAGCACCACACGGAATATTTTACTCCTAACTTTCTGGAAAGATTATTGCTTTCGAAACAACCATCCATAATCATAATCGTAGCTCTTAGCATAAAAAAGTTCTTCTCTTGCCACAATCCTCCATCTCGCCCTGTCCGTAACCTGCTTCCTGTCTCCTCTTCAGGAACGTATTAATTAATCATGAATAACGTCTGACGTGAATTCAGCTAACGTTTAAAGGAATCAACACACAGAGTTTCAGCAATCTGGCTGCGTTTAAAAAAAAGCAGCCAGATTGGTGCTCTTAAAAACAATCTGCATTTTGCATTTCAAATCTTTCATCTAGGAGATGCTGAAAAATGATTCATCGATTATGAGCACGATAAAAAAAATCAGGACGGATATAGAGCGCATCACTCAAAACCCGGATCCGACTTAATGACACGAGTGGCGGATTAATCAAAAGTGGAATCAGAGATGCAGAAATGCCGCAGGTTTGTGTAGCGACTGTGTTTAAGGATGAAAGATTTGTACATCTATGTATCCGTGTAATACTTGAGGTGTCGAGTGGGGGGAAATGGCATTAGGATATTTGCAGATATTTCTATATCACTTCCACATTTTATGTTTCATTAAATAATCGACATCCGACAAAAACACACACTTAAACGCTATATGGCCAAAAGTATGTGCACCCCTGACCATCACCATCACATGTGGTTCTTCACTAAACTGCTGCTGCACAATGGTATAGAATTTCATTACAATTACAGTTTCCCTTCACAAAGCCCCTGAGCTCCATGAAGACACGGTGTGTTGGTTAAGCTTCATGAAGGTGAAGATCTCGAGTGTCCTGCACTGATCCCTGACTCTTACTCAACCCCACTGAACACCTTTGGGATGAACTGCAGCTGGAGTCTCCTCAACATCCTGACATCACTGTCTGATCTCACTAATGCTCTTGTAGCTGAGTGATCACAAATCCCCACAGCTATAATCCAACATTTAGTGAAAAGCTTCCCAGAAAACAAGGGAGCTCATTATATTAATTAGAACATCAATGAGGGAATAAATCTGGATGTTCAACAAGCGTATGTGAGTGTGATGCTCAGGGGTGCACATACTTTTGGCTATAATGTATACACTGAATGTACAGTATATTTCTTGCTTCCTATACGTAAGTCCATAAGTTCAGCTTCTCACTCAGTTGTCTATTTTGTGGAACTTTAGCTGTAGTTTGTAGCAGCAGATATTCAGATCTGGATCATTCTGGATCATTTCCATCCTGCTCCTGTGGCTCTGGCTGAACATGAACATTTTAACCTTCAAAATGTGTTCATTCAAAATAACAACCCTGTTAACAAAGACAGTTTAAGAAACACAGATGTATGAGTCTTGTATGTAATGAAACAGAAACAGAAACAGTTGCTAGATGAGATTCATGCTTTTGCACATCATCGGATGTTCAGTGACTTGGATTATAGATGACACAGATAGAAAATCCTCATGAGTTCCACCTGTTCTATCCCTGTAGAAAACCTTCTCTTTTGTCTTCTCTTTAGTTACACCTACCTACTTACTCGATCTCTCTCGCTCTCCCTCGCACATCTGAGATTAGAAGATTTACTCACATCTCTCATAATGCACTGATGGCTCAGTGGGTTAAGTAAGTTCTGTGCTAGCGACTGGAAGGTTGTGATTTTAAATCCCACGATTTAAGCCTTGAGCAAGACCCATAGCCTCTACCTGCTCAACTTTAGGCTTAGACAAGATTCTACCTCTCTTAAGTCACTTTGAATTGATCACTTTTTCTGCCAAAGAGATGAAAAATAAGCCGAAGTTACTGAGTCAGAACTTGAAAAAATGGAGTGATGGAAGGAAAATCAGAGAAAGAGAGAGAGAAAAAAAAAGACAGAAAAAGTGAGTGAGATATTGTTGTTGTCCATAGAGGAGCAGTGTTATGAAGGACCAGAGGGCAACTGCTCCTTGATAGATGGTCCAATAAGATGTAAAATTGTTCATCCATGAAAGGGCACATTAGTTCTCACGCCTTTCACACAGTCTCAGAGAGCTGTCACTGAGAAAACAGACTTTGCACCTGAATACTTGTATGCCTACGGCACTCACAGACACAGCGGCATCACTCCGAGGGGAACTGAGGTGGTGGGGGACCTCAGAAAGACTGCATTTGCAGAATCACGAAATTGGTTGTTCATCACTGCACACAGAATGCTTGTGGCTACTTGCCAACTTGGACACCTTCAGAGCTTACACAAGGGATCTTGGCAACTTGACCACAGGCCACAGGGTCATACATCATGGGATGGAAATGTCTGCATTTTCCCCTGAATACAGACCTCTTTTGATAACTTGATCACATGGGCATCACCTTAGTAATACATCCATATGGACCTCTCTTAGCAACTTGACCACGTGTGCACCCAGGACAAAACACCAAAACCCTCTTGGCAAGACATGAATATGAATATGTGTCCTTTTTTATTTATTGCATGAGAAACCAAGGACACTGCCCCTTATGGGCAAGTGGTAGATCAGTGGTTGGACTATTGCACAGAAAGTTGTGATGTCAAATCCCAGAACCACTACATTGCCACTGCTGGGCCTTGAGCAAGGCCCTTGACCTTCAACTGCTCAGTTCTATGAATCAGATCAGTGTAAGCTGCTCTGGATAAGGGCGTCTTCTGTAAATATAATGTCAGCCAAGTGTTATGTTAATTTGACCACCTGTGCACAAGGGCACTTCCCATTTTGGCAGCTTGACCATTAGGGCATGCAGAGCACCTTCAGATCCCTCTTAGCTTGAGTACTGGGTTACCTAGGAAAAAAACTTGTTAACTTGGTAATTTATGCACTTGTGCTAATGCTCTTTTTGGGAACTTGACCAAACACACTTAAATATAGGCTCCTTTTGACAACCTGAACACTTGTCAACCACAAACCGTCTTGAGTGTTTCTTGGCAACTAGAATACAAGTATCTTATGAGATCACCATTAGAAACATGTGCACCCGGGGCATGCACATTAAGGCATCTTGACCACTACTACTACACCTAGGGCACATGCACACACACATTCCTATTAGTAGCCAGGACACTTGGGTATCTAGGGCTTAAACACCTTATATGTGTCTTTTGGTAAGTTGATCACTTGTGTGCCTAAGGCATTACCTTTATTAACAATTTGACCACTTGTACATAAAGCGCACTTACATATGCACTGCTTTTGGAAACTCGACCACTAGTAAACTTAAGGCAGGGATGTCCCGACACCCCTGACTCAGTGCATCTACAGACAGATTCCCTTAGCTGCTTGATCCAAGTAATACTTGGGTACCTACAGTATACACATACTGTATATTAAGTTGATCATCTGTCCACCTGGGGCAACACACACATAAATTTTATACCATGAGTGCCTCTTGGCACCTAGACCACAAGTATCTCTAGGGCACACACCAGTGGGTACCTAAGGTACATATCTTGATGACAGCTCCAGACTGCAACTTAGTGTACCTAGAACGCCTACAGACAGATCCACTAGAGTTCTAGCTTCTGTGTTTTTACATAGATAAGAAATGCTTATTCCACCATGTACAGCTTATTCCACCATGTTAGACAGATCCCTATTAGTAGGCTGGGGACTTGGAACATTAACATATGTACATTGTATGTCTGTTGTTAACTTGGTCAGCACTGCCCATTTGGGCAAACTGACCACTTGTGCACCTACAGCATCAACACCAAAATTCCTATTAATAGCTTGATCACTTATGTACCTAGAGCATACATCCATCCATCCAGCCATTCTCTACATCACTTATTCTGCAGGTTCCTATGGGGAACCTGGAGCCTATTCCCAGAGACTCATGGCACAAGGCAGGGTACATTTAGATTTCTGGCATTTATCTCATTTTATGCTGTGGGTTAAGGGCCTTGTTAAAGGGCCCAGCAATGGCAGCTTGGTGAAACTGGGATTGAAACTCACAACCTTCCAATCAGTAGTCCAACACTATAACCACTCAGAAACCACATCCCTCAAGGCACTGTAGACAGGATGCCAGTCTATCACAGGGCACAACTGCACACATACACTCACACATCCATTTACACTCTACAGACAATTGAGAGTTGCCAATCGGCGTACAACACATGTCTTTGGACTGGGGGAGAAAACCAGAGTACCAGAAATCTCCGAGGCACACGGAGAACATACAACATGGATATATGAGCTTGTTAATTTGATCTGCACATCTATGACATTGAATTGAAAACTTTCTTGTGCACTTAGGGTACACTGGTGCACGTGTAGAACATAGACACAGATCACTATTAGTAAATTGACATCTTGGGTATCTAGGGCATAACTGTGCCATCTGGTAGCTTGGCTAGTTGTTCTTCATGGGCATACAGCTCAACTCCTCCTGGAAGCCTTGCCATTTCTGCATCTATAGCACATGAAAATGATCCATTGTTATCCATAATAATGACACATACACAGTGGAATAAGCAATTCTTCTTATTTAAGATAAAATCACAGAAGCTAGAACTCTAGTGGATGGAAATCTGAAAAAAGCGCACGATTAAGGGTGTGTGAGTGTGTGTTTTTCTTGGCTGGTTACGCAAAGGAAAAGTAAATTTGTCTGAAAATGTTCACATCCAAAAGCAAAGTGATTTCCCTCAATAGCCCTACAGCAAATGAGTGACTCAGACAAGCTCATAATGGCCACACACACAGCATGCACTCATTTTCTTCCATTCTGTGTTTAAGCACCTGGTCCTCACACACACTCTGCCCCCCACCTGCTTTGCATCATCTTTGATGTTTTGATCAGCAGGAGAATAGGACTGTACAAGATAGAGAAATTAAAAAAACAAGGGGAACACACTGACATGAACACACGAAAACTTCCGTAGCAGAGAGCGATTTCTGTGCGCTGAGCTAGTTTATATTTATTCACAGAAAATCAGGTGTTGCCTTTTGTGATGCTATATATGCATTGAGATTTTTATAGTATAATCACTTTAACACCTCCAGTGTGTAGGAGATACATGTAAGGGGACTGACTTTATAATTATCGGCTAATATGCACTTTGTTTTTGTTTTTTTACCCAAGCAAACACAAACTAATAAAAACAAAGTGATCAAACTTTGGGATTGTGATGGTCTCCTATCGATCGATCTATCTGGACTAAGCACTAACCGCTCTAATCAATGCTCAAGCTATCAGCTAATAGGACCTTTGTGAGCTTATGTGGGGTAAAGTTCTGTAAGCAATTAGCTAGAGAGAGAGAGAGTCTCAGGGCATTTTAGCGTGAACGTTAATTCAGAGTAGTAGAAGTGAGTCTGTAAGTCTGTGTGGCAGAATTTAGGATACAGTGGAACCTCGCCATACAAATGCCCTCCTTCATGAATTTTCGCCTTAAGAATTGAAGTTTTGCAAGAAATTTGCGTCTACATATGAAGCATTTATGGCATTTGAAGTACGTCTGGAAACCGTTCAAAACTTGTTAGCGTCAGTGGAAAGCCAAATTTTACAATCTTTTTTTCAGTCAGAGAAAGCCGTGTGAAAGAGTCGACCCACGATACCGACGTTGCCTTCGGCATGCGTTCAAAAGCTAGGTGATTTTTCCGTCGTTTTTTTGTTGACAGATCGGTGGCGTGGGCGGTCTGTTCTATTTTTAGCCCAAGCTTGGTGGCACGACTTCCTGTGAGGAGCCTTGACATGGAATGCTTGGCTTGGGTCGGTTCTTTGTAAGCAGCCATACAGTTTACATACGCTTCGTATCGGTCATATTGGTCATTTTTTTGGGCGGCTGGAACGGATTATCTGCATTTACATTATTTCTTATGGGAAAATTTGTTTCGCAATTCGTTTCGCAAATATCTCACAAAACTTTATATATCACAAACTTTAGCCACGTGGTTGCTTTTCTGTATTTGTTTGTTGATTTCATCTGACATGAGTGTGTATGAAGTGTGTAAGTTTGCACTCATTGAGTTGTTGCAGTAGAAGTGCTCTTTCAGCTCTTCAGGGAGCATTCAGCCGAGCCGAGGAACGACTACGACCCAAAATCAATAGTCATTGAAATAGAGTAACATGATTGTGTGTGTGTGTGTGTGTGTGTGTGTGTGTGTGTATATGTGTGTGTGGAGACACGTCTGGACAGAATTTGAACCTATTATTCAAAGCTAGTGTTTGTGTATGAGTGTGTTTCCTACACACACACACACACACACACACACACACACACACGAACGAGATGATGTATGCCTTATTGTGATACTTTGACATTGATTCCAAGATAATAATCTGCACCTTACTTAAAAAAAAACACAGCGCTAAGCCTTTGGACCTATTATGACAGAAAATTTCAACTTAAAATGAATTCTATGAAATATTTCAAATGGTTTTTGAGCCTGCATGCTAAACAAGCTACCTAACTTAAAAATGGCTTTCTTGTTGCTCTAATGTTGTATTTCATTTGCCGTTAAATCAACCCTCGAGAAACGATGACGCAACGATAATTTTGCGTATTTGAGACGCTAAATTACAGTAACGCTCATGTCTCGTGAACTTCTTTTGTGTTTTTTGGCGGTTAACTAGCTGTTAGCTAGTTAATATAACTAGCTAACTAGCTGCGTGAATATGCCAATGAATATTCATAAATCCAGTGAAACAATTCATTTTTAGAGAAGTCACTGTTTGTTTCATTGGTACAATTGAAATATATATATATATATATTAATTAGATTTTGCTTAAAAGAGAAAAACACAAAGGAAAAGATTGCTTCTGTCTCTCACTGTTGCATAATAAAGTTCCAAACTTTCCTGTTGTCACTACAGAAAGACGGCACGTTCCTGAGAAAACAAAAAAAAAAATAAACCGGAGAAAAAAGCAAAGCTAATTATCGCTGCTGACTAGCGCTTCCCGCACGTGGGAAAGAGGCTAAGATGCAAATCCTGGAGTTAATTACGGAGCCCAAATGCGCAGTCGAACCCTTTCTCTCGCAAATAAAGACACAGAGCGAGAGATTGGAGCTTCGACGTAGAGCAGACGACTCGCTCTGGCATCGCTAAGCTCTGCTCCCCGAAAGCGAGCGTTTATCATCTGCGTTAGAGATGTCTGTTACGTCCTGCTTTTTTTGTCAATGAGAGAAGTTGCTTTTGTGTTTGTGTGTATGTGTGTGTGTATTTGTGTGTGTGTGTGTGTGTGTGAACGAGATAAAGACAGGACAATGCTACAAAAGCTGCCTTTGTAGCATGCAGGATTTCTCTCGGACTCGACTCTCGTCTCAATTCACGCTGTTTTTCCTCTTTTCTCAGACTCCAGCTCAAGTCAATCAACTAATTGGCTTTTTAGAGATATATCGCTGAGAACAGGAAGAGATGAGCCGTGATTAAACGAGTCTTTTTTTTCTTTTCAGGACAGTCTTTTCCATTTTCCAGTTAGGCATGCATGTGTGTGTGTGTGTGTGTGTGTGTGTGTGTGTGTGTGTGTGTTTTAATATCTTCACCACCAAAGTCACCACATGGGCAGGAATATCTGACAGTGAATGAATATCTGACCTTGCGATGACTTTTGACTGGACCCCATGAGGACGACTGCATTTTTTTTTGTATTTAAAACAAATAAACAGTTCTATATGTTACTCATGATTTAATCCTGAGGTTAAAATTGTCATTAGGTTTAAGTTTAGTCTAGAATTAATTAGCTGCAATGGAAGGTCCTGAGTAGGACTGTAAGATAAGTGTGTATAATATAAACCTGTGACTGGCAGCAGCGCTGCTGTGTTCAAAATGAATCGATGACTTCTGACCAATCAGAATCGAGAATTCTACAGCGCTGTGATGTCATGCTCGTGTAAACAGCATCGTCTCCATGTTAAAAGGATCACAGTATCAGATCACAGCCTCTTCTCTGGCCTCAATTTTTCAGGTCTAATGAAGACATTAAACAATGGAAAATGTTAAGGTCAAATCAGTGTACTGGAAACAGTGTGAGAACACAGGCACATAGGACTCTCACACAGCCACACACAGCTCTCACGCAGAGCTCTCACACAGAGCTCACACAGAGCTCACACAGAGCTCACACAGAGCCACACAGAGCCACACAGAGCTCTCACACAGAGCTCTCACACAGAGCCACACAGAGCCACACAGAGCTCTCACACAGAGCTCTCACACAGAGCTCACACAGAGCCACACAGAGCCACACAGAGCTCTCACACAGAGCTCACACAGAGCTCACAGAGCTCAAAAAGCTCACACACAGGTCTCACACAGCCCCACAGAGCTCTTGCACTGAGGTCTCACACAGAGCTCTCACCCAGCTCACACAGAGCTCCCACACAGCTCAAACAGCTCACACACAACTCACACACAGAGTTCACACACATACCTCTCACACAGCCGCACAGAGCGCTTGCACAGAGGTCTCTCACACACAGCTCAGACACAGCCACACAGAGAGCTTCCACAGAGCTCACACACAGCTCTCACACAGAGCTCTCACACATCTCACACACACCTTTCACATAGCCACACAGACCTCTCACACAGAGCTCACACACAGCTCTTACACACAGTGCTTTCACACAGCTCACACATAGTGCTCTCTCACAGCTCACGTACAGCTCTCACACACAGTGCTCTCACCCAGCTCTCACACAGCCACACAGTTTTTTTATTTTTTTTAAAAAGAATGAACATTTTATTTCATGTTTTTATTCCTACACTCCTCTCAGCCACGACTCGCTTGACTCTGCCCATGGTGAAACCAAAATACAAAAGAAACCAAATGAATCACTTTGAATCAGATTTAGAACTTTTGCTGTTTTTCCTTGCGTTTTTCATTACAGAACCATGAATGAAAATTTTACAGGGATGGGTATTTCTTTTACCCCATACCCTCTCTTAAGCTATTGTTTATTTGATTTTGTGCAGGTCTGAAACCAAACCTAACAGAGAATGAACCAAATGAACCAAATGAATCACTGAATCAGATTCAGAACCTTTGCTTTTTTTTTCTTGCCTAATTTAAGAACAGAAATGAAACTTTTACAAGAATGTTTTTGTTTTTTATTTTTATTTTTTGCCCTCATACCTTCCCTTCAGCCAATGTTCACTTGATTTTCTGCAGGTCTGAAACCAAAATACAAAGGAACCAAATGAATTATTTTGACTGATTCAGATTCAGAGGCTTATTCTTTTTTTTCCCCAATGTCTTTTTTTTTGAATGAAGAATGAAAATTTTATTTCATGTTCTCACTCCTACACTCTCCTTTTATGTAGTGAGAACACCAAAATACAAAGGAACCAAATGAATCACTTTGAATCAGATTCAGAACTTTTGCTTTTTTCTTGGCGTATTTCAGAGCGATGAATGAAAATTTTACAGGGATTCTTTTTTTCGTTTTCTTTCTAAACTCCATACCCTCTCCTCACCTAATATTCACTTGATTTTGTGCAGGTCTGAAACCAATCCTAAAAGAGAATGAACCAAATGAACCAAAAGAATCACTTTGAGTTTGATTCAGAGTCAGATTCCTTTTTCTATTTTCCATAATTTCCAGCCAGTGAATGAAAGGTTGAATGAAGGTGAATGAAGGTTGTAAAACTGCCCTACTACACACTCCCCCTTGTCCGGTTGGAAACAAACCTAAAAAAAGAAAATGAACCAAATGAATCACTTTGATTCAGATTCAGAACTTTATTACTTGTCATATTTCTAAGCAATGAATGAAAGATTCATAAGAACGTTCTCTCCCCTACTCCCCCCCTCAGCCAGCATTTGTTTACTAACGTACGATGTGAAACCGAACCAGAATAGCAAACTAATGAGATTCGCCCGACAGACGACTAGGTGTGAAATCCAGATCATGTTACGTTTGTGTACGTCTAATCCGTCTGTCTGCTCCGCCGTTTCTTCTTGATGAACTCCGCCGTCCTGATTATCTGCTCTTTTTAAAATAATGAATGCGATCCGTAATCATGCCTCTGTAATACGAGTACCAGAGCCACTGATTTATTATAATGTGTGTTACATCACCTAGCGGAGATTTCTTTTCCCGGGAGAACGATATGTCCTCTTGCTCTGAGAGGCTCTGAGGTACCTCGATGATCAGGAAACACTCTGGGGCGAGGAAAGAAGCATGGCTTTAATCTCGGGTGGGAAAAAGAGTTTGGTCTCTTATAATAGCTGTTCAGGATAGAAAGTGTTCCTTCTCCGCAGAGGAAAAGGCATTTTAAAGGCTTCCGGCTCTGGGCTTTGCTCGGGCTTCACCATTTCTCTCTCTTGTCTCCCTGTTTTCTCTGCCGTGTCCTCTCGTAGAGTCACAGTGCATGCTGTGTGCTGAAGCAGAAGGTGAGTGGGCCTTGCTTTTCTTCATTTTTAATTTCGCTTATCTCGCTAAACTCTAGGGAGCACTTTTAGCTTTGTGTGTGTGTGTGTGTGTGTGTGTGTGTGTGTGTGTGTGTGTGTGTTGGAGACAAAACTCTTGCCCAGAGCCTCTTCAGTTTGTCTGGATGATTACACCTACCTGCCTTTGGTCATCATGCTAACAGTCAGCGCTGCGTCTGAAACTAAGTACCGACTGCTAAACGCTAATTAGTCCTGAAATTCCAGCTAGAGAGCTATTTATCTGTTTAGAACCAACCTAGTATAATTTTTTTAAATGATTGATTCATTAATGAACATTGCATCATACCTTTTTAGCTGTTTAAGGCTACCGTTAACGTCGTGGAAGGTCTGCCAAGTTAGTTTGTTCCATCAGCGATCCTCAGTCTGTCAGTCTATGTTTCTCACGGACAACCGTGACTTCAAAAACAAATGCTGTTAGCAACTGAAAAATAAACATGGCGGATGACAGAGAAAAAGATACACAGCAGATGACAAAAAAAACAAATATGGTGGACAACAGAAGAACAAATAATGAGGACAAGTGAAAAACAAATATGGCGGATGACAAAAAAACCAAAAACAATTATGGCGGATGTCAAAAAACAAATATGGCGGATGAGAAAAGAACAAATATGGCGGATGAGAAAAGAACAAATATGGTGGACAACAGAAGAACAAATAACGAGGACAAGTGATAAACAAATATGGTGGACAAAAGAAAAA
>JAUCMX010000008.1:26449195-26455073 GCA_033459395.1 Hemibagrus guttatus
GTAATGAGGAAGCAGTGCAGCTCTGATCTCCGTTCACAGACCCTTCCTTTGCCATCAGGCTTGGCCCCGCGGGCCTACGGGCTCTCCACATCGAAACCTAATAACATTAGGGTCTAATGCAGGGTCCCAGTGCTCCCGGCTCATATCGACTCGGCCAGATCTTTAATTTTAGAAATCCATTTACAAGCTGCGCTGCTTTTACGCTGCTGAGAGCTGCACAGGATCCAGGGGTTTAGTTTGAACCTGATTCTGTGTTAGCTGCTATAGCCAGTAAAATTTCACAGATCGAGGAGAACTCGTTGGTTTATAAGGTTTTAGGGTTTATATGTGAGTTAAAGATATGAAAACATGATTATTGTTTAAGTTATAAGAAATATATGAAGTACTGGGGGAACCCCTGAGTGAAAGCTTAAAGAGTCACTGCATTGATCCACCAAGCTAGTGAAGGAGGTGTGGCCTCTGTGTGCCTGCTGGTCATTGTGCCTGTCAGTTTCAGTAAAGAAGGCGTGGCCTCTGTACCTGTCAGTCTCAGTAAAGGAGGCATGGCCTCTGTATGTGTCAGTCTCAGTCAAGGAGGTGTGGTCTCTGTACCTGTCAGTCTCAGTAAAGGAGGTGTGACTTCTGTACCTGTCAGTCTCAGTAAAGGGGGCGTGGCTTCTGTGTGTCAGTCTCAGTAAAGGAGGCATGGCGTATGTGTATGTCAGTTTCAGTAAAGGAGGCATGGCCTATGTCTGTGTCAGTCTCAGTCAAGGAGGTGTGGCCTCTGATAGTCTCAGTAAAGGAGGTGTGGCCTCTGAACCTGTCAGTCTCAGTAAAGGAGTTGTGGCCTCTGTATTTGTCAGTCTCAGTACAGGAGGCGTGGCCTGTGTGTTTGTCAGTCTCAGTAAAGGAGGCATGGCCTCTGTATCTGTCAGTCTCAGTAAAGGAGGCATGACTTATGTGTGTGTGTCAGTCTCAGTAAAGGAGGCGTGGCCTCTCTATCTGTTAGTCTCAATAAAAGAGGCATGGCCTATGTGTTTCAGTCTCAGTAAAAGAGGCGTGGCCTATGTGTGCCAGCCTTAGTAAAAGAGACATGGTCTATGTGTGTGTCAGTCTCAGTAAAGGAGGCGTGGCCTCTGTATCTGAAAGGCTCAGTAAAGGAGGCGTGGCCTCTGTATCTGTCAGTCTCAGTAAAGGAGGTGTGGCCTGTGTGTGTGTGTGTGTGTGTGTGTGTGTGTGTGTGCCAGTCTCAGTAAAGGAGGCATGGCCTATGTGTGTTTTAGTCTCAGTAAAAGGAGGCATAGCCTCTGTATCTGTCAGTCCCAGTAAAAGAGGCGTGGCCGATGTGTGCCAGTCTTAGTAAAAGAGGCATGGCCTATGTGTGTCAGTCTCAGTAAAGGAGGCGTGGCCTCTGCAGCTTTCAACTTGTTTTGTGATTTTTTTTAAATATAATGTTAAAAAACTGTGTTGAGTCGCTCTGAATTGTGACGGAAGTTTCTTTCTATGTTCGTTTGACTGTTTCGTGTTATGTCTTATAAGCACATTTCACATGCAGAGGAAAAGCTGGCTGTGGGTGGCTTAGCATCTTCAATAGAGATAGACAGGTTTAGAGAGAGAGAGAGAGAGAGAGAGAGAGAGAGAGAGAGAGAGAGAGAGAGAGAGAGAAAGAAAAAAAAAACACAGAAGCTTTGTGCCATTCGACAGCCATCTTATAAAATGGAACATCTCTTATTGGCCGATGGCACGCAGCCTAGTAAAGTGGCTTAGGCAAGCACACTCTATTAAACATGCGAATGCACACACACACACACACACACACACACACACACACATATGCTCCAGCACTGGTGCACTCCTGTAGCTTATCTCCACTCAAAGCTTGGCCAAAAAGCATCAGTTTAACTGCAGGAACCTGAGTGAAGAGCCTCTTAAAGAGCCCGGCGTTCGAACCCCTACTCAAACACTCCTGTTCCATTTCAACAGTCCATCAAGTTCATTCCTCATTTCTGAATATCATCAGCGGAGAGAGACCATTGTGCTGGGTTCAACTTTTAAGTCCCACACAACACTATTTACACCGTACACCTACTCGAAAAATAAAATAAAATAAAAAATAGACTCAAAAACACTAAAGAAGTGTCACCGAGAACAAACGAGAACAGAGCAACAGACTGAGACCTGGATTTAAATCTTCTTCATCCTGGACGTTTAGTTGGTCATTCGGATCAGGATACAGATCTGCATTCCATTAATAAATAATTGATTTTTTTTATGCTACATTAATATTCATAATATTAATAATATATGCTACATTAGTATTCTTTTCTACGTAAAATAATAATTAAAAGAAGAAGAAAAATAAAAGAACGAGATCCACATAAAAATAATTAAAAAAAAACATCCCAATAATCAATAAGTAATTTCTGTTGACTAAAAGTCAGAGAGCTTGTACGCTTAAATTCCCAAATGGAATGTGCTTATGCATCTTATTTTATATATATATATATATATTTTTATATATATATATATATATATATATATATATATATATATATATATATATATATATATATATATATATATATATATATATATATAAAATAAATCTTTTTTTTTTTTAACTTTTAAAATGTCCAATTTCAGGTTGGAATTAGCCGCTAATATCTTTTAAAACTTAAAAAAAAATAATAATTTTTTAATTCTTAATTTATCTATAGCTCTGTGTCTTTTATCTTTATCTGAACATCATCCAATTGTATTGATTCGATCCAATCTCATCCAATTAAAGTCCACTCTCACTCTAAAAACAAACACAAAGTGTTGTTTAATTTATTTGCTTAAATGTAACTCTGTACATTTGTGTGCTGTGTCACGCATTAATAGTGATGAGTAACCACCACAATAAAAAAAGGATTATTTTTTATTATTTAAAACGACTTGAAGTGGTTTATTCATAACAATTATCCTTTTTAACTTTGTAAAGAACATCGTCATTTTTTTATTTATCTGTTTCTAGTTACGTTTCGTCATGGCAACCTCTATGAGGCGAGTCTGATTTCATCTCTCACACTCTTTTAAGCTCCTCCCACTGAGACACATCTGTAATGACGTTCTCAGAGAGCTGTACTCATGTTCCACACAACGGTGAGTTGAACGGAAGAGGACTTTGGAAGAAAAAAACAACATGTGTGTTGTGACGTCACAAATCTGCGGGAAGATGGGCGACGTTTCGAAAAATCGCAAGATTCTCAAAATATCGTTGAGTTCGCAGAATCCTGGAGGGTTTAAATAAATCATCCAGCAAGAGTTCACAAGTCTCTGTGTGAGGTGTTGCTATAGAAACGCTAACCTTTTATGATGATGATGATGATGATGATGATGATATAAAGCGAGGGCTGACCAATCAGAATGAAGAATTCAGCAGCAGAGACATAAAGCAGTAATAAAACGTGACGTCGTGTCCTGACAGCGTGAGAGCGAGAGCCTCAAGGAATCGAATGGGAATGTTTATCCGGTTCAGTTATTTCTGGCGTGTTTCATGTTTGCTGATTATCAGCCTCTCTTTCGTCCATTAGAGCAGAAACATTCGCGCTAACATTATTTGGGAGCAGCGGATGGGCGGGGGCTGATGGTGTTTAAGTGGATTCTGGTGGCTGTGCTCGGACAGCTGTTTATACTCAGCGTCGCTGCAGTAATTGAATCTCTGTCGGTGTATGACAGACTCACAGGGATAAATCTGGTTGGAGTCGCCGCCCGAGACCAACCGGATGCATTAGAGCTGAGACACGACAGTTAGAGTTAAAAAAACAAAACGAACAAAAACCATCAGTAATTTGTTTTGGTTACATTTACACTGACGCCACCAACCACGATTAGCATTGTGAGTCTCAAGCTAGATATTATGACATCAGAGCTAACTCTTTGTTGTTGTAATCACACTGTTAACTAAACTAAAGCTATTGCTAATAATTGCTAACAATAAATCAGGTTCTCTAGTATTAGCACCTGATTTGCTAGCAAACGTCTAGCTAGCTAACATGAAATAAACGAAACATGCTGATATAAAGTGAGACAGGATGTATGCACATGATGTCCATCTTTAATGTTGTCTAACGTCTTGCTAAACAAACGAGTTCCTGTTCTCACATACGCTATAGCAGCTATAAACACACCTAAAGCATAAACTCCTCTGTCCTGGCACTGGAGACTCCTTCCTTTTCCCCAGTACACTGATGTTCTCGACTTATTTTCAATCAGTATACAGTAATGAATGATGAGGCATTGGTGGCTCAGTGGTAGGTTTCTCGCCTATCATGCGAAAGGCCCGGTTCGATTCCAGCCAATGCCTCAACCCCAGCCACTGGATGCAGTGCCGGTCCCAAGCCCGGAAAAAATGGGAGGGTTGCGGCAGGAAGGGCATCCGGCGTAAAACCTGTGCCAAGTTGTTGTGCGGACCAGTCGGTCCGCTGTGGCGACCCCGAACAGGGAGCAGCCGAAAGCAACTTCTATACAGTAATGAATGATGTTCAGGCTGCGAGTCTGATCTAAAACGCCTCTGTTGGCTTTCAGTGTGTTTTAGACGTGTGTTTTTCCCTCTGTTGGATAAATTTACACAGATTTTTACTGGTTGAAGATCAAATTTCAGCTGTTTTTTAGCGGAACAAGCACTCGGAGCATCTCCGAGAGCAGAAATGGGTTTGATATCAACATTTACTTTGAAGATACAAACATTTGTGTGGGAAAAAAAAAAACAAACCTGGAACTTTTCTATGAATATATCACCTCTAGCAGGTTAAAAACAGAAATATTTCTGAAACACTAAAAATTCTTAACGTCCTTAGTGTCTACTTTCATATGAGCTTCATATTAACCTCCACTGTGGAGTGGGACATGACAAAGACGCTCAATCATCAACATGGACACAACAACAACAGAAGGGAAATGAATGAAAATGAAACGTTAGCTGATGATGTTGAGCTCAAGAAGTTTTTTTTTTTTTTGTTTTTGAGATTTCATCCTGCTCTGTTCGCTACAGAAGGAGAATCTTTAATCTCACCAGCATATGAAAAACAATGACTACCTTTTCAGTCTTTCTTTTATTTGATATTTTGTATTTTAATATCCTGTTATCTCAGGATGAGAGCTTGCGTCTGCTCCTGTCTTTCAAGCTGCTTTGAAATAAAATCTCTTGACATAAAAATAAAGGTTTCTGGTTTGTAACGGAACGTCCGGATGTGGAACCGCCGTGCTGTAATTAGTGCGCTTTTGTGAGGAATAATAATTCGCTAAAGGTCGAAAGATCTGAGGAGACCTTATTGTTCTGATGTTTGCGCGTTTGTATTTTAATTCGTCTCACAAAGAGGATGATTTCTAGCTTATATGAGTCTAAAGCAGTGTGTTGGTGTTGACCTGAGGCTGAAAGGAGGAGAAGTGAATGAGTGCTGTTCCTTTCAACTCAAACTCAGGTGTGGATCATTAAGAGCTACATTTCCTTACACACACACACACACACACACACATTCTTATTGTAAAGCGATGACTCAGAGAATAACTTAATATCCAGTCAGCTAAAAATTCTCTAAGCTTGATACGATGAGCTTGATATTATACTATAATTAAACGCCAGCGCTGTTCACTACATCGCCACATCCTGTCATATTTCCTCATTATACTCATTTCTGTTATTAACCATATAAGCAATCCTGATGGAAAACATCCCCAAAAGCCGTTTCCTTTCTTCACAGATCCTCAGAAGTCTGAATAAAGAGCTGGAGGAAGCGGAACCAAGAACAACATCCTGTTTAAAGGAAGGTTTCAGATGTGTAATGTAGACGTTATGAATCAGGGTCAGCACGGCTTTTACAGTGTTAACTCCACGCGGCGGTGCTGAACGTGTTCA
>JAUCMX010000008.1:26455573-26463073 GCA_033459395.1 Hemibagrus guttatus
GGTTAAAACTTCAACAATATGACTTTTTGTTTAATTTTGTTTAATTAAACAAATTTTACTCTGAATGGTTTCTATCACTGAAGATGGGGGTGGAGCTTATGGGCTTCAGACTATTAAAGGGGGGAGCTTTTGGAGTGCAGGATATCAGGAGGAGGAGTTTATTAATTTTGGAATATCAGGAGGAGGAGCTTATGGAGTTCAGGATATCAAGAGGAGGAGCTTGTGGAGTTCAGTATATCAGGAGGGGGAGCTGATAAAGCTCAGGATATCAGGAGGAGGAGCTTATGGAGTTCAGGATATCAGGAGGAGGAGCTTGAGGAGTTCAGGATATCAAGAGGAGGAGCTTGAGGAGTTCATGATATCAGGAGGAGGAGATTGAGGAGTTCAGTATATCAGGAGGAGGAGATCGAGGAGTTCAGTATATCAGGAGGAGGAGCTTATGAAGTTCAGGATATCAGTAGGAGGATCTTGAGGAGTTCAGGATATCAGGAGGAGGATCTTGTGGGGTTTCTCTACCTTCGTGTCTTTAATTTCAGTGTGCCGGCAGTGAGAGATTATTAGATCTTAGCAAGATATGAACAGGATGAGATGAAAAGTCCTGTAGAGTTTTTATGTTTCATTTATAAATTTTTTTGGGGTGTGTGTGTGTGTGTGTGTGTGTGTGTGTGTGTGTGTGTGTGTGTGTGTGTGTTTGAGGTTGCTTATCTCTGAAGCTGGAAGATGTTCAGTGTTTGGGGTGATTTGGGAGTTGCAGTGGTTATAAGCTGAAGCGATCATCATATATTATTAATTCCACCACCATTTTTTCTCTCTCTCTCTCTCTCTCTCTCTCTCTCTCTCTCTCTCTCTCTCTCTCTCACTCCACACACACACACACACACACACACACACCCCACACTGCTCTGCTATAAATAGTTTTTACCACCTACACCACCAACACCAGATTCCCACTCTCTGTGCTCTTCGTGTCTCTTAAATCTTTCTTTCTTTCTTTCTTTCTTTCTTTTTTTTTTCTTTCTTTCTTTCTTTCTTTCTTTCTTTTTTCTTTCTTTCTTTCTTTCTTTCTTCTGTCACACTGTTCTTATTCTTACGTCTCTGCTTTTGTCTGCTTTTTTTATAGTCTCTGTCTTTTATTCATTTCATTTATATCCCTCTCTTTTTACATATCCTCCATCCCTCTTTTTTGCTCTCCCTCTTTTCTGTCTTTTTTCTTCCCTCGTCCCTCACAGTTCTTCACTTTCTATCCAGAATTTCCCCTCAGTGTCCTGTTTGTTTGCATCTCTTATGTAACACACACACACACACACACACACACACACACACTTTTCTGCCTTAATTTTTTTTTTTTTCCTTAATGAACACCAATGAAGCCACTGGGTTCTGAAGAGAGCAGAGAAAGGTGTTTGAGGTGATGGTGTTTGAGGTGATGATGTTTGAGGTGATTGTGTTTGAGGTGATGGTGTTTTTTTAGGTGGTGTTTTTAGGTGATGGTGTTTGAGGTGATGGTGTTGAGGTGATGGGGTTGAGGTGATGGTGTTTGAGGTGATTTTTTGAGTGATGGTGTTTGAGGTGATGGTGTTTGAGGTGATGGTGTTTGAGTGATGGTGTTTGAGATGATGGTGTTTGAGTGATGGTGTTTGAGGTGATGGTGTTTGAGTGATGGGGTTTGAGGTGATGGTGTTTGAGGTGATGGTGTTTGAGGTGATGGTGTTTGAGTGATGGTGTTTGAGTGATGGGGTTTGAGTGATGGTGTTTGAGGTGATGGTGTTTGAGGTGATGGTGTTTGAGTGATGGTGTTTGAGGTGATGGGGTTTAGATGATGGTGTTTGAGGTGTGGTTTTGAGGTGATGGTGTTGAGTGATGGTGTTTGAGGTGATGGTGTTTGAGATGATGGTGTTTGAGGTGATGTTTGAGGTGATGGTGTTTGAGATGATGGTGTTTGAGGTGATGGTGTTTGAGGTGGTGTTTGAGGTGATGGTGTTTGAGGTGATGGTGTTTGAGGTGATGTGTTTGAGATGATGGTGTTTGAGGTGATGGTGTTTGAGGTGATGGTGTTTGAGTGAGGTGTTTGAGGTGATGGTGTTTGAGGTATGGTGTTTGGGTGATGGTGTTTGGTGATTGTTTGAGGTGAGGTGTTTGAGATGATTTTTTGAGGTGATGGTGTTTGAGGTGATGGTGTTTGAGGTGATGGTGTTTGAGGTGATGGTGTTGAGTGATGGTGTTTGGGTGATGGTGTTTGAGTGATTGTTTGAGTGAGGTGTTTGAGGTGATGTTTGAGGTGATGGTGTTTGAGTGAGGTGTTTGAGGTGATTTTTTGAGGTGGTGTTTGAGGTGGTGTTTGAGGTGATGGTGTTTGAGGTGAATGTTTGAGATGATGGTGTTTGAGTGAGGTGTTTGAGGTGATTTTTTGAGGTGATGGTGTTTGAGGTGAGGGGGGTTTTAGGTGATGGTGTTTGAGGTGATGGTGTTTGAGGTGATTGTTTGAGGTGAAGGTGTTTGAGTGATGTTTGAGGTGATGGTGTTTGAGGTGATGGTGTTTGAGGTGATGTTTGAGGTGATGGTGTTTGAGGTGATGTTTGAGATGATGGGGTTTGAGGTGAAGGTGTTTGAGGTGATGTTTGAGGTGATGGTGTTTGAGGTGATGGTGTTTGAGGTGATGTTGTTTGAGTGATGGTGTTTGAGGTGATGGTGTTTGAGGTGATGGGGTTTAGGTGATGGTGTTTGAGGTGAAGGTGTTTGAGGTATGTTTGAGGTGATGGGGTTTGAGGTGATGGTGTTTGAGATGTGTTTAGGTGATGGTGTTTGAGGTGATGTTTGAGATGATGGTGTTTGAGGTGAAGTTGTTTGAGGTGTGTTTGAGGTGATGGTGTTTGAGGGGATTTTGAGTGATGGTGTTTGAGTGATGGTGTTTGAGGTAAGGGGTTTGAGGTGATGTTTGAGGTGATGGTGTTTAGGTGATGTGTTTGAGGTGATGTGTTTGAGGTGATGGTGTTTAGGTGATGGTGTTTGAGGTGATGGTGTTTTAGGTGATGGTGTTTGAGGTATGTGTTTAAGGTGAGGTGTTTGAGATGATGGTGTTTGAGGTAACAGTTTTGAGGTGATGGTGTTGAGGTGATGGGTTTGGGTAAAGTGTTTGGGTGATGGTGTTGAGGTGATGGTTTAGGTATGGTGTTTAAATGATGGTGTTTGAGGTGATGGGGTTAGATGATGGTGTTTGAGGTATTGTTTTAAAGGGGAGGGGGTTTGAGTGATGGTGTTTGAGGTGATGTGTTTGAGGTAACAGTATTTGATGATGGTGTCTGAGGTGATGGTGTTTGAGGTAACAGTGTTTGAGGTGATGGTGTCTAGGTGATGGTGTCTGAGGTGATGGTGTTTAAAGGGGTGGTGTTTGAGGTGTGGTGTTGAGTGTGGTGTTTGAGGTCAGTGTTTAAGGTGAGGGTGTTTGAGTGATGGTGTTTGAGGGATGGTGTTTAGACAGGGGTTTGAGTGATGGTGTTTGAGGGGATGGGTTTGGTTTTATGTGGGTTTTAGGTGATGGTGTTTTGAGTGATGGTTTTAAGGTTATGGTGTTTGTTTTTGAGATGATGGTGTTTTTTTAGGTATTGTGTTTAAGTGAGGTGTTTGAGGTGATGGTGTTTTTTAGGGATGTGTTTAGGGATGTGTTTGAGGTGATGTGTTTGAGGTGATGCGTTTGGGTGATGGGGTTTTTTGGGGGATGTGTTTGAGGTGATGCTTTTAGGTGTGTGTTTGAGGTGATGTGTTTGAGGTGATGGGGTTTAGGTGATGGTGTTGAGGTGATTGTTTTAAAATGATGGTGTTTTTTTAGGTGGTGTTTTGAGGTGATGGTGTTTGAGGTGATGGTGTTGAGGTGATGTTTGATGATGGTGTTTGAGGTGATGTTTGAGTAGGGGTTTGAGGTGAAGGTGTTTAGGTGATGTTTGAGGTGATGGTGTTTGAGGTGTGTGTTTGAGGTGTGGTGTTTGAGGTGTGGTGTTTGAGGTAGTTTTTTGAGATGATGGTGTTTGAGGTGATGGTGTTTGAGGTGATGGTGTTTGAGGTTATAGTGTTTCAGACATTGGTGTTTGAGATTATGGTGTTTGGTTTGATAGTGGTTTGTGGTGATGGTGTTTAAGGTGATGGTGTTTGAGGTTATTGTGTTTGAGATGATGGTGTTTGAGGTGATGGTGTTTGAGGTGATTGTGTTTGAGATGATGGTGTTTGAGATGATGGTGTTTGAGGTGATGGTGTTTGAGGTGATGGTGTTTGAGGTGATGGTGTTTGAGATGATGGTGTTTTTTGAGGTGGTGATATTTGAGGTGATGGTGTTTGAAACAGTGGTGTTTGAGGTGATGGTGTTTGAGGTGATGGTGTTTGAGGTGATGGTGTTTGAGGTGATGGTGTTTGAGGTGATGGTGTTTGAGGTGATGGTGTTTGAAGTGATGGTGTTTTTTGAGGTGGTGATATTTGAGGTGACGGTGTTTGAAACAGTGGTGTTTGAGGTGATGGTGTTTGAGGTGATGGTGTTTTTTGAGGTGATGGTGTTTTTTGAGGTGGTGATATTTGAGGTGATAGTGTTTGAAACAGTGGTGTTTGAGGTGATGGTGTTTGAGGTGATGGTGTTTGAGATGATGGTGTTTGAGGTGATTGTGTTTGAGGTGATGGTGTTTGAGGTGATGTTGTTTGAAGTGATGGTGTTTGAGATGATGGTGTTTGAAGTGATGGTGTTTTTTGAGGTGGTGATATTTGAGGTGATAGTGTTTGAAACAGTGGTGTTTGAGGTGATGGTGTTTGATGTGGTGGTGTTCAAGGCAATGGTGTTTGAGGTGATGGTGTTTGGTGTGATGGTGTTTGATGTGAAATGTTTCAAGTGACGGTTTTTGGAGTGTATCTCCATTAATCAAACACTAATTCATTCACTTTATTTAGAACATGGACATGAGGAAGTAGTATTGATCTGACTCAAAGTCTCTCAGAAATCCACTCTCATCTCTCATCTCAAAGTCCGTGTCATTAAATGCCCCTCACAACAGCGTGATGTAGAACAGCCATTAATCCTGTAGCCTCAAATCTTCACAGCTTCCTCTATAAAACTGAAGTAAATGACAGCACTCTAAATCCTTTCCTGTCACCGTCACTCTTCCTCCAGTCTTATTTTCTGGTCGATCAGATTTTTAACCAACCAGGTTATGCTTTATCTAAATGAGAGCATGTCTGCTCGGAGATTCGAAATCAGCAGATTACAGGAAGTTCTGATTAGATGTGAGGTCACGTGAGGTCACGTGGGTTGTCCTGTCGTGCTTCTGACTATCGCTGATCAACAAGAACAAGCTATAGGAATCATGACTCTGTGAAAAACAACGATAAACAATGCATTGTTTCATTTTCTTAATTCTTTTTAATTTTTTGTGAGCTAGCAATACAAGGGCACATTTTCTCTGCTCTAAAGTCATCAAAGATGTCAAACAGAAGGTTATTAAGGTTCACACTAGCATGCGAAATATCTTCAGAGAACGCTGCGAATCTGGCGGCAACCGGATATGACATCACACCTTTGTTGTTTTCTTTTTAGCAAAAAGCAAACCAGCTATCTTAGCGATCGTGTCTTGTTTTGATACTTACTTTCTCGGTGATTTAATCATGTAGTGTGTCTTGGTGTATGAATCAAAAGTAAAATCTATTATAAACTCATGCAGTGATGCTGCAAATCAGGTGGCTTCTCTTGTGATGGTGGTTTTATATATTCTTTTAAAGCTGTGTAGGGTCAAGCGTAATGCTGTGACATATTAACGCTTCCTCCATCTCGGCTTTGCAGGTTCATCAAAATTGAACTGCAAATGCAATACTGGGAGGAGACATATTGAACGTGATTTCTGCAGCCAATCACAGCTTTCCAAACTGTTGCTCATGCTGCATCACAGAGCGGTGTAACACACCGAGGAAATCTATCTCATACACAGACTCTCTGTGTGTGTGTGTGTGTGTGTGTGTGTGTGTGTGTGTGTGTGTGTGTGTGGTAAAAGTTATATAAATTTCTATTCACTGCAACTGATACACACAGAGGCCACGCCTCCTTCACTAAGACTGACACACAGAGGCCATGTCTCTCTCTCTCTCTCTCTCTCTCTCTCTCTCTCTCTCTCTCTCTCTCTCTCTCTCTCTCTCTCTGTGTGAGAGACAGAGAGAGAGAGACAGAGAGAGACACAGAGAGACAGAAAGACACAGAGAGAGACAGAGAGAGAGTGAGAAACAGAGAGAGAGACATAGAGAGAGACACACACACACACACACACACACACACACACACACACACACAGAGAGAGAGAGAGAGAGAGAGAGAGAGAGAGAGAGAATAAATCCCTCCCACTTTTTTGGTTCCAGATGCTCCAGTAATATCAGAGGGTGACAGACAGAGAGAGAGACAGAGAGAGAAAGACAGAGAGAGAGACAGACAGACAGAGAGAAAGAGAGAGGCAGAGAGAGGAGAGCATAAGCCCCTCCCACTTTTTTGTTCCAGATGCTGCAGTAATATCAGAGGGTGACAGGAGCAGTATGACCTGGGGATAGTGTGTAACTAATGAAAAGCACAGGACTGAGGATTGATCCCTGAGGAACAGGAGCCATGGCAGACTTGTGTTTGCCACAGGCAACGAAATAAAAATGATGTGTGTTAGTTTGATATCAGACAAAAGTCAAGTTCCGATCGAGCTGTTCAGGAAGTCCAGGAAGTTCCATAACGTCACGTATAGAGGACACAAAAAAGTCAGTGAACTTTTATATAGTTTCATGAAGCAGAAGTTGGCAAATGATCAAAAAGTACAATGTATGCACTGGATGTCTATCAAGGGAATGGATTAAACATTCCTAAAGCATAAACTCCTCTGTCCTGGCACTGGAGACTCCTTCCTTTTCCCCAGTACACTGATGTTCTCGACTTATTTTCAATCAGTATACAGTAATGAATGATGTTCAGGCTGTGAGTCTGATCTAAAACGAGTGTGTTGGCTTTCAGTGTGTTTTGGACGTGTGTTTTCCCCTCTGTTGGATAACCTTACACAGATTTTTACTGGTTGAAGATCAAATTTCAGCTGCTTTTTAGATGAATTTTTGTGGGGAAAAACAAACCTGGAACTTTTCTATGAACATATTGCTCCTAGCAGTTTAGGGAAAAACAGAAATCCTTCTGAAACACTACAAATTCTAAAAGTCCTTAGAGTCTACCTTCTTATGAGCTTCATATTAATCTCTGTGGAGTGGAACATGACAAAGACGCTCAATCGTCTACATGGACACAAGAAAAACAGGAGGAAACTATAGACACACTATAGAAACACCTATACACCTAAACACCTTCTGATCAGAATTAAGTGGTTTAAGTTTGCTTAAACACAAGCAAGTCTACAATTTAAAGATGTGTACGTCTGCTCCACGTGATCACACTGAGAAACATTTAAACAGTTCGATGTCGTACATGCAGCATGACTCGAGAGTGACTTTTCAACC
>JAUCMX010000008.1:26465573-26475573 GCA_033459395.1 Hemibagrus guttatus
GTGCGTGTGTGTGTGTGTGGTAAAAGTTATATAAATTTCTATTCACTGCAACTGATACACACAGAGGCCACGCCTCCATCACTAAGACTGACACACAGAGGCCATACCTCCTTCACTAAAACTGATGCACACATAGACCACACCTCCTTCATTGAAACACAAAAACAAATTATATATAGAAATATCTGTCTAAAGGGCCACTTACGTTTTGATATATCTGTGTCTATGCTTGTGTGAGAGAGAGAGAGTGTGTGTGTGCGTGTGTGTGAGAGAGAGAGAGAGAGAGAGAGAGAGAGAGAGAGAGAGAGAGACTGTGTACTCCCACGCTTTATGATCCCTGCACACTGCACATGCATTTGTGTGTTTGAGTGATGCAACTGTGTCCTCCCACACTAGATGATGGTGGTGTGTGTGTGTGTGTGTGTGTGTGTGTGTGTGTGTGTGTGTGTGTGTGTGTGTGTGTCCTCCCACACTGAGTGATCACTGCATGCATGTCTTCAGCACTTTGGTTTCAGGCGATTAGCAAACCACAGGCATGCTGTTTTAACAGTCCACCAGGGTCTGTGTGTGTGTGTGTGTGTGTGTGTGTGTGTGTGTGTGTGTGTGTGTGTGTGTGTGTTCATAATGTACACACACGGAGTACATGTGTTAAATCCTAACACAAAGCGTAGAGTGCTCAGACGCTCAGTAGTAATAATAACATCAATGGCAATAATAATAATATTTTATTATCTTTTATTGTGATGGAAATGAAAGAGCTTTATTGTGGAACGATTAAAAACGCCACTTGACAGGCAGTCGAATTGAAACGAAGTCATAAAAGGAAGAGTGAAATGGAAGAAGCCAAAAATCTCCTCATTTTGAAGTGGCACTGAAAAAAAGACATGGAAGAATGTTACTCATTAACACAAAAAATGTTTTAAAATTGTCCATTTTTTCCCCATTTGTGTCATAATGTAGACCTGTAGTTTAGACACAATGCTAAACTGCTAGCTCTAAGTTAGCTTTATTAGCAGGGGAAAACTTTACACACAGAACATTACATTTTACACATCTCCACTTGTTTGAATTTATATTTTATTCACTGACGGCTAACAAGGACAGCTCCTCCCTCACAGTACCACCAACACCACCAGCATTGTGTAAAAAACACAAAGAAAGAAGTGAAAAACAAGACTGGGGCTGATTCTTTCCGGCCAAGGCTGTAGATTTGACTTGGTGATTATTTCAGGTAATTATACAGTCTGATGCCCCCTAGCGGTGCAATTATTTAATCCCACTTATATTTATAATAATAATAATAATAATAATAATAATAATAATAATAATAATAATAGAGCGCTAAATCCTCCATCAGTTAAGCTCTGCTCAAATTATTGTTGTAACTGAATCTTCTTCTTCTTCTTTCGGCTTTTCCCTTCAGGGGTCTCCACAGCGAATCATCTCTCTCCACCTATCCCTATCTTCTGCATCCTCAACACTTGCACCCACTAGCTTCATATCCTCATTAATTCCATCCATATACCTCCTCTTTGCCTCCTGCCTGGCAGCTCCATGTCCAACATTCTCCTACCAATATACTCACTCTCCCTCCTCTGAACATGTCCAAACCATCTTAATCTGGCCTCCCTAACTTTATCCCCCAAACGTCCAACATGAGCTATCCCTCTGATGTACTCGTTCCTAATCCTGTCCAATCTCCTGTCTCTTCCTCAGTGACACTGTCTCTAAACCATACAGCATGGCTGGTCTCACCACTGTCTTGTACACCTTCCCCTTGATTCTCGCTGATATTTTCCTCTCACACAGAACTCCCGACACCTTTCTCCACCCATTCCAACCTGCCTGCACTCGCTTTTTTACCTCTTTCCCACACTCTCCATTACTCTGGACTGTTGACCCCAAGTACTTAAACTCCTGTACCTTCTTCACCTCTTCACCCTGTATCCTTACTGTTCCACTTCCCTCCCTTTCATTCACACACATGTACTGTCTTACTACGACTGACTTTCATTCCTCTTCTCTCCAGTGCAAACCTCCACCTCTCCAGGTTGTCCTCCACCTGCTCCCTGCTCTCACTACAGATCACAATGTCATCTGCAAACATCATTGTCCAAGGACACTCCTGTCTGACCTCCTCTGACAACTGGTCCATCACTATAGCAAACAGGAAGGGGCTCAGAGCCGATCCCTGATGCAGTCCCACCTCCACTTTGAACTCCTCTGTCTGACCTACAGCACACCTCACCACTGTCCTGCTCCTCTCATACATGTCCTACACCACTCTGACATACTTCTCTGCTACTCCTGACTTCCTCATACAGTACCACAGCTCTTCTCTTGGCACCCTGTCATACGCTTTCTCCAAGTCTACAAACACACAGTGCAACTCCCTCTGACCATCCCTATACTTCTCCATCAAAATTCTCAGAGCAAAAATTGCATCTGTTGTGCTCTTTCTGGGCATGAAGCCATACTGCTGCTCACAAATTTCCACTACCTTCCTTAACCTAGCTTCCACTACTCTTTCCCATAGCTTCATTGTATGGCTCATCAACTTTATCCCCCTATAGTTGCTGCAACTCTGCACGTCACCCTTATTCTTAAAGATCGGCACTAACACACTTCTTCTCCATTCCTCAGGCATCCTCTCACTCTCTAAAACCCTGTTGAACAAACTAGTTAAAAATTCCACTGCTGCCTCTCCCAGACACTTCCAGACCTCCACCGGGATGTTATCAGGACCAACTGCCTTTCCACTTTTCATCCTCTTCAAAGCCTTCCTGACTTCATCCTTTCTAATCTTATCTACTTTCTGTTCCACAGAGTTCACCCCTTCTACTCTTTTTTCCCTCTCATTTTCCTCATTCATCAGCTCCTCAAAGTACTCCTTCCATCTCCTCTGTACACTCTCCTCACTTGTGAGCACCCTTCCATCTCTATCCTTAATAACTCTAACTTGCTGCACATCCTTCCCATCTCGATCCCTCTGCCTAGCTAACCTGTACAAGTCCTTCTCTCCTTCTCTAGTGTCTAACCTAGTGTACAACTCATCATATGCCTTCTGCTTGGCCTTAGACACCTCCCTCTTCACTCTGCGCTGTGACTCCTTGTATTCCTGTCTATTCTCTTCAGTCCTGTCCATGTCCCACTTCTTCTTGGCTAGCCTCTTCCTCTGGATACTATTCTGAACTTCCTCATTCCACCACCAAGTCTCCTTATCTTCTTTCCTCCTTCCAGATGACACACCCAGCACCTTTCTCCCTGTCTCCCTGATCACTTCTGCTGTAGTTTCCCAGTCATCTGGCAGCACTACCTGACCACCCAGAGCCTGCCTCAACTTCTGTCTAAATTCCTCACAACATTCCTCCTTTTTCAGCTTCCACCACTTGGTTTTCTTCTCTATCTCTATCTTTGACCTCTTCGTCTTACAGACCATCAAAGTCATCCTACACATCACCATCCTATGCTGTCTGGCTACACTCTCTCCCACTACCACTTTACAGTCACTAATCTCTTTCAGATTGCCTCTTCTACATAGGATGTAGTCTACCTGTGTTCTCCTACCTCCACTCTTGTAAGTCACTCTATGCTCCTCCCTCTTCTGAAAATAAGTGTTACCCACAGCCATGTTTATCCTCTTAGCAAAGTCCACTACCATTTGTCCTTCTAGGTTCCTTTCCTTAACGCCAAACTTGCCTATCACCTCCTCATCACCTCTGTTCCCCTTACCAACATATCAATTAAAACCTATCACCACTCTCTCACCCGTGGGAATACTCTCCATCACCTCATCTAATTCACTCCAGAATCTCTCTTTCTCCTCTAACTCACAACCTACCTGTGGGGCATAACCACTAACAACATTCAACATCACCCCTTCAATCTCTAACTTCAGACTCATCACCCTGTCTGACACTCTCTTCATCTCCAGGACATTCCTCACAAACTCCTCCTTCAGGACCACACCTACCCCATTTCTCTTACTATAATAATAATAAAACATAATAAAACAGCTTGAATCCTGTACCTATACTACGAGCCTTGCTACCCTTCCACCTGGTCTCCTGTACACACAGTATATCCACCTTCCTTCTCTCCATCATATCAGCCAGCTCTCTCTGTCTGTGCACTCTCCTCCCTCCTCTACTTCTTCGACCAACAGTAGCCCAATTTCCACCTGCGCCCTGTAGGTCACTGATGCAACCCTCTCTATTTATCCGGGCTTGGGACCGGCACAGAAGTCACTGGACTGTGACCCCCATGGCTAGATTATTGTTGTAACTGAATAATTAGTTTATTTCTTTTAATTCATGGGTTTGTGTCGTCTCATTTTATTTTTAATCATTTCTGTTCTTTAATTAATGCTAATATAAAAAGATGTCTGCTTTTCACTGGATTTTCTTCTGTAAAAAATTAACTCAATCTGTCAACCCTCTCATTCACTGTCCTGACCGTAAGCTTAGGGGAGCATTATACCTGCCCCAATAGACAAGTATTAGTGATTGTTGCAATTCATATTTTGAACACTAGGTGCAGTAGCAACACTATGAACACAACCTTAACCTTTTCTTCACTTTAACCTTAACCTCAACCTCAACTTCAACCTTAACTTCAACCTCAACCTTAACCTTAACCTTAACTTCAACCTCAACCTTAACTTCAACTTAAACCTCAACCTTAACTTCAACTTCAACCTTAACCTCAACTTCAACCTCAACCTTAACTTCAACTTCAACCTCAACTTCAATTTCAACCTCAACTTCAACCTTAACCTTAACTTCAACCTCAACCTTAACTTCAACCTTAACTTCAACTTCAACCTTAACCTTAACTTCAACCTCAACCTTAACTTCAACTTAAACCTCAACCTTAACTTCAACTTCAACCTTAACTTCAATTTCAACCTTAACTTCAACTTCAACCTTAACTTCAACTTCAACCTCAACTTCAAATTAAACCTCAACCTCAACTTCAACCTTAACCTTAACCTCAACCTTAACTTCAACTTCAACCTCAACTTCAATTTCAACCTTAACTTCAACCTCAACCTCAACCTTAACTTCAACTTGAACTTCAACCTTAATTTAACCTTAACCTTAATCTCAACCTCAACCAAAACTTCAACCTCAACTTTAACCTAAACCTCAACCTTAACTTTAACCTCGACCTCATGCTTAACCTCAACCTCAACTAAAACTTCAACCTTAACTTCAATCATAACCTCAAATTTAACCTCAACTTTAACCTTAATCTTAACTCCAACCCTAACCTTATCCTCAAACCCAACCTTAACCACAAATCTAATTTCCACATGCTAATCCTGGTTTAATAAATGCGTTCCCGGCTCTGAGATGAACCTTTCCGAAGAGTCATTATCATTCTGATCTTCTCACACGTCAATTAAAGCCCTGAGCGGCTGTTGTTCAAATGTTACACGCAGAAGATCTGACAAACAAATGATTAGCGATTAAAGTGTAATAAATTGAGCGTGGAGGGAGGCAGCGCCGTGCCATGTTTTATGTATTCGCTGTTAATTTGAGCAAAAACAACATTAATTTGGCGTAACGAGAGCGTCACGGCGCTTTGTCTCAGGTCCCTTCTGTTTAGCGTCATCGTCTCATTCTCGTCTCCCCGGAGATTAGGGCACTTTGTAGAAAGTGCACTTGACTAATTCACACTCTGTTACTCTTTTAAACACTTACTCAACGTGAGTAATATAAGAAATGAAATATTTGCTGTATTATATTGATAAAGGATTGCAGGATTTCATCGATTGGTTGCTTAATTAAACCTCACATGCGTTCGTTCGATCTGGAAACAAGCCGATCGTGGCGCTTCAGGATAAAGGGCGCGTTTCCTCACACGCTCTGCTTTTAGAGATGCAAATGAAGAAGGAAATGACATCACGGAGAGTTTAATCAACCTTTACAGAGGACAAGCAGATGCTGTGTGTAATTAGCGGAGACAGTGAAACACACTGCATCGTCACCCAACTCGCAAAGTCACAGAGTCGCAGAGTCGCCGTGGTCAAGGGAAGGGCGCTGATGCAACACGGCTTTCGTCATGTTTTAAATATTTATTAATCAGTTCCTTTAACACACACTAACAGAACTAACACTGATGATCTTCATACAGGACTTCTACTAATAATCACAATAAAAGGTCAGCTTCAAAAGCATTCACAGACGGGTTTGGAGGAAAGAGAGCATCTTTATGCTTAATTTATGACATGAAAGCAAACCATTAGTTAAAGTAAATTGCCTCTTAGAAAACAAAATGTTATATAAATATTGGCACCCCTGCATTTCGGTATTTGTGGTTTCATCTTCTGATTTATAATCAGACTGGATTAGAGGAGCCGACTGTATACAGTATGTCAAAGTGGCAGAAACTTTAGGAACGCTCGAGGAAAAAACGTCAACAATTTGGCTAAAAGAAAACTTTAACACAGAATCTACTGCACTTCTAGAAACATTCATTCATTGTCTACCGCTTATGCAATCTATTCTTGGGTCACGGGGAGCCTCAGGCGACATTGGGCATCAAGGCAGGATACACCCTGGACGGAGTGCCAACCCATCGCAGGGCGCACACACACACGCACACACACGCGGCGGAGGCGGGAATTGAACCCCCAACCCTGGAGGTGTGAGGCAAATGTGCTAACCACCAAGCCACCGTGCCCCCCACTTCTAGAAACAAATTTACTAAAATAACTCAATATCAAAACATCACAAAGACTCGTAAATATCGAGCTCAAGGGTGTTGTATTAGGGGTGCAAAGGTAAATGGTAGAATTTGGTGGCTAATAATCTAGCTAGCTAGCATGTAGGGTTAGTTGCTAACTCATTACTATTAGCTTTAAACAGATAATAAAGTTCATGATTCAGTTCATGATTTGTGTGAGTAAAACCTGAGGAAAATGTTTTAGAAAGAACGTTGATGCCGTGAGACGTGTGTGGGACTGTTTTAAATCCTGTAGTTATTCAATTCAATTTTATTTGTAAAGCACTTTAACAATGGACTTTGTCTCAAAGCAGCGTTCCAGAAGTATACAAATATAGAATTAAAATAAAAAAGTTTAAAATGTTTATCTCTAATGTTTATCGCTAATGAGGTGGCGGTGACTGACTGACTGGATGAATGAATGAATAAATAAATGAATGGATGGATGGATAAATGGATGGATGATTGAGTTAATGAATGAGGTAATGAATGAATGAATAAATGAGTAAGTGAATGAGTGAGTGAAGGAATGAGTGAATAAGTGAATTAAAGAATGAGTGAATGAATGGATGAATGAGCGAGTGAATGGATGAATGAGTGAATAAGTGAATGGATGGATGAATGATTGAATGAATGGATGGGTGGACAGATGGTTGAGTTAATGAGTGAATGAGTGAGTGAATGAATGAATGAATGGATGAATGAGTAAATGATTGAATGGATGGATGGATGAATGAATGAGTGAATGAATGAGTGAATAAGTAAATGAATGAGTGAATGAATGAGTGAACAAGTGAATGAATTAATTATTGAATGAATAAGTGAATGAGTGAATGAATGAATGAATGAGTAAATGACTGAATAAATGAGTGAGTGAACGAATGAATGAATGAGTGAGTGAATGAATGAATGAATGAATGAATGAATGAGTAAATGACTGAATAAATGAGTGAGTGAATGAATGAGTGAACAAGTGAATGAATGAATGAATGAGTGAATGAATGAGTGAATGAGTGTGTGAACAAGTGAATGAATGAATTAATGAATGAATAAGTGAATGAATGAGTGTGTGAGTGAATGAATGAATAAGTGAATGAATAAGTAAATGAATGAGTGAATGAATGAGTGAACAAGTGAATGAATGAATTATTGAATGAATAAGTGAATGAGTGAATAAATGAATGAATGAATGAGTAAATGACTGAATAAATGAGTGAGTGAACGAATGAATGAATGAGTGAATGAGTGAGTGAACGAATGAATGAATGAGTGAATGAGTAAATGACTGAATAAATGAGTGAGTGAATGAATGAGTGAACAAGTGAATGAATGAATGAATGAGTGAATGAATGAGTGAATGAGTGTGTGAACAAGTGAATGAATGAATTAATGAATGAATAAGTGAATGAATGAGTGTGTGTGAATGAATGAATAAGTGAATGAATGAGTGAATGAATGAATTAATGAATGAATGAGTGAGTGAATGAATGAGTGAATGAGTGTGTGAACAAGTGAATGAATTAATTAATTAATGAATTAATTAATGAACAAGTGAATGAATGAATGAGTGTGTGAACAAGTGAATGAATGAATTAATGAATGAATAAGTGAATGAATGAGTGAGTGACTGAGTGAATGAGTGAGTGAATGAATGAATGAATGAGTAAATGAGTGAGTGAATGAATTAATTAATGAATGAATAAGTGAATGAATGAGTGAACAAGTGAATGAATGAATTAATGAATGAATAAGTGAATGAATGAGTAAATGACTGAATAAATGAGTGAGTGAATGAGTGAGTGAATGAATGAGTGAACAAGTGAATGAATGAGTGAATGAATGAGTGAATGAGTGTGTGAACAAGTGAATGAATGAATTAATGAATGAATAAGTGAATGAATGAGTGAGTGAGTGAACGAATGAATAAGTGAATGAATGAGTGAATGAATGAGTGAGTGAGTGGGTGAATGAATGTGTGAACAAGTGAATGAATGAATTAATGAATGAATTAATGAATGAATAAGTGAATGAATGAGTGAGTGAATGAATGAGTGAATGAGTGTGTGAACAAGTGAATGAATGAATTAATGAATGAATTAATGAATGAACAAGTGAATGAATGAATGAGTGAATGAATGAGTGAATGAGTGTGTGAACAAGTGAATGAATGAATGAGTGAATGAATAAGTGAATGAGTGAGTGAGTGAATGAATGTGTGAACAAGTGAATGAATGAATTAATGAATGAACTAATGAATGAATAAATGAATGAATGAGTGAGTGAGTGACTGAGTGAATGAGTGAGTGAATAAATGAACGAGTGAATGGTGTAATTATTACTCATTACTCATTGTTTATCCTTAAGCTTTATATCTGACCTCTTGCTCATGACGGACAGATTCTTCTCTGTATTTGGATTTGTTTTTGTTGTGAATAATGTAGTGTAGTATTATATGTTTATGGTAACAAAAAAAAAAGGCTGTACAACTCTTGATTAAAAGTGAATTCGAGGAAACTAACTTTATTACTGTATGCACAGACTTTCACTTCAGTCTCTAAGCTTTCTGAAGACCGTGTGAGCTGCTGAAATGATTCATTTGAAAATGTCCAGCCCTGCTTGGTGACTGATATCCAGTCGAAAGGAACGGAAATTCCTCGTTCCTGTAAACGGAAAGAAAGTGTAGCGACGCTTTTAAACGTCTTTAATAAACCTGTGCTCTTCTCAGGAGGGGATTTCACCTCCAGACTAAATGTGGCACGGATCGGTCCGGATCTGTACGGATCTTCTGTTACGGTTTGGATCTTAATGGAAGGAGATAAAGGTGGATTACATCTTTTAAAATTACAAAATTACATCTCAACAATTAAAGCTGTGAAAGAAAAGAATTAAAAGTTTCTGTAAGTGTATACGGCGTCGTCTTATAGCTTTTACGTCTGGTTTATTTTGAGCTCGGAGGCCACTCTGGCCCAATTTTCCCCAAAAAAAGCTTTGCTAATTTAAGAGAAGCACGCGAGCCACTGTGTCGATTTTTTTGTTTGTTTATTTATTTATTTTTCTCAGAAACACCCCAACGCCTCTTCCAAGCGGTTTTATGGTGTTTGCAATGCAGTGGTGCCTTTAGGAGGAAAAGAAATTGATTAGCTTTAGCATCTCGCCTCAGAGCCTCAGAGCGTGGCGTCATTAATTCGGAAACCCAGGAGGCGTCGCTTTTGTCGAGTAAGGAACTTCTCGATTTTAAGTAGTCAGTAAATGCACCCAGAGGACACGAGCC
>JAUCMX010000008.1:26480573-26568073 GCA_033459395.1 Hemibagrus guttatus
TGGTGGTTTACTATCCGTTCCCAAACGAGTGATTTAATCATCTTCTCCTAAACAGATGGGACAGTGTCAGTACCAATAAGATTACCAGTGTAATTTACTGATGATTTACAGAACTCCAAAATTCTGTCTCTTTAGAGAAAAAAAATATTATGTTCTATTCCTCAGTAATTAAGTAAACATTTTTATTATTTTTTTAGACTTATACAGCCTCAATGTCTTTAGCCCAGTGTTCCTGTATAAAGACTCGGGTTAGGGTTAGGGTTAGGAATATAGGAATAGAATATTAATATTAGACCATGTGGATTTTGGAATCAGGGAATATAGGACCCTGGGAATAAAAGACCCTGGGAATGTAGGACTTCAGGAATGTAGGACTTGGGAATTTAGGACCCTGGAAATGTAAGACACTGGGAATATAGGACCCTGGGAATATAAGATTTTGGAAATGTGGGACCCTGGGAATGTAGAACACTGGGAATGTAGGACTTTGAGAATATAAGATACTGGGAATGTAGGAGACCCGGAATGTAGGACACTGGGAATGTAGGACTTCAAGAATATAGGACACTGAGAATATAAGATCCTGGGAATGTAGGATACTGGGAAGGTAGGACCCTGGGAATATAGGATTTTGGGAATGTAGGAGCATGGGAATATAAGAACTTGAGAATACATGGACCCTGTGTGTGTAGTACTCTGGGAATATAGGACCCTGGGAATGTAGGACCCTGGGAATGTAGGCCCTTGGGAATACAAGGTTTGGGAATGTAGGACCCTGGGAATATAATATTTGGGAATGTAGGACCCTGGGAATGTAGGACACTGGGAATATAGGACCCTGGGAATGTAGGACCCTGGGAATGTAGGCCCTTGGGAATATAAGGTTTGGGAATGTAGGACCCTGGGAATATAATATTTGGGAATGTAGGACTCTGGGAATGTAGGACACTGGGAATATAGGACCCTGGGAAAATAGTCCCCTTGGAATGTAGGACTTTAGAAATATAGGACTCTGAGAATGTAGGACCCTGGGATAGAAGGACCCTGATAAAGGAGGCTCTGAGAATGTAAGACCCTGGGAACGTAGGACTCCGAGAATATAGGACACTGAGAATATATGACCCTGGGAATGTAGAAGACTGTGAATATAGGACCCTGGGAATATAGGATTTTGGGAATGTAGGAGCCTGGGAATATAACAACTTGAGAATACATGGACCCTCATTGTGTAGTACACTGGTAACGTAGGACCCTGCAAAAGAAGGACCCTGGGAAAGGAGGACTCTGGGAATGTGATACACTGGGAAAGGAGGACCCTGTGAATGTAGGACACTGGGAACACAGGCCCCTGAGAATGCAGGACTCTTGGGATAGAAGACTTTGTATGTAAGAGGCTGAGAGCATAGAACTTTGGGAACACATGGGTCTGGGAAAATAGGGAACATATTTAAATATTTGATAAAGCATGTAGGAGAAACAAACACATAGATAGATAGATAGATAGATAGATAGATAGATAGATAGATAGATAGATAGATAGATAGATAGATTTGTAGATAGATGTGTAGATAGGTGTGTGTGTGTGTGTGTGTGTGTGTTTGGCTGGTTGCAAAATCATTTCTGTAAGTTCAACAATAAGTTCTGTAATAAATGGAGTGAACAGACAGAAGGTAGGAGTGTATCATTACACACTGACTCACCTTTTGTATCGAGAGATTAATAAAAAGACTCGACTATAAATGCCATCGCCTAGAATAACCTCGTACTGTGTGTGTGTGTGTGTGTGTGTGTGTGTGTGTGTGTGTGTGTGTGTGTGTGCACGCTATCAGGGTGAATGGCATTATCTTTTCTATATTTGAGCTTGCTTTGTTTAATACATCTTCCTTTGTAGCACTCATTGTGAAGTGTGTGTGTGTGTGTGTGTGTGTGTGTGTGTGTGTGTGTGTGTGTGTGTGTGTGTGTGTGCATAAGCCCACTGACCCATAACAAAGTTAGAGGGCCTGGCATGCAGCTGGGAAATACGATTTAAAGTGTAACTGGCTCTGGTTTAGTGACTGTGTGTGAACCTAAACACACACATACACACACAGAGAGAGAGAGAGAGAGACAGAGAGAGAGAGAGAGAGACAGAGAGAGAGAGATAGAAAGTTTTCTTTGCTAAAATCTGATTTCTAACATACTAACAACTAACAACTAACATAACTACGCATGATGTACTCTAGCGTCCAGTGTATGAATGCTAGGAGGGTCGTATCATCTCATGTGGACCACTAACTCTTTTTAAAATACACCGTGGGCTGATTAAAAAGACGTTTGTAAGCCGTCATGTCCACCAGAGTCAGATTCGTCGGCCATCTTGAAAATGTATTCTCACCTTGCGTCAGCGCTTGGTAGCCCCACCCCTTTTGCTTTCACATAAGCAAAGCTGCGAGTGTTGAGTGCAACATTTAACACCTGTTTAATCCGTTGAATAAGTGAATCATCCTGGTTAATGAAGTGCACTTCTTTTCTTCTTCTTCTTCTTCTTCTTCTTCTTCTTCTTCTTCTTCTCCTTCTTCTTTTCTTCTTCTTCTTCTTCTTCTTCTTCTTCTTTTTCTTCTTCTTCTTTTCTTCTGAAAGTTTTCAGCATGAACCCATGACTCACTCTTCTCACTAAACACTGGTAGAATATTGCAGATTTTTTAGCTCCACCCCTTCATTTCACACTAGGCTCCGCCCCTTAACGTATTTGTAACATGACCCAATATTCTAAACGTTTCAAGTGGACAAATATTTTACACTTCTTTTCCCTCAACTACATTTTCAGTAAGAGAGGAAGTTGATGTTTTTTGTCCTGAGCATCACACTGAACGCCCTTTCTCCACTCTCTCTCTCTCTCTCTCTCTCTCTCTCTCTCTCTCTCTCTCTCTCTCTCTCTCTCTCTCTCTCTGTTTTTGATGCTGTGTGGCAGTCTACAGAGAGCTGCTGGTTCTCTCCTGCATTGTATTTTATTGCAGGTAAAGTAAAAATCTGCTAATTATCTCAGGAGCAGTATCTGCTTCCTGTCAGCTTGTCAGCTTCCTGTCAGCCAGTGGAAGCTCTGCTCCAGGAAACTTAAGTAGTTTTTAATAAGCCGAATGGAGGGAAGAAGCTTTCGTGAATGAGGACGGGCCTTTCGGAGATGACGCAATGTGTAAAGCGCTGGTGTGTCAGACGGTTCCAGCACTAATCTCCGCTCCTGACGACTAATTTCTTACATTTGTTCCTTGTCTTTCCTTTCCGAGATGAAATTCGTTCTGGCGGAGATTTGAAGCGAGGCCCGGCTCTTTGAGGTTGCCTGAGAACGAGATGAGGTGTAGGATTTCTGTTGGATATTAAATAAAACCAGGCTTTTAATCCTCAGTACTACGCGTTTATGAGAGCGTCTGAGGTGACCATTAAAAAAAAAAAACTACAGAAGTGTCTGAGTAGGTTTAGATCAGATATGGGATATCGGACATCAGAGAATTACAGCTCGGAGATAACATTAAAGCAAGAGATTTAACAACTTATAAGAGAAGAATATATATATAATATCAGCTTCATGCTGGTTCGTAGCGAGTGATGCTTCTGATCTCCATAAGATCCAAGATCGAATGTAGAAAAAAAAAAGGAAGAATAAAACCGTCATGGTTGTGCAGTTACAGGAAAATAATCCAACTCTGATGAAGTGGAGTGACTGTTATGACTGGTATGAAGTTGATTATTGAGTGTTTTATTAAATGATGATACGTTAACTCTTTTTTTAGCCATCAGTCGTTCCATCACCAGCCTCTCTTTTTTTTCCCCTCTCGCAGCTTGTCATGTTACAGAGAAAGCACAGAGAAAGATTTTCCTCCTGACACTGGAGACTTATTTGAAATATAAACGTTAAATAAACATCGGTAAAGAAAAATCGACCGTTCATTTTTCTTAAAAATCTGTTTATGTCGAAGATTTCCAAATATAAATGTCCAGGAATAAGCAGATTCACAATCCAGGCACTTAATCAGTCCAAATAAATAAATAAATAAATAAATAAATGCAGATTCAGTAACGGAGCCTGTGATTGGACTGCACGAGACCACACCCCCTTTTGCCTTATATGGTTTATACTAAATAGCTGAAATTAAAAGAGTTAAATTCACCACACAAACATTAGATTTATGGGTTGTTGTTTTTTTTAAAGTACACTCTTAAAAAAAGTTCCTTAGGATCCTATGTAGAAGCCTTGGGTTCTGTACTTAGAGCCCAGTAGAACCTTGTCTTCTCCAAAAAAATGGGTTCTTTGTAGAAGCTTTGAAGATCGATGAAGCTCTTTTATTAAAATGGTGTTTATTTATAACAGGAGGAATGCGTGAGGTGACATGGGTGCTACTACTTTTGGAGTTTTCTGTCCTGAGATTTATGAATTTGCTGCATTTTCTGGTCGAAATGTTTAAATAAAAGTAAAAATAATAATAATAATAAGAAGAAGAAGAAGCATGTAACTTTAATTCAGAGACCTTGCAAAATGTTTCTATATAAAGAACCGCTTCGTTCCATGAACCGTTCCTTTTAAACCTAATAGACGCCATTTTTAATACTTCTGATACAGGAAGCAGTTCAGGAACATCACACGCTCACAGTGATTGATTCCGAGTGATCTGATTGGTTAAAAACGGACCCGTTAGCCTGTAGCAGGTGCTCTGATGCTTTTGTTTCTCCCTGCTCGAGGTCGAGCCAAGGAGCATCGATGTTTTTACGGTTAAAGACGCGAAACTCTGACCTCGTCTCTGAAAGCCTGATAAAGAGCAGCAGTTTTAAGCATCTGGTTACCGTGGCAACCCTGAATCTGAATTTAAAGCCCTGTGCGAGCGTGTCCTTGAATGTTGCATAAGCGCGTTATTCATGAAGGCTTTCCTGTGGCAAGGCAGCGCACGCTTTTCACATCCGGGGGTTCTCAGGGTTGCTGAAATGCGAAAGCATTATGCGGATCCCCCGTTGTGCTTTTTCTGTACAGCGTGGGCTGGACTGCGATCCAAACGGAGAGCAGCACACGCCGCCTCACTGCAGAACCCGTTCCCTTCTGCTATGGGGAACACGACCAGCTCCACGAGACACCATTAGCGCTTAGTTAGCATACGAGGACTCATCTCCATCGGTTTTAGAGCCCAGACACACGTGAAAAACCTTCATGGAGACGTTTGAGGGACTTCCACGTGCTTTAATTCAGGAAGTAGGTCCTGTTACATCGTGTCTTATCTCCGCCGTCCGTAAGAGAGCGCTGAGGGGATGATTATTGTATTTTTGTAAGTGATCATTCTTCCACACAATAAAAGCCAGGAAGAATCTCCTATTGGTTTTTGGACTGATGCAGAAAATAGAGCTAAAGTTTAGAGCTAGAAGCTATAAATGAACTCCATCTCACACAGTCACATGACTTCTAAGCTTCTGGCAATCTTTTACTCTTTAACAAAAAACAAAAAATCTTCCCTGATAAGGATCTGTGCTCTCTCTTTTTTGCTCTGTTTGTGGATGAATCTGACTGAATGAAAAGAGTTGGAAGTGTGTAAGAGTGTGTTATTAGTAGAAACACCACGAGGCTGTAGTAGAAGATCGTCATGACGATTAACGTCTCTGTTGGATCTCGAGATGAAGAAGGAACTGTGACGCTTGTCGTGTTTTTGCAGCTGATTATTTTCTGACGGAGATCTCTGTGTTTTTCCGATGAAGATCCATGACTTCTGCAGCACTTTACATTATCATTCATATAATGATCTGGTTTGTTTGGTTTTTCTTGCTACAAAAATGACTGAAAAAATGTAGAGAGACAGATAAATTCATCTGTCTTCACTAGCTGGAGATGTCATTGTCATGTCTCTGTCAGAGTAATAATATTTCAACAAGTAAACTCCCCTGAGAGAGAGAGAGAGAGAGAGAGAGAGAGAGAGAGAGAGAGTTTGTGTGAAAGAGAGATAGAGAGACAGAGTGTGTTTGTGTGTGAGAGAGAAAGAGAGTAAGAGAGAGAGAGATTTCTCTCTTTCACTCTCTCTCTCTCTCTCTCTCTCTCTCTCTCTCTGACCTGAGCTCTTAGCCGACTTCATTTACAAGTAGCTTGTTATCATTGTTGTAGCTCTCGAATGATTAGCGTTATTCATTTTTAAAATTTACGCAACGTTCTGTATACAGTTTGTTCGAGTCGTGATGGAATGAACATATTTACATGATGTATAAAACTGAAATATTTATATAGATGTTTGAGTTTTTACAGATGAGAAAAGGAAATTGAGTCGTCAGCATCCCAGGATGTAGTGATCAGAGCCCCAACTCCTGTACACTAATATTGATGTACTACCTAAGGAGCCAGAGAGCTTATTGAGACACACACGCTATTTAAATCCATGCCTAGATACTTTAGATGTTTTGTATTATTATTATTATTATTATTATTCATTCATTCATTGTCTACCGCTTATCTGAACTATTCTCGGGTCACGGGGAGCCTGTGCCTATCTCAGGCGTCATTGGGCATCAAGGCAGGATACACCCTGGACGGAGTGCCAACCCATCACAGGGCACACACACACTCTCATTCACTCACGCAATCACACACTACGGACAATTTAGAGATGCCAATCTCTAAATTGGCATCTCTAAATTGTCTAAATTTGTCTAAATTTAAATAGAGATGCCGAGTTCCCTCCGGGTACTCCGGTTTCCTCCCCCGGTCCAAAGACATGCATTGTAGGTTGATTGGCATCTCTAAATTGTCCATAGTGTGTGTGTGCCCTGCGATGGGTTGGCACTCCGTCCAGGGTGTATCCTGCCTTGATGCCCAATGACGCCTGAGATAGGCACAGGCTCCCCGTGACCCGAGGATAGATCGGATAAGCGGTAGACAATGAATGAATGAAAATTTCTAAGGTTAAATTTTGCATCAAACACCTCAGTAAACAAAAAACAATAATAAAAAGATCCAAATTTGATGAATTCACACATTAACGTTCAGGTCGTCCATCAGAAACACTGACAAACTAAAGCAACTTTGTCCTTTACTAAACATATGCAGTTTTGGACCGTTTTATGATACCGCCGACTCTAAAAATGTAAAAAGAAGAATTATTAATGAAAACGTAACAGCTTTCGTTTCAGTCTATCTGCTGTATAAATACATTTGTAGATAATGAGAACAGACACGCTGCTTTGCAATTAGCAAGCACTGTGAAAAGACAAGAACAGGTGTAAAGCGATTCAGAGAAGGTTTACGGCTTATATGTATCCGGAAATAGACTTAGGTTTGCACAGCATGTATGAAATGAAGGTTCAAGCAAATTCTGTAGTATTTATCCTACACGAGGAACCTGGAGTCTGTCCAAGGGACTTGGGGCACAGGGTGGGGGACACTGTGGACGGGGTGGCAGCACATAACAGAGCACTATCACTCACACGGGACAATTTATAGAAGCCAATCAACTAACAAAATGTCTTGGGCTGGAGAGGAAACCAGACAACCTTAAGGAAACCCCTGAAGCACAGGGAGAACATGCATTTACATTTCTGGCATTGGCTATGACTTACATTTTATCTCATTTTATACAACTGAGCAATTGAGGGTTAAGGGCCTTGCTTAGGGGCCCAGCAGAAACAGCTTGGTGGACCTGGGATTCAAGCTCATAACCTTCCAATCAGTAGTCCAACACCTTAACCACGAAGTTACCACATCTCCAATATATTTACATCTATGGTATACACTTTTATCCAGAGTGACTTATATTTATAACATTTTTTATACTGAGCAATTGAAGGTTAAGGGCCTTGCTCAGGGACCCAGCAGCAGCTTGGTGGACCTTGGATTCAAGCTCACAAACTTCTAGTCAGTAGTCCAACACCTTAACCAATTATATGCAAACTTCACCACACACAGAGCAGAGGCAGGAATCAAACCCGCGATCCCTGAGGTGTGAGGCTAACACGCTAACCACTAAGCAACTAATAATAATGCAAGTTCTTGCCTGGTTTAATGTTTATTTTAACAGACCTTCACTATTTTTGTTTGTTTATTTCTTTGCTGGTATTTTTATTGGCTGTGGTTGATAATGTGCAATAAGGTTGTTATTCTGTCTAATTACACCTAATTAGCAAACATGATGCTAGCTTTCACGTGTATGCTAAGGATCCACAAGCATATTTGTAGTTTTGGCCAGAAACAGGAGCACAAATGCTTGGATGAATAATGAGAAGCTTGAGAACTTTTCTGTAAAATCTGAAAGCTAGCATTTAGAAGCAAAAGCTGCTGATCTCCTGAAGCAGTATATCCCATGCCGATAAATTCTTACAGGGACGCTAATATCAAAACTCAGCCAGAAGAAGGCTTTTATTAATCGCCTCTATGCTCTGGAATAGTTGTCTTGTTTACGTCTTAGGACTTTTAAAACAGAATTTAAATAACGTCCTGTATAATTAATGTACAGTGTGGAATATCCGTAGTTGATTGACGGATACGCTAATCAAGTACTTATAGAGTATAGAGCAAAAATAAGTACTTTAACTGTAACTCTTTTAATAAGCACCTCTATGAGTAAACAACATAAGCGTAAAATTATGTCATGTAATATTTTTCACTGTTCTGAGAAGCACATTCAGTACCAGTGCACCAGTATCAGCATTTTCTTAAACTAATTCCTGTTTAAAGGCATGAATTCATTTCCATAGACATCAGACACTAAAACTGCACAGATGTGTTTGTTCTCGATTGCATCATCTCAAGCCCTTAGTGTTCAGGTGTGTGCGAGCACTGACGCCACATGATAAGGGAACGACAGCACAGAGTGCTAAAGGCTATCGGATCTCCAGCTAGCAGCACGGCAGTGCTTTTCTCCAGAGCTGCTGATGCAACAACTCAAATCCCCGCGCACATCATAGCCAAAATGGCCTCAGGGGTTTTAGCTCACACAACTGGTTTGATTATGAAGAGCAACGTAGATTGTTTTCAAAGCAGCAGTAAAGATGTCTCACTGTTAATTATTAATTATCTTAGCAAAAAAAGTTACTCTGCAGATGTTGGAACTGTTTCTGTAAGTTTTCTTGCACTGACCTTTTGACTCTTTTGGCCATTCCCAGACTCCAAAGGATTGTTTTTTTTCCAACAAGAGAAAATTCTTCCAATGCTCTCCAGGATAGATGGTTTCCAAGCAGAGAGACTTTGGCTGCTTTTGGTTCCTGGCTCTAAGGAACCATATTTGCCAGATTGAGGTAGCAAATGAGATAAAAATGTAAGTCACTCTGGACAAGGGAGTCTGCCTAATGCCATAAATGTAATGTAGGTGTAAAGTGGCTCCACCACCTATGCATGAATCGGAGGCGGAGTCGTGGAACATGAGCAGGTCATAAGTAAATCCAAGGTATAGATCTGTAGGTCTCGACTGCTGGACTTGCCCCTAAGATTAGGGTAAGTTCTTGTTTTACTATCCACATCAATTTCAACTAAGAGGCATGGATGATGATAGAGGATGATGTCACACTGTGATGTCATCTATTACTTCTATGGTACCTGTTTTCATTACCTCGTAGTTGGGTTTCCAAAATCATCAATCAGCAACCATAGCGTGACCTAAAAACATCCCTTGCCACTTGGTGAGAACAAAAACTTACCCTAGCCCTAGGGGCAAGTCAGGCAGCCGAGGCCTACAGATCGATACCTTGGATTCACTTATGAAATGCTTGTGTTTCATGACTCCACCTCCAGTTCATCCGTAGGTGGTGAATCCACTTTACATTAACGGCATTAGGCAGACACCTTTATCCAGAACGACTTATGTTTTTATCTCATTTTATATAACTGAGCAATTGAGGGTTAATGACCTTGCTAAAGGGCCCAGCAGTGGTAGTTTGGTGTACCTGGGATTCGAACATGCAACCTTCTTAACCACTAAACTACCACAGCCCCACTTTTACAGGGTGCGGTCTAAAAAGAAGTTGAAGGCCCGTCTGAGTAAATAGTACCAGAAAGTGATGACTATGCAGATTCACCCACATGCAGATTTTACATCTGATCTATATTCCTGCAGACTATCAAAAAAAAGCAGCTAGTTAGAATGAAATGCAACCTCACTGTCTGATTAGCATTCTTTCCTTGCTAGTACTGTTTAAATTTTTTTGTTGAAGGTTGAAGTATCCTGTACAACACAATGCCTTGGCCCTGATTCTGACCACATCTTTTACTGCGCTAGTCATCCTCTCATATGAGCCTAAATCTTAAAGGTCATATTGATGTGAAAAACAGCTCTCCACTATAAAAGATATACCCTCTCCTTCGTGATACGCTCTTCTCGCTGACTCTGCGCCACACATTTAAAGCCTATGTCTCATCAGCTTTTTTTTTAAGAGAAGGCTTTCAGCTCATATTTGTCACGCTCCTCGTCCTTGCAAGAATTTTACTCATACTTGCTGGCAAACTTAGCATTCCACAATGGAGGAGAGATCCTCCATTGAACCTCAGATCTAACCATCACATCTCTCTTTCATTTCTTTCCATCTAAAAAAGCTAAACGATTAGAAAATCCATTACCACTAAAGCACTGCTGGCTACATCCACTTTATCTACTGATTTGGACTCAAATCAAACAGTCTGCTGGTCATTGCTGCTTCTCCGAGGGTTAAGGACACGATTTCCCCCGTTTTTGATTTTGCAATAAAAGCCATGCTTTTCTACAAGACATCACTTAACCTCTTGAAAAATGGATGATCAGGCATTCTTATCCATCTCTTTGTTCATGACATGAGTTTGGATAAAGTGCCACATATTGTTTGATGATAGTTTGAAGATGTTTTTATGATCTTTTATTGGCACAGTGATAAGGCATCTATAGATACTGATGCTCATGTTAAGCACATTTATGCCTGGGTTGCTCTGACCTAAAGAGTTTGTTACAGGTCAATATTTCCTGCTGATTTAACCACCAGGGAGTCCATGTTTGCTGAGACCTGAAATTTCACTGTTTTTCTAGAGGGCTTGTAGGACAGTAGCTTTCTTGTTTAGTATCCAGTTTATCAAATGAGGACAGGAAGTAGAAATATTAATGCTAAACAATTTCAACAAATCGGATTTTGGAGAATTGACTAACTAGATCTGGAATCTGGATTCATTGTGCTCTTTAGTGGTCAAGCAATGCATAAGAGTTAAAACCATTGTTTAGTCTCTTAGAATTTCCCAGAACCATTACTAGTTTTCTACAGTATTGCTAGACCACACCCAGCTTTTTTTCTCAACACAGAAGCTTATCCACACTTTCTTATCTTAGATAGATAACTGCATCTCTACCTTTTCTGCCTAGCACCTCTACACTCCACAGCTTCACTGCTCATCCGTCCTATATCAGATTGATTTTAGACTCCCACTGCTCACTTTTAAAACCCTCCACCAGCTCACCCCTGCTCACTTCCTGTGATCCTCCTTAGCTGGCCTACTGACCGGTCTTGATCTACTGACTGGCTTTTAGCTGCTGTGCTCCCAGACTCTTTCAACTATACAGCCATAAATTGGGCTCCATTGTTTCCTTTAATACTTCGTTTAACAAATGCTTGCATATCAGAATTTCAGATCTCTGATAAAGATAGAAAACTGGAAATTCCTACCTGAAATGTTAGGAAGGTCTCAGAGTTCAGCATATGGCCTCATGTCAGCATGGCTGCTCACACCACACAGTGCACAAAATACTTGTTGATAACAGTATTTGTTTTACATCAATCAATATAAACACATTAGCTGGTATAAATCTGTCTACATACCAATCAGATCACTGTTTCAACTTCGTAGCTCAAATTAACCTAGCTTTAAAATTACATAACTCTGAGTTCCCACTTCCTACTTACGAGTTGTTAAAGACGGTCTGTTCTGTCTGATACTTCCTTCCCTTTAACCTTTTTCCATGTTTCTACTGTTTCCCAGCACTACACCTTTTACTTCTTGAGTCTCTTGAAAGGTACCCCTAAAAAGTTTATAATTAATACACTATATGGACTAAAGTATGTGGACACCTGACCGATGGATCCATGTGTTTGGTTCTTCCATAAACTGTTGGAAGCACACAGTTGTATAGAATGTCTCTGCATGCTGCATTAGAAGTTCCCTTCACTGCAACTAAGAGACACAAACTTGTAGGAAAGTTGGAGTGGAAGATCTCGAGTGTCCTGCACAGAGCCCTGACTCTGACTCAACCCCACTGCACCTCCTCATCCAACAGTGTCCTCATCAGTGTCTGATCTCAATAATGCTCTTGTAGCTGAATGACCACATATCCCCTCAGCCACAATCCAACCATTTAGTGGATGGCCAAAAGTAGAAAGAGTGGAAGCTGTTATAGCAGCAGGTGGGGGACCAACATTGGAATGAGATGTTCAACAAGTGCATATGGGTATGGTGGTCAGGTGTTCAGTGATATGGACTGGTGTCCCAACCAGGGTGTATTCCTGCCTCTTGTCTCCAGGATATATTCTAGACCCACCTCAATTCTGACCAGCATAAAACCAGCTGCATTAAAATAACTCTCCTCTTTTAAGTAACTATAATGGGAAGTGGTAGCTCAGTGGTTATGGCATCGGCCTGCTGATTGGATTGGGCTGCTGATTGAACGTTGTGAGTTAAAATCCCAGAACCACCAAGCTGCCACTGCTGGGCCTTTGAGCAAGACCCTCAACAGTCAGTGGTATAAAATTCGATAAATGTAAGTCGCTTTGGATGAGTGTCTGCTGTAAAATGCAAGCACAGACTTTTTTTTTGAAAGCTGTACAAAATAAGCATCACAATTAACTGTAATTAATTTGGCCCACACCACTTGCAAGAAGTAATCAATTGTGGTAGACGTTGTGGATAAAAGGGCGTGTGTAGATAAGAAAGCATCTCACCTGTCAGCATGATTAAAATCTGCTATTGTTAATAGACCGGCGTCTTTTTTGTGATTTCCCATCACTCCATTTGCCGCATTTTATCAATGCCGAACAACAGATTTGCAGAAATCTTGTTATATTGTATTCCTCTCTTGAGCTGAGGCTTTGCCAATACTGAAGGTTATGCTATTTTGCTTCGAAAGCAGTTCTTGCCTTGATTATCCATTAACTTTGTTTTTCAAGTCCTGTTACCAGTGCCAAACGAGGACGGGAGTTTGTATCTGTCAGACTCGTTTGCAGTGGATGTGTTGCCATTTAAATGCTAATATGATAAGGAGGGCAAAATGTCCTTTATACTTAGTCTGTGTTGGAAAAGTGGGAACAACAAAAGAGCAAATATATCCGTAGGGCTTTGTTAGTCTTAAAGTGGACATTGTGGTCAGAGTTTCAGGATTGGCGTGACGTGGCGTGACGTGCTCATGGACCTGACGATACAGTCTTTGACCCTCACCTGAGAGCCATGTTGTGTTTACAGATACAGATTAGCATAGAGATGTTGAAAACAACTTTAAATAGCTAACAGCCGGTGTGACCCCTGTCTTTTACAGATTTTGGTTATTCTTTGCTTACATTGACTTATGAAGGTCAGACAGTTGGTGATTTGCATAAGACGCAAGATGCTATGCTCCAATAAGTATGGTAATTGTCTTCTGACTCTTGTGAAAATACTTTCTTAGGCACAGTGTCTTAACACACACCTCCACTGAGACGAGATGTTCAGGAAGTGACAAAGCATGAAGACAGTTAATGAAAGATTCAAATTTAAAATTAATTAAGGGAGACAAATGTGGCTAAGTATTGAAAATGAATCTACTTACAATTCTAAGCATATCAGTAAACTTCATTGAGCCTAAATTATTCCTGTTGCTGAAATGTAGCTCAGGGTAGTATCATTACTGTTTTTTATCACAACTATAAACCCCATTTCCCAATCTCAGATTGTAAATCTCTAATTTAACCCCCGGGCCACTAAGACAGGCATGAAAAAGCGTGGCATGACAATGTCACAGAATGAAAGTGATCAGAGTGATCGAACTTAGAGTCCCTGTGTCTGTCCTTGACGAAAGATTCCAGCAAATGTGGTTTTAATCTCAGTCTTGCTTCCCAAGGACGACTACTGACACTCATCAAAGTACTCTCCAACCAAAGCTGGCTTTGACGGATGGCACCGTGGTGCTAAAATGATAGGCTATTATTTTACTTTGCATTGGATAAATGGAAATGGTAACCATGTTCTCTATCTGACTTACAGGGAAGTGCTTGAGGATGGCTCAACTCCCATTCTTGTCACGTTTTTTTTTTTTTTTTTAAAAGTGTACTTTTATTGGAATTTCACAGTTTTTAAAAATTATCAATGTTTTTTATGCAGTCAAGTGATGTTCATACACATGAACTAGACAAAGCAGATAATAATTTGAAGAGTTTTCATTGAAATTCTTGCCTTGTGCTTCAATTTGTGTGGCAGAATTGTGAAAGATTGAGAGCATCATTGTGCTCTGATAAATCCTAAGCTGTTGCTGAGCCAAGAATAATTATTAGTTAGTCAAAGCAAAAAAAGGAATCAAGCAGAAGTCTAGTCGACAGCTGAGTAATAAAAGGTACAGGACTATTTTGACCCATAGTCTCTTTGTTTCTCCTTGTCATTTGCAGACCAGCCATATTCATGGTCCCCCATCCAGTACTTCGATGAAGACAGCTACCCCTCCCCTCCCAGGAATATGAAAGGTCTATCAGGCGGTCGTCCCCAGCTAAACATCACAACTGGACACTCCTGTGGCCTGACAGACTGCGACCACTCCCTTGACCACCTGCAGCATGGTGTTCCCGATTCCCGCTCGTCTTACCTACTTAGCCCCACAGAGAGTTGCCCCATGGACCACCACCGCTGCTCGCCGCGGAGCTCCATCCATTCGGAGTGCATGGTGATGCCTGTCTCTATGGCCTCTGACCACGTTTCCAGCAGCACATTTCCCAGGATGCATTACAGTTCACACCATGAGAGTTCGCGGGAGGATGGCACCACTGGGCATGGCAGCGGCGGTGGTGGTGTTATTGGAGGGGGTGGAGTAGGAGGAGGTGTTGCAGGTAGTGGTTCTGGTTCTGGGAAAATGAACCGAATACCTGCTAACCTCCTAGACCAATTTGAGAAGCAGCTGCCCATCCACCGAGATGGATTCCACACGCTGCAATACCAGCGCACATCCACAGCTACCACCAACAGTGAGCAGCGGAACGAGAGTCCAGGTCGGATCCGCCACCTGGTGCACTCTGTGCAGAAGCTCTTTACCAAGTCCCACTCGCTGGAAGGCTCCTCCAAGATGAACGGCACCAAGGGAGACTCGCGCTCAGAAAGCGGCCACCACCATCACGGGCACCACCACGGCCACCACAAACACAGCAAGAGGAGCAAGAGCAAAGAGCGCAAAGCTGACTCCAAGCACCGCTCAGGGATCGCCGGGTGGTGGAGCTCTGATGATAACCTAGACAGTGACAGCACCTACCGGACTCCCAGTGTCATGAGTCGGCACCATGTGGACCACATAAGTCACTGCTACCCGGAATCGGTCCCAGGCCACTTTGGAGATCTTTCACTTAAGACCTCCAAGAGCAACAATGATGTGAAGTGCTCAGCTTGCGAGGGCATGGCCTTGGCTCCTGAGGGAAAGTTCATGAAGCGGAGCTCTTGGTCCACTTTGACTGTTAGCCAGGCCAAAGAGGCCTACCGCAAGTCCTCACTCAACCTTGAGAAACCTATGATGCCTCAAGACCTCAAGTCCCCCATGAGGCCTTGTCATTATCTTCAGGTCAGTGAAGCTGTAAGATTTTATAACAGTTGAGCATTATTTGTAATATATGAGCAGTAAATCTGCAGTCTGCATTTTGGCATAGAACAATAGCACTACACTTACAATTATTTTTGGAGAACAAAATTATATCCAAACCTATAATGTAGCAATTTAACAGTCCTGCTGTTGCTGAAGTGCTTTCTGATTGTGTTTGTGTTTCTGATGATGGAGTGTGAAGAGTGGTAATTTAATGCCATATTTGGGGACAGATTTATTAGCAAAAGCAGTAGGATTCGATGCCCTGAGGAGCTCTGCTAGGATTTACAAATATTGCAAACAGTGGGCTCTATTGATTAACATTGATTGCATGGTACACAAACACATAATAGTAATAAATCACTGTTCCTACCTTTCATTATTTAGGTTCCCATTCATTTTTAGCGCTTGAGAGAAACTTGAGATTACTGAAATAGCTGTCTGGTGTTTTTTGACACTGTACCAGGGTTGTTCATATACCTGTAGAACTATGAGGGTATTTCCGAGCTCAGCATCAACTGTTTTAATTAGTAAATAGTGGTGTCAAAGGCTACAAAAATACATTAAGCAACATTAATTTGTTATATAGCACATGAATGTTCCACCCAGGAAAAAGTATCTCTGCTGATTTGAGCAAGAACAAGGAGTTGTACTGGCAGAGGAATTGTTTGAGAAGGACAAGATCATGGAAAGATTCTAAAGGAGTGAATAGAAGTGATTATATTTTATGAACTCAACCACCGGTGCCATTTTTGCCATTTAATCCAATTGGCTGCAAGGTGGGTGGAATGCAGATGCTTTCGAAAAGCACCCCTACCAGCAGTTTATTGGCTCTTTCCTACCTTCTAACCGATCAGTCCTCAAGTACGAGGGTAAGTAGAAAAAAACCCCAAATAGTCAGTGGATCTGAAGAGGTCCAGCAAGTGATGACATGCCTCTTTATCTGTGGCTGCATACATCACCATATTTAATCCAATCAGCATCAATGTTAATAATAATTCTAATCTAGCCAGCAGGCTAGGCTGGTTCTTTAGCAGGCTAGGCTAGTTCTTTAACTGATACTACCTAGAACTAGTGAGAAAGTTTCTACAAACATTACAGGTCAATGATTGTTCCGAAAGGTGTTAAAGATTTAAATGCAGCAAAGACTGGATGTTTTTGGGAGACTAATGAAGAGTAAATCAAGATGGACGCTAATGACATTGACTTGATCTATGATAAACGATGATTCAGCATCTTTTCAGTGTTTAGCAGAGGGAAAAGCTGCAGTGGTGAGAAATCAAAATTTTAGATACAGAATTTATGTGCAGCTTGAAGGTACATAATGGGGTCAAGCAATACACCAAGATTACAAGCCACTAGCGAAGGCTTAACAATGATACTATCAATACGGATGACAAAATCCTCCATCCTGAGAGTCATTGATTTTATTATGTGCTAGCCACGTTGGCGCTCTGTGGTCTTCTCTGTCCGATCATAAATAGTTCCGAGGCTTGGGTGGCATTCAGGAAAGATGGCCGCTCACTGGGACTATCATTGGCGGTATCAGGGTGACACATCAGGGAAAGCAGAAAGATCTGAGATTAATGTTGTAAAATTGCTCACTCCTGCTGACTCGGAAGAAAGCTCCTCTGCTCGTGAGCTGCATTTATTTAGCGTCCTGTTTGGGTAGTAGTAAGGGATTAGATATGCTCAATCAATCTTGAGTGGGATCTATCAGTAGGATGGATAGGGCCACTTGAGGGTAACTGTTAATTAGTGCGGTTTGTCGGTTTGACGGATCAGGGCGGAATCATTTTTAAGATGGACAGCAGCCAGACTTTTGTTTTTTTTTGGACGGAAGTGTAATCTAGGCTTGGGCCCTTAAGCAAAAGTCGGTTAATTAGTCATGAAAAATTGAATCCCGTCTCATCATGTTATTTGTACTCATATAATGTCATCAAATTCTTTGCAATCACTGTGACCCTGCAGCCCATATGCTTACTATGTAAATGAGCGATCACGATCAACCCACTTCTGCTAATTACAGGTTCGTGGAAAAAGGTGTTAACAGGTCAGTCAAGGTTGAGAGGTGTCAGTTTATAATTACACAACGATCATCATTTCAATTGAAGTGGGAGGTTTTATAAATTGGTCACTTAATTGACTTTAATTGCATGCTAATTGCACTGGACAAAGCCTGAGACATTCATTTTGATTTTTTATTTTACTAAATTATTTACTCATTTGGAGCTGCAGTGATGGAATAAAATGATCGCTAACACTTTGTATCAGACGCCTGCTTCGGTCCGTCATCGTTACAGGGCCAATTAGTTTAGGTTTGTGTTCATCGAGCGTGTCAGATAGGATTAACTACCAGCATGTGCCACCATGACCCGGACCGTGCGAGAGCCGATGATTCTGATGCATCTGTGTTTCACGCCACTTAATGGGCTCCTTCGGCTGTGATAAACACACAGCGCCAAGAATAGTGCAAGCCATCCATCCGGCTGCTGTTTTTGGCAGCTGTTATCAATGCGGACCTCGGTGACGCACACGCTCGGGGAGATTTATGTCCCTTCGCTCTGAAGCAAACTGACTAAAAGGTTGCAACATCCACGCCGAGCCATGTGCATTGGGGACAGGAGGGAGGAAATAAAGAAGCTATTTTGGGGGTGTCTTTATCAGAAAGGTCAGTCAAGTGAAGAAAGACGGAAACATTCGTCGAGAATGTGGCTCAAAGCAGAATCAATGCTAAAAAGTTTTTGCTTGTTTGCTTTATTGGTATGGCTTCTGCTGTTTGTCTCAGACCGTGTAGGATGTCGAGTTACTCGGTCCAGATGGTCGATTTTGTGCACAAGTCGTTCTTCTTTTAGTATCCTCACTTGGATAGAACGAATGTTTATGAAACAGAAACTGATTTAAAATGTCAAATATCGCCGGAAATCATTAGATTCATTTCTTCTTTGGCGAGACTTTGAATCATGCTCAAGGGATACATTTCGTTGTTGTGTTGTTATTCGGAAGGACAGCCTTCAAGCTCTGTCACTGAACCGGAAGTGCCTTCTGTAGGTGTGTGTGTGTGTGTATGTGTGTGTGTATTGTGTGAGTGACTGTTCTTATACCACAGCCAATGTTTTGTCATTTATAGGGCAGTGGTAGCTCAAGTGGTTAATCCTCTGGCTTGTTGATTGGAAGATCAGGGTTCAAGCACTAGCACAGCCAACTTCCAATGTTGGGCCCTTGAGCAAGGCCCTTAACCTCCCCCTGCTCCAGGGGCACTGCATCATGGCTGATCCTCTGCTCCAAGGATGGGATATGTGAAGAAAGAACTTCACTGTGCAGTAATGTGACAAATAACGGCTTCTTAACTTGACTTATTTATAACTTTTTATCCATTTCTAGTTACACCAATTGATTCCAGAACTCCTCTGTCCTGAATGTCCTTTGACTGATACAAAGCACTGACACTCGAGACTCCTTCCATAAACGTTAAATAAACATTTCCTTACAGAAAACGTCCTGAAACAGGATAGTGATATATAGCTGCTATAATGTAAGTGACAACAGGAACTAACATAATTTAATTGAAACTATAACCAGTTGAGAAATCGCTGTTGTATTAAAGGAATTAGAGGTTATAACAAAATTCTAAAACTTTTGGTGTTTGTGTGTGAGTCTGTGTGTGGGGTTGTGTGTGTGTGTGTGTGTGTGTGTGCAGTTGACACAGACACTGAATGTGGTGTTTTGATGAAGTTAAGGAGTGCAGGATTTAAACTGTCTGGAAAAGCCATTCTGAACCAGTTGAGTCACCCTGCTAACTGGCACCTCGTTCACACTCAAGAACAAGCCTCCCTGTGGGTGGGCACAGACACACAAAACACACACACACACACAACAAACAACAACAACACACTGCCCTCCCTCCTTGCTTTTGTATGGTCTCTGAAAGTCTTCTTCACATCTCTCTCTCTCTCTCTCTCTCTCTCTCTCTCTCTCTCTCTCTCTCTCTGTCTCTTCATACACAGAATTTTTTCATCACATCTTGTTTGTTTTCTTTCTGAATTTGCTTAACCTCCCTCTTACCTCATGTTCCTTTTTTTATTCCTCTTTTTTTCATGTTCCCTCTCTCTGTCTCCTGCTGAGTGGCGATTGATCTGAGTCCAGTTTGACATCAGTCCAGAGACAGATCAGAGCTTCTGTGAAAAAAATAGCTAAAAAATGACAGAATCCCTCACAGCGTTGGATTACAATAAGCTGAAGAAAACCGAGCGCTAGTTAGTTGGCAATTACAGAACGCATCTCATTCCAAGTGAAGGAAAATGTGAAGGCTTTCCCCGAGATTTGTTTAAACGTGCAAAATTTTGGTTAGAAAAATATAGAATATTTTATAGGAAATGATTGTTAAAGGATGTGTGATTATTTCTAAACTATAACTTTTACCAGAAACAGAATTCTGCAAATTTGATACTTGGGAAATTAATCTATTTGCATAAACTTAGCCCTGTATTTTGCCTTTTTTAGTAGAAATGTTCCCATCCACATTTGCATATTCATTATGGCAAGGATCAAAACTGGAAAGTCTTTGGAATGTCGGGTTTAAGGGTGTGTAGAAGTCTGAAAATATAGAAGTCTGGAATTGTGTTTATGGGATGTAGACATCTAGAAATATAGACGTCTGAACATATAGATGTCTGAAAAATATAGATGTCTGAAATTATAGACGTCTGAAAATATAGACGTCTAGAAATATAGATGTCTGAAATTATAGACGTCTGGAAATTTGGGTTTATGGGGAAAGTAGACATCTGGAAATATAGATGTCTGAAAATATAAATGTCTGGAAAGATAGATGTCTGGAAAGATAGATGTTTGAAATGATAGAAGTCTGAAAATATAGACTTCTGGAAATATAGATGTCTGAAATAATAGATGTCTGGAAAGAAAGACGTCTGGAAATATAGATGTCTGAAATTATAAAAAGTCTGGAAAGATAGATGTCTGTAAATATAGATGTTTGAAATGATAGAAGTTTGAAAATATAGATGTCTGAAATTATAGAAGTCTGAAAAAATATACGTCTGGAAATATAGATGTCTGAAATTATAGAAGTCTGAAAATATAGACATCTGGAAAGACAGACGTCTGGAAATATAGATGTATGAAAATATAGACGTCTGGAAAGATAGACGTCTGGAAATATAGATGTCTGAAATTATAGATGTCTGAAATTATAGAAGTCTGAAAATATAGACGTCTGGAAAGATAGACATCTGGAAATATAGATGTTTGAAATGATAGATGTCTGAAAATATAGACATCTGGAAATATAGATGTCTGAAATTGTAGATGTCTGAAAATATAGACATCTGGAGAGATAGACGTCTGGGAATATAGATGTCTGAAATTATAGATGTCTAAAATTATAGGAGTCTGAAAATATAGATGTCTGGAAAGATAGACGTCTGGAAATATAGATGTCGTCTGAAATGATAGATGTTTGGAAATATAGAAGTCTGGAAATTTGGGTTTATGGGAATGTAGATATCTGGAAATATATAAGTCTGAAAATATAGTCTGGAAATATAGATGTCTGAAATTATAGATGTTTGGAAATATAGACGTCTGGAAATATAGATGTCTGAAATTATAGATGTCTGAAAATATAGACGTCTGGAAATATAGATGTCTGAAATTATAGATGTCTGAAAATATAGACATCTGGAAATATAGATGTCTGAAATTTTAGACGTCTGAAAATATAAATGTCTGGAAATATAGATGTCTGAAATCATAGACGTCTGAATATATAGATGTCTGAAAATATAGATGTCTGGAATTATAGACGTCTGGAAATATAGATGTCTGAAATTATAGATGTTTGGAAATATAAACGTCTGAAAATATAGATGTCTGAAATTATAGACGTCTGGACAGATAGATGTCTGGAAATATAGATATCTGAAAATATAGACGTCTGAACATAGAGACGTCTGGAAATATAGATGTCCGAAATTATAGATGTTTGGAAATATAGACATCTGGAAGTATAGATGTCTGAAATTATAGATGTTTGGTAATATAGAAGTCTGGAAATTTGGGTTTATGGGAATGTAGATATCTGGAAATATATAAGTCTGAAAATATAGTCTGGAAATATAGATGTCTGAAATTATAGATGTTTGGAAATATAGACGTCTGGAAATATAGATGTCTGGACAGATAGATGTCTGGAAATATAGATGTCTGAAAATATAGACGTCTGGAAATATAGATGTCTGAAATTATAGAAGTATGGAAATATAGATGTCGGAAATTATAGATGTCTGAAAATATAGACATCTGGAAATATAGATGTCTGAAATTATAGATGTCTGAAAATATAAATGTCTGGAAATATAGATGTCTGAAATCATAGACGTCTGAATATATAGATGTCTGAAAATATAGATGTCTGAAATTATAGACGTCTGAATATATAGATGTCTGGAAATATAGATGTCTGAAATTATAGATGTTTGGAAATATAGACGTCTGAAATTATAGACGTCTGGACAGATAGATGTCTGGAAATATAGATGTCTGAAAATATAGACGTCTGAATATATAGATGTCTGAAAATATAGATGTCTGAAATTATAGACGTCTGGAATTATAGACGTCTGAAAATATAGATGTCTGAAATTATAGATGTTTGGAAATATAAACGTCTGAAAATATAGATGTCTGAAATTATAGACGTCTGGACAGATAGATGTCTGGAAATATAGATATCTGAAAATATAGACGTCTGAACATAGAGACGTCTGGAAATATAGATGTCCGAAATTATAGATGTTTGGAAATATAGACATCTGGAAGTATAGATGTCTGAAATTATAGATGTTTGGTAATATAGAAGTCTGGAAATTTGGGTTTATGGGAATGTAGATATCTGGAAATATATAAGTCTGAAAATATAGTCTGGAAATATAGATGTCTGAAATTATAGATGTTTGGAAATATAGACGTCTGGAAATATAGATGTCTGGACAGATAGATGTCTGGAAATATAGATGTCTGAAAATATAGACGTCTGGAAATATAGATGTCTGAAATTATAGAAGTATGGAAATATAGATGTCGGAAATTATAGATGTCTGAAAATATAGATGTCTGAAATTATAGACGTCTGGACAGATAGATGTCTGGAAATATAGATATCTGAAAATATAGACGTCTGAACATAGAGACGTCTGGAAATATAGATGTCCGAAATTATAGATGTTTGGAAATATAGACATCTGGAAGTATAGATGTCTGAAATTATAGATGTTTGGTAATATAGAAGTCTGGAAATTTGGGTTTATGGGAATATAGACATCTGGAAATATAGATGTCTGAAATTATAGAAGTATGGAAATATAGATGTCTGAAATTATAGATGTCTGAAATTATAGATGTCTGAAAATATAAATGTCTGGAAATATAGATGTCTGAAAATATAGACGTCTGAATATATAGACGTCTGAATATATAGATGTCTGAAAATATAGATGTCTGAAATTATAGACGTCTGGAATTATAGACGTCTGAAAATATAGATGTCTGAAATTATAGACGTCTGGACAGATAGATGTCTGGAAATATAGATGTCTGAAAATATAGACGTCTGAACATATAGACGTCTGGAAATATAGATGTCCAAAATTATAGATGTTTGGAAATATAGACATCTGGAAGTATAGATGTCTGAAATTATAGATGTTTGGTAATATAGAAGTCTGGAAATTTGGGTTTATGGGAATGTAGATATCTGGAAATATAGATGTCTGAAATTATAGATGTCTGAAATTATAGATGTCTGAAAATGTAGATGTCTGGAAATATAGAAGTCTGGAAATATTTTATAGGAAATGATAAAGGATGTGTGATTATTTCTAAACTATAACTTTTACCAGAAACAGAATTCTGCAAATTTGATACTTGGTAAATTAATCTATTTGCATATTCATTATGGCAAGGATCAAAACTGGAAAGTCTTTGGAAGGTCGGGTTTAAGGGTGTGTAGAAGTCTTATAGGATGTAGACATCTAGAAATATAGACGTCTGAAAATATAAAAGTCTGGAAATTTCTGTTTGACGTCTGGAAATATAGACGTCTGGACATTTGGGTTTATGTAGATGTCTGGAAATATAAACATCTGGAAATATTGAAGTCTGGAAATATTGAAGTCTGGAAATATTGAAGTCTGGAATTGTGTTCATGAGAATATAGAAGTCTGAAAATAAAGACGTCTGGAAATATAAAATACTTCTATATACTTCTATAGACTATATTTCCATAGCCCTACATTTCCAGAATTCTATATTCCAATAAACCCACAATTCCAGATGTTTATATTTTTAGACTTTTATAATTTTAGTTTTAAAATGTAAATGTCTAGAAATGTGGGTCTATGTAAATATATAAGTGTGGGAATAGAGAAATCTGGAAATCTAGAAGGATGGAGTTGTAGGTTTATGGGGATATAGATGTCTGTAAATATAGATATCTATAAATTGTAATTCTAGAAATTCCACACATGTCCTGAGTAATATACGGTTGTGAAGCATGCAGTTGGTGAGTAAATGTGATGAGTCAGTGATCTCAGTCTGTCAGTGTGACGAGTCCTGAGTCTCTTTCTCACTCGGATCAGGGAATTTCACTGCTGCAATCTCTACTACTAGCGTTACTCTTCTACACTGGGCCAGTGTGTGTGTGTGTGTGTGTGTGTGAGATCTCACACATCTTACGCTTCAATATTATTAAAGAGAGCAGCATGAGCTCACACTCCCACTAACATCCTGAGCCTTAATGACTCCACTTGTGTTGCCTTTTTTTAATATACCGCTCTTTTTCTCATTTTCACTCTTTATCTAGCTCTCGGTCATCTCTCTCTACTAACACTCGTTTCTCTCCACCTCTCTTTAATTCAGTTCCATTTCCTTCAAGTTAGGACTTTACCTTTAGACTCACTCTCCGTCTTCCTGCATGCCTGTGTATTTTCTTTCTTTCTTTCTTTCTTTCTTTCTTTCTTTCTTTCTTTCTTTCTTTCTTTCTTTCTTTCTTTCTTTCTGTCGGTATGTCTCTCCATGCTTTAATCTGCCTTTCCTTGTGATTCCCCCTCTCGCTTTTGGTTTCTACGTCTTTATGTCTCTCTGCTTTGCTGTATTTCTCTCTCTCTCTCTCTCTCTCTCTCTCTCTCTCTCTCTCTCTCTCTCTCTCTCTCTCTCTCTTTCTCTTTCTTTATGTGCTTTTCAGATTTACTGTCTGTCTGTCTCTCTTGTTGTTTCTATCTGTCTCTCCTTCTTTCTCAATCTCTGTCTGTCTTTTGCTCTCTCTCTCTCTCTCTCTCTCTCTCTCTCTCTCTCTCTCTTTCTCTGTTATCAGCCCATCATGAACACAGTCATTAGCTGGAGTATTAGGGCAGTTAGTGACAGCATGTCAGCAAAGGTAGCTCTCAGTAGTCCCTCGCTCAAACTCCTTAAGGAAGAGAGGGAGAGAGAGAGAGAGAGAGAGAGAGAGAGAGAGAGAGAGAGAGAGAGAAATACAGCAAAGCAGAGAGACATAAAGACGTAGAAACCAAAAGCGAGTCTTTTCAGTTCTCTATACAAATTCATTATTACTCTAAAATTAAAATCTCATATGTTTGTAAACGCTTCATTTTAACACAGTTTTTATATTCCATTATTATCCTTGCTTTTACCAAACACTTGAATACTCACAAAAAAAATCACAGCGTCTTTCCATTTTCTGTCTTTTTACTGAAATAAACAGGCAGCTTTGCCTCCTCAAAAAGAAAATTAATTAATCACCCAGCCTTTTTTCTTGTTTGTTTTACTAAATGAATAACTAAAAATAAAAATCTGCTCACTAAACTGTTCACCAAAAGACATTAACAGGCTGTTCAGCATCTCAAACAATCTAGGCAAATCTCCCACCGTTTAGAAAACAATGAAAAAAAAGATCTCAGAGAACAAACATGGATTTGTGCGAGACTGTGGGGTTACAGGATGGACACAAATGCTTTACTCCAACAATACAGTGCAGAATTTTCCAACATAAATCACAAGCATTATAAAGAAATCTGGAAATGTGGTTCTGTTAGAATAAAGAAGTCTGGAAATATAGACGTCTGGAAATATAAAAATTTGGAAATATAGAAGTCTGGAAATGTAAAAGTCTGGATATATAGGCTTCTGTAACTTTAGAAGTCTGGAAATATAGACGTCTGGTAATATAGAAGTCTGTTATAGAAGTCTGGAAATATAAAAATTTGGAATTATAGACGTCTGGACAAATAGAAGTCTGTTATATATAAAATATCATTCATTCATTGTCTACGGCTTATCCGATCTACTCTCAGGTCACGGGGAGCCTGTGCCTATCTCAGGCGTCATTGGGCATCAAGGCAGGATACACCCTGGACGGAGTGCCAACCTATCGCAGGGCACACACACACTACGGACAATTTATAGACACCAATCAACCTACAATGCATGTGTTTGGACTGGGGGAGGAAACTGGAGTACCCCGAGGAAACCCCCGAGGCATGGGGAGAACATGCAAACTCCACACACACACGGCGGAGGCGAGAATCGAACCCCCAACCCTGGAGGTGTGAGGCAAACGTGCTAACCACTAAGCCACCGTGCCCTATATAAAATATATATAATTAAAATATATAATATAAATATATAATATAAAATATAAAAATTTGGAATTATAGATGTCTGGAAATATAGAAGTCTGGAAATATAGACTTTTGGAATAAAAGATGTCTGGAAATCTAGAAGTCTGGAAATGTACACATCTGGAAATGTAGACGTCTGGAAATGTAGACATCTGGAAATATAGATGTTTGGAAATATAGATGTCTGGAAATGTGGATGTCTGGAAATGTGGATGTCTGGTAATGTAGACATCTGGAACTATAGAAGTCTGGAAATATAGACATTTGGAAATAAAGAACTCTGTTATTTGGGGTCTATATTCCTATAGACGTCTGGAAATATAGACATCTGGTAGAAAGGGTCTATTCAAATATAAAAGTCTGGTAATATAGAAGTCTGGTAAAAACTTCTCTCAAAGAATGAGAATGGATTTGTGCGAGACTCTGGGGTTAAAGGATGGACACAAACGCTTTCAATCCAACAATACAGTGCAGAATTCTCCAACGCAAATCACCAGCATTCTCTGTCAGATGGTTATAGAGCAGTCTCCGTGTGTGTGTGTGTGAGAGAGAGAGCGAGAGCGAGAGAGAGCGAGAGAGAGCGAGAGAGAGCGAGAGAGAGAGAGAGAGAGAGAGAGAGAGAGAGAGAGACTTTGATTAAACATAAGCAGTATGCAGGAGAAACATAAACAGCTCAATACCACTTCACTGAGCTACGAGGCGAACTCTCTCCTATATCAGTAATGGAAGTAATGGAAATGTGAGACTCAGACCTCACTACATTCCACACTGAAGCCTCAAACCTCATCCTGTTCCTCAGTGAAGCCTCAAACCACATCCCGTTCCTCACTGAAGCCTCAAACTCTCGTTCCTCACTGAAGCTTCAAACTCACTCAAGCCTCAAAACAACATCCTGTTCCCACTGAAGCCTCAAACCACCTCTCCTTCCTCACTGAAGCCTCAAACCACATCCCGTTCCTCAATGAAGCCTCAAACCACCTCCCCTTCTTCACTGAAGCCTCAAACCACATCCTGTTCTCCACTGAAGCCTCAAACTCCCATTCCACACTGAAGCTTCAAACTCACTGAAGCCTCAAACCGTATCCCGTTCCTCACTGAAGCCTCAAACCACATCCCGTTCCTCACTGAAGCCTCAAACCGTATCCTGTTCCTCACTGAAGCCTCAAACCACATCCCGTTCCTCACTGAAGCCTCAAACCGTATCCTGTTCCTCACTGAAGCCTCAAGCTCACTGAAGCCCCAAACCACATCCCCTTCCTCACTGAAGCCTCAAACTCTCATTCCTCACTGAAGCTTCAAACTCACTGAAGCCTCAAACCACCTCCCCTTCCTCACTGAAGCCTCAAACCACATCCTGTTCTCCAATGAAGCCTCAAACTCTCATTCCACACTGAAGCTTCAAACTCACTGAAGCCTCAAACCGTATCCCGTTCCTCACTGAAGCTTCAAACCACATCCCGTTCCTCAGTGAAGCCTCAAACCACCTCTCCTTCCTCACTGAAACCTCAAACCACATCCTGTTCCTCACTGAAGCCTCAAACCACATCCTGTTCCCCACTGTTCCTCAAACTCTGGTTCCTCACTAAAGCCTCAAACTCTCATTCCACACTGAAGCTTCAAACTGACTGAAGCCTCAAAACGTATCCCGTTCCTCACTGAAGCCTCAAACCGTATCCTGTTCCTCACTGAAGCCTCAAACCACATCCCGTTCCTCACTGAAGCCTCAAACTGTATCCTGTTCTTCACTGAAGCCTCAAACCACATCCCGTTCCTCACTGAAGCCTCAAACCGTATCCTGTTCCTCACTGAAGCCTCAAACCACATCCCGTTCCACACTGAAGCCTCAAACCATATCCTGTTCCTCACTGAAGCCTCAAGCTCACTGAAGCCCCAAACCACATCCCCTTCCTCACTGAAGCCTCAAACTCTCATTCCTCACTGAAGCTTCAAACTCACTGAAGCCTCAAACCACCTCCCCTTCCTCACTGAAGCCTCAAACCACATCCTGTTCTCCAATGAAGCCTCAAACTCCCATTCCACACTGAAGCTTCAAACTCACTGAAGCCTCAAACCACATCCCCTTCCTCACTGAAGCCTCAAACTCTCATTCCTCACTGAAGCTTCAAACTCACTGAAGCCTCAAACCACATCCCCTTCCTCACTGAAGCCTCAAACTCTCATTCCTCACTGAAGCTTCAAACTCACTGAAGCCCCAAACCACATCCCCTTCCTCACTGAAGCCTCAAACTCTCATTCCTCACTGAAGCTTCAAACTCACTGAAGCCTCAAACCACCTCCCCTTCCTCACTGAAGCCTCAAACCACATCCTGTTTCTCATTGAATTCTCAAACCACATCCTGTTCCCCACTGTTCCTCAAACTCTGGTTCCTCACTGAAGCCTCAAACTCTGGTTCCTCACTGGAACCTCAAACCGCATCCCGTTCCTGTTTATTAAGCAATCAGGGAAGGAGTCTCCAGTGTCAGTCGTGTGTACCAGTCAAAAGTGAAGCCTTTTTTACGTTTCTGTAAACCAGTGGTTCTCAACCTTTTTTTTCAGTGAGCCACATTTTGTCCAAGTTCAGGTCACACGGGCCGTATCATTTACATATGATGTCACCAATGCAAACTAACCGGATATTTTAAATCTGCCAGAGCGTGCGCTTGTAATTGTGTGCGTTAACTGTGTAATTGCATCAGTTCACATGTCCGAAAACAGTACATGATCACCAAAATTATTTTAATAATTATAATTTAATAAAAATTATTGTTCAAACCTTTATTTGTTTAATACATAAAAAAAAAATAAAATATGAATTGTAAAACGTTATGAATGAATGAATGAATGAATTTTTTTAACGTGGTCAGCATTGTGGGCCGGACTTGCATTCATAACGGGCCTCATACGGCCCGCGGGTTGAGAACCCTGCTGACCACTTGACGTACCGGTCACTTCAGGTCATTCCAGCTCTGCAGCATTTGGTGAAAAAAAATAATGATATGTAAGATAAATAAGGAAGATAGCAGTCCAAATGTCAGAGTCATCTATACACTCCTATACACACACACACACACACACACACACACAGTGAAGCCTGTGGGTTAATTAGGTCTGAAAGGAATTAGATATTTTTAGATCCTTAATTATACCCCAAAAGCCGGGGGACAGGCCAAGCTGTGTGGAGATTAGCCTAATGTGAAATTAGTGTTTAACTAAAAAAAAAGGAAAAAACAGTGGGACCTGGACATGAGAGCAGACTGTGTGTGTGTGTGTGTGTGTGTGTGTGTGTGTGTGTGTGTGTGTGTGTGTGCATATGTGTTTTTAAGTGTGTGTGTATTTGTGTATGTCTGTTTGCATGTGACTATGTGTGTGTGTGTCTGTGCATCTGAGTGTGTGTGTGTATGTGTCTGTGTGTGTGTTTGTATGTGTGTGTGTTTGCGGATGTCGTTTTGTAGGAAATGCTCTGTAAGGAGACGTTATAACTTTTAGGGGTGGAGTCTCCAGAGTTTCCTGAATGTTCCATCACATGAAATGTAACTATAAATGGATAATTCTTTCTTATTACATATATAAATATTAATATAGAATCAGCTGTGATTACACACAGGAAAGCTTAAGTGGCAAGTGGACAGATGGGTAGATGGTCACACACACACACACACTGATGTTCAGAGAGACGCCTCGAGGGCTCTGAGTGTGTGTGTGATAAATCTACAGTGCTAAACCTGTCATGCTGTCATATTCTTAGCTCTTAGCTCAACTCATATAACTCATACACACACACACACACACACACACACACACACTTCATTGTGTAAATTAATCACTGGCAAATTTAGATCCTGGACCGAAGCAAATCTTTGTGTAATTTTTCATTCTTTGTGTTAATGGCTGCTGTATTTATTTTATTTATTCATTCATTCATTGTCTGCCGCTTATCCGATCTACTCTCAGGTCACGGGGAGCCTGTGCCTATCTCAGGCGTCATTGGGCATCAAGGCAGGATACACCCTGGATGGAGTGCCAACCCATCGCGGGCACACACACACTCTCATTCACTCACGCAATCACACACTACGGACAATTTAGAGATGCCAATCAACCTACAATGCATGTTTTTGGACCGGGGGAGGAAACCGGAGCACCCGGAGGAAACCCCCGAGGCACGGGGAGAACATGCAAACTCCACACACACACACGGCGGAGGCGGGAATCGAACCCCCAACCCAGGAGGTGTGAGGCAAACGTGCTAACCACCAAGCCGCCGTGCCCCCCCTTATTTTATTTAGCTTTGTTTAAATGTTTATTTCATTAAAGTTTTACTAACAGAATCAAAATCTTAAAAAATCACCACTTTCTATTGGAACTTCTATTCTACTCTCTTTTTTTTTTTTTTTTGAATGGACAGAGAGTTGACCCCTGCAGGATGCCCCCAGCATGTAGCTGACTAGCTTTAGGGAATCTCTCTGGGTTTTTTTTTTGTCTCACGTTCCTTTTTCTCACAAATGAAAAATACTCAGAACTGATACTTCATCCTTTTCTCTCTATCCCTGTGTTCTTTTATTCCCTACTTCCTGAATTTGCTATTAGTTTCTACTTCCTGCCTTCTATTATTGCCGAATTCCTGGTTCCTCTGCAGGTCCCTACTTCCTGTTTCCTCTGTTATTTCTGAATTCCTGTTTCCTCTGTTACTCCTTACTTCCTGTTTCCTCTGTTGTTCCCAGTCCTCCTCTCTTCTCTGTTGTTCCATACTTCCTGTATTTTCTGTTCTTTACTTCCTGTTTCCTCTGTTATTCTCTGTTTTCTTGTTTCCTGTTATTGTTATTCCCCAGCTCAGGTTTCCCTTTTTTATTCCCTACTTCCTGTTTCCTCTCTTATTTCCGAGTTCCGGTTTCCTCTGTTACTCCCTACTTCCTGTTTCCTCTTTTATTTATGAGTTCCTCTTTCTTCTGTTATTTCCTGTTTCCTCTCTTATTTCTGAGTTCCTGTTTCATCCCTTACTCCCTTACTCCTTCCTGGGTCTTTGCTTCCTCAGATCACCTTTGATGTGTATTTATTCCTGTATTTGGTGCACTTAGTGTGTTAGAACACATCCATGCCATTTTATTGAACTTCTTTCTTCCTGTCCTCTCTGTTATTCCCTATTTCCTGTTTCCTATGTTAATTTCTACTCCCTGTTTCCTCTGCTATTCCTCAGTTCTTGTTTCCTCTGTTGTTATCTACTTCCTCTCTTCTCTGTTATTTCCTACTTCCTGTGTTTTCTGATTTCTGCTCCCTACTTCCTGTTTCCTTTGTTATTCCCTACTTCCTGGTTCTTCTGTCTTTGCTACTTCCTACTAATCTAGCCATGGGGGTCACAGTCCAGTGACTTCTGTGCCGGTCCCAAGCCCGTATAAATAGAGAGGGTTGCGTCAGGAAGGGCATCCGGCGTAAAACATTGCCAAATTTAACCATGCGAATCGTCAGTACTCTGAATTTCATACGGGATTGGTCGAGGCCCGGGTTAACAACGACCGCCTTTGGCGCCGTTGACCTACAGGGCGGATTTTAATGGACATGTTGGTGAGGGGAACAGAGGTGATGAGGAGGTGATGGGCAAGTTTGGAGTTAAGGAAAGGAACCTAGAAGGACAGATGGTAGTGGACTTTGCTAAGAGGATGGACATGGGTGTGGTTAACACTTATTTTCAGAAGAGGGAGGAGCATAGAGTGACTTACAAGAGTGGAGGTAGGAGCACACAGGTAGACTACATCCTATGTAGAAGAGGCGATCTGAAAGAGATTAGTGACTGTAAAGTGGTAGTGGGAGAGAGTGTAGCCAGACAGCATAGGATGGTGGTGTGTAGGATGACTTTGATGGTCTGTAAGAAGAAGAGGTCAAAGATAGAGATAGAGAAGAAAACCAAGTGGTGGAAGCTGAAAAAGGAGGAATGTTGTGAGGAATTTAGACAGAAGTTGAGGCAGGCTCTGGGTGGTCAGGTAGTGCTGCCAGATGACTGGGAAACAAGATTGGACAGGATTAGGAACGAGTACATCAGAGGGACAGCTCATGTTGGACGTTTGGGGGACAAAGTTAGGGAGACCAGATTAAGATGGTTTGGACATGTTCAGAGGAGGGAGAGTGAGTATATTGGTAGGAGAATGTTGGACATGGAGCTGCCAGGCAGGAGGCAAAGAGGAAGGCCAAAGAGGAGGTATATGGATGGAATTAATGAGGATATGAAGCTAGTGGGTGCAAGTGTTGAGGATGCAGAAGATAGGGATAGGTGGAGAGAGATGATTCACTGTGGCGACCCCTGAAGGGAAAAGCCAAAAGAAGAAGAAGAAGATTCGCTACTACCTACATTCTTCTGTTATTCCCTGCTTCCTGTTTCCTCTGATGTTCCCTACTTCATCTATTTTCTGTTATTTCCTACTTCCTGTTTCCAGTTATTCTCTGCTTTCTTGTTTCCTGTTATTCCCCAGTTCATGTTTCCTCCGTTATTCCCTACTTCATTTGGTTTCTGTCATTTCCTACATTCTGTGTTTCCTCTGTTATCTACTTCCTGTTTCCTCTGTCATTCCTCAGTTCCTGTTTCCTTTGTTGTTCCCTACTTCCTCTCTTCTCTGTTATTCCCTAAGAAAACATCTTCATTATTCTCTGCTTTCTTGTTCCCTCTGTTATTCCCTACTTTTTGTGTTTCCTGTTATGCCCTTTTTCCTGTTTCCTCTGTTATTATCTACTTCCTGTTCCCTCTGTTATTTCTTAGTTCCTGTTTTTACTCTGTTATTCTCTGCTTTCTTGTTTCCTCTCTTATTCCCTAGTTCCTGTTTCCTCTGTTCCCTACTTTCTATTTCCTCTGTTATTCCTGTACTCTTCCTGTGTTCTCTGTGATTTTAATCTCTTCCTGTTTATGTTTATGGATTTTTGATCTTCCTCCCTGAGCTTAGACACACGTTCATTTATTTTCCCGAAACACACATCACACTCATGTCCTACATTTCATCCCATTCTTCATCTCCCCTCACTAGCCTCTCTTTTATTTCTCTCTCTTTACGTTCTCTTTATAAACCAACTTGCATTGTTACAGAGAAAAACCTCCTCGCTGCTTCGAGTTACAGCTTTTATAAAGCGCTCACACTGGAGACTCCTTCCAGAAAACTTGAAAAGATCCTGTGCTTAACGTATTAACCTGCACTATTGTCAGAGCTGCTGTTCTAGAGAATTAATCAACACTTTCCCTTCTGACCAATCAGAATAAGGTACACCGATCAGGTATAACACTGTGAGCAGCGCCAGGTGAAGTGAATAAGACTGATGATCTCCTCATCATGGCACCTGTTAGTGGGTGGGATATATTAGGCAGCAAGTGAACATTTTGTCCTCAAAGTTGATGTGTTAGAAGCAGGAAAAATGGACAAGCGTAAGGATTTGAGCGAGTTTGATGAAGGGCTAAATTGTGATGGCTAGTCCACTGGATCAGAACATCTCCAAAACTGCAGCTCTTGTGGGGTGTTCCTGGTCTGCAGTGGTCAGTATCTATCAAAAGTGGTCCAAGGAAGGAACAGTGGTGAACCATTGACAGGGTCATGGATGGACAAGGCTCATTGATGCACGTGGGGAGCGAAGGCTGGCCCGTGTGATCCGATCCAACAAACGAGCTACTGTTGCTCAGATTGCTGAAGAAGTTAATGCTGGTTCTGATAGAAAGGTGTCAGAATACACAGTGCATGATGGGTCAGGGCTGTTTTGGCAGCAAAAGGGGACTAACACAATATTCGGCAGGTGGTCATAATTTTATGCCTGGTCGGTGTATAAAATAATAATAATAATAATAATAATAATAATAATAATAATTTGCTTTTTTGGTGATCTTCACACTCTGAGCGTGAAAGAAGCTCTTATGTTTTCAGTCTGTTTTACAGTTCTGTTGCTGAATTAATGATGAGAAGCGAGACGTCCTGTGTGATTTAATCAGTCCGTGTGACCGGAGGCAGGCAGGCAGGCAGACAGGGAGCTTCTCTGCTAGATCATGAAAGAGAAAATCCCGGCTCGGTTCTTCCTGCCAAGACGGAGCGGGCCGTTCCATCGTCTCCGAAACCTAATGAAAGGATTTTTTTTCCTTCAGTCTGAAACAGTCAGAGATTCAGACGCGTCGTGGTCTCGCTCTCCGGGCTGGCTGACATGTCGATGCTCTGGATGTTCAGCAACCTCACATCCTGTTTCCCTGTTCTGCTCACGTCACTGCAGCTGCGACTGTTTTTCTAAAATAAGAAATATTCAGAGAAACTTTTTTTGTTTGTTTTTTTCAAAAAGCAGTCTAATTTCATATTAGGTTAATAATCAAAAATGCTGTACACGCGCTACAAGGTTAAAACGATGGATGTTACAAGAGCTGTGAGAATATTTGGATCTGATTCCTTTATTTCTTGTGTTCACATTTCCCCTGGGTCCTAGTAAACTCCAGTTAAACAGAACCCTGGGTTTATGTAGTTAGAGGTTATAAACTCCAGTTAAACAGAACCCTGGGTTTATGTAGTTAGAGGTTATAAACTCCAGTTAAACAGAACACTGGGTTTATGTAGTTAGAGGTTATAAACTCCAGTTAAACAGAACCCTGGGTTTATGTAGTTAGAGGTTATAAACTCCAGTTAAACAGAACCCTGGGTTTATGGAGTTAGAGGCTATAAACTCCAGTTAAACAGAACCCTGGGTTTATGTAGTTAGAGGTTATAAACTCCAGTTAAACAGAACCCTGGGTTTATGTAGTTAGAGGCTATAAACTCCAGTTAAACAGAACCCTGGGTTTATGTAGTTAGAGGTTATAAACTCCAGTTAAACAGAACCCTGGGTTTATGTAGTTAGAGGTTATAAACTCCAGTTAAACAGAACCCTGGGTTTATGTAGTTAGAGGTTATAAACTCCAGTTAAACAGAACCCTGGGTTTATGTAGTTAGAGGCTATAAACTCCAGTTAAACAGAACCCTGGGTTTATGTAGTTAGAGGTTATAAACTCCAGTTAAACAGAACCCTGGGTTTATGTAGTTAGAGGTTATAAACTCCAGTTAAACAGAACCCTGGGTTTATGTAGTTAGAGGTTATAAACTCCAGTTAAACAGAACACTGGGTTTATGTAGTTAGAGGTTATAAACTCCAGTTAAACAGAACCCTGGGTTTATGTAGTTAGAGGTTATAAACTCCAGTTAAACAGAACCCTGGGTTTATGTAGTTAGAGGTTATAAACTCCAGTTAAACAGAACCCTGGGTTTATGTAGTTAGAGGTTATAAACTCCAGTTAAACAGAACCCTGGGTTTATGTAGTTAGAGGTTATAAACTCCAGTTAAACAGAACCCTGGGTTTATGGAGTTAGAGGTTATAAACTCCAGTTAAACAGAACCCTGGGTTTATGGAGTTAGAGGTTATAAACTCCAGTTAAACAGAACCCTGGGTTTATGTAGTTAGAGGTTATAAACTCCAGTTAAACAGAACCCTGGGTTTATGTAGTTAGAGGTTATAAACTCCAGTTAAACAGAACCCTGGGTTTATGTAGTTAGAGGTTATAAACTCCAGTTAAACAGAACCCTGGGTTTATGTAGTTGGAGGTTTCACACTGCTCCTCCTTTCCCCGGGGTTAACACTGAATCCTGGCTCTTCATAATCTGCCCTTCTTTTCTTCTTTCCTTTCTTCTTTCTGTCCTTCCTTCTTTCCTTTCTTTCTTTTCTTTTTTCTTTCCTTCCTTCTAATATTTCAGCGTGACGTATTTCCCCCTCGCTACAGCACGCACTTCCGTGATGTTTGGCGTTTTGTGTTGAAAATCTCCTTGAAGAATCATGCATTGCATAAATCAAATTCTAATCAAGTCATAATTCTATGTCTAGCCTATTATAACTACAAAAGATTAATCATTAAATCCGTTATTACTCTAATTTACTTTAGTCATTTAAATTAGTAGTCTTTAAATAAGATTTAATCTAATTTACTATCTACTCAAATCATTTAAGCATTTAATAATAATTAGATTGATAGCTACGTTAATCAGTAATCATCTAATAATCATTTAATCCATAACAAATTACTCAGATTAAGCACTGATTATTTTAATTCATAATTCATTAATCTCACTTTGTTATCCTCATCTTAAATCAATATCAAAGTAGTATAACCTTTAGATGACAGTTAAAATTTACTAACAACAGCATATGGATAACAATTTAATAAGAAAGAGTGAAATAAATAGAGAGTCATAATCAGGTAGTGAGTAGTTTATTAGACATTAACCATTGTTTTATGGTAACGCGACGGTTCATTACAAAAAACAGAGATTAGCAACTACCAGCTTTATTCTTCAGACGAGATATCAGCCAAGTGGGCAGGAGGAGAAGTTGGGGAGTAGGATGGAGAAAACGGGGGGAATGAAGACGTAGAGGAGGGAGAAGAAGGAGGAGGAGAGGGGGAAGGACGCCCAGCGAGATTAAGGGCATCAGGTTACGGCTCATCATCAAGGTCAGGCTCACCATCAGGGTCAGGCACATCATCAGGGTCAGGCACATCATCAAGGTCAGGCTCACCATCAGGGTCAGGCACATCATCAGGGTCAGGCACATCATCGGGTCCACTCAGCGGAGGGGAGGCCTCAGCAAGAGCAGGGAGGTTATCCATTACATCAGATAGGAAGTGGCCAAGTTCATTGGCCACGAATCTTAAGAGGCGAGCACTCTCAAAGCAGCGTCTCGGGTTTCGGCGGAGAGGCCAAAGCCATGTGCTCGTCTGTATCAACGCACCATGGTATAGTGAGTATCATCAAGGTCACATGTTCTTAAAAACAACGTGTACGGCAACCCTGGAAGCAGGAGAGGGGAACGTCATAACAACTCCCAGATAGGACAATAACTATGAAAGTAATATAATATTATATAATATATATATATTAAATATAATATATACAATAAAATGAAATTGATTGGTGGAACAAAACAACCGAATGAGAAATTAATATAATATTAATAGAAGTACACAGTCTGACTCTATCTACCGAGCCGTTTTTGTTAAGCGTCGCTACGTCCTGGTTTTCACCTGATATGAGGCACAGAGGCGCTGCTCAGTTTCTGATTGGGTTTCTGTTGCTAAGCGACCAGCCGTAACATTCTAACAGCGCATGGTTTCACACTGAACACGTTCAGCACCGCCGCGTGGAGTTAACACTGTAAAAGCCGTGCTGACCCTGATTCATAATCCTGCGTCTACATTACACGTCTGAAATGTTCCTCTAAAAGTAGGGTTTAGCATGATGATACCCCAGGGGTAAAAGCGGGGTTTAGTATGATGATACCCCGGGGGTAAAAGCGGGGTTTAGTATGATGATACCCCGGGGGTAAAAGCGGGGTTTAGTATGATGATACCCCGGGGGTAAAAGCGGGGTTTAGTATGATGATACCCCGGGGGTAAAAGCGGGGTTTAGTATGATGATACCCCGGGGGTAAAGGCGGGGTTTAGCATGATGATACCCCGGGGGTAAAAGCGGGGTTTAGTATGATGATACCCCGGGGGTAAAAGCGGGGTTTAGTATGATGATACCCCGGGGGTAAAGGCAGGGTTTAGCATGATGATACCCCGGGGTAAAAGCAGGGTTTAGCATGATGATACCCCAGGGGTAAAAGCGGGGTTTAGCATGATGATACCCCAGGGTAAAAGCGTGGTTTAGCATGATGATACCCCGGGGGTAAAGGCAGGGTTTAGCATGATGATACCCCGGGGTAAAAGCGGGGTTTAGCATGATGATACCCCGGGGTAAAAGCATGGTTTAGCATGATGATACCCCGGGAGAAAAGTGGGGTTTAGCATGATGATACCCCGGGGTAAAAGCATGGTTTAGCATGATGATACCCCAGGGGTAAAAGCGGGGTTTAGTATGATGATACCCCGGGGGTAAAAGCGGGGTTTAGTATGATGATACCCCGGGGGTAAAAGCGGGGTTTAGTATGATGATACCCCGGGGGTAAAAGCGGGGTTTAGTATGATGATACCCCGGGGGTAAAAGCGGGGTTTAGTATGATGATACCCCGGGGGTAAAGGCGGGGTTTAGCATGATGATACCCCGGGGGTAAAAGCGGGGTTTAGTATGATGATACCCCGGGGGTAAAAGCGGGGTTTAGTATGATGATACCCCGGGGGTAAAGGCAGGGTTTAGCATGATGATACCCCGGGGTAAAAGCAGGGTTTAGCATGATGATACCCCAGGGGTAAAAGCGGGGTTTAGCATGATGATACCCCAGGGTAAAAGCGTGGTTTAGCATGATGATACCCCGGGGGTAAAGGCAGGGTTTAGCATGATGATACCCCGGGGTAAAAGCGGGGTTTAGCATGATGATACCCCGGGGTAAAAGCATGGTTTAGCATGATGATACCCCGGGAGAAAAGTGGGGTTTAGCATGATGATACCCCGGGGTAAAAGCATGGTTTGGCATGATGATACCCCGGGGGAAAAAGCGGGGTTTAGCATGATGATACCCCGGGGTAAAAGTGGGGTTTAGCATGATGATACCCCAGAGGTAAAAGCAGGGTTTAGCATGATGATACCCCGGGGTAAAAGCATGGTTTAGCATGATGATACCCCGGGGGAAAAAGCGGGGTTTAGCATGATGATACCCCGGGGGAAAAAGCGGGGTTTAGCATGATGATACCCCAGGGGTAAAAGTGGGGTTTAGCATGATGATACCCCGGGGTAAAAGTGTGATTTAGCATGATGATACCCCAGGGGTAAAAGTGGGGTTTAGCATGATGATACCCCAGGGTAAAAGTGGGGTTTAGCTTGATGATACCCCGGGGTTGAGCTCAGCTCTTGTGCAAATCTGGAACACTGAGCAAGCATTTCTTATAGCTGAACATTTATCAAATCACACTTTCATGATTTTTTTTTTTTTGGTAAGAAATGAGGAAATAATTCCAGAGATTACACATAACTTCTGATCCAGATGATGCCATAACTGTTGTTGGATGGGATTGGCCATGATTTCTAAGTGGGAGGAACATATTCTCTCTCTCTCTCTCTCTCTCTCTCTCTCTCCTCTCTCTCTCTCTCTCTCTCTCTCTCTCTTTCTCTCTTTCTCTCTCTCTCTTGCTTTCTCTGTTTTTCCTTCTCTCTCTCTGTCTCTCTTTCGCTCTCTCTCTCTCTCTCTCTCTCTCTCTCTCTCTCTCTCTCTCTGCTGTATGACGTGATGAGAGTCGTCTGGTCCAGATTGCAGAAAATCAAAACATGTTGTGTGATTAAAATCTTCAAGGCACTGAATTAGACCCACACAGTTCTCTTGTACCACATGTATACACAACTTTAGATTCCATGAGCTGCAGGGTTTCCGGTTTGGGATAAATCTAAAGATATTATTCCGAATCATAAATCAGAATGATTTCATTCGGGATCAAGGAAAATCTTTACTTTTACTCGTGATAATTTCCTGATAAAATGTGTATCCAAGTTGTATAGTAAAGCAATATAACAAATACAGCAGCATGATAAAAAATTTGTGTGTGTGTGTGTGTGTGTGTAGGTCCCTCAGGACGAGTGGGGCGGATACCCTGGGGTAAAAGATGATGAGATCCCGTGTCGGCGGATGAGGAGCAGCAGCTATGTGAAGGCGATGGGAGATGAGGAGAGCGGAGACTCGGACGGAAGTCCAAAAAACTCGCCGCAGAAGAGCGCTCGGCCCGGCGGCCTCATCAAGAGCGTGCTGCAGAGGCAGCTATCAGACCAGAGGTGAGGTACAGACCACATAGGTACCACCGTGGAGGACAGCATCCGTTATTTTTTTTGCCTCAATTCTCCTTCACTGATTTATGGTGGCCGAGAAGTACAAAATAAAATAACAAATCCAAAAACACAAGGACTAATCAAGAATTCTTCCCTCTGATTGGACGAGACATCCATCACTCAGGATATACAGGAAGTAGGAAATTGTGTATCTAACTTTATTTCTTGTACATGTGTGGAGTTCTGCCTTCACTTTAAACCATTGTTTTTGATAGTGCAACTTTAAATCTTTTAAAGAAAACAAACATGTATAATATATTTCCAATTAAATGGAATTCATCCAGCGCTGCTTTGAGGAAGGACGCTCATACTGTGTGATTTTGGATATACTGATAGAGTGTCATGGCGTAAAGATTAGTTTGCGATCTCTAAAAACACACCTGAAGAACGCAGGAATGTTGGGAAGACCAAACTATTCCAGATTAAAGGATGTAAGGAGCGCTATAAGAGCAGAGCTGCGTTCATACACACACCAATCCACTTTCTACTGCTGCAGCCTGCTGGACTTCCTGTATATCCTGAGTGACAGATGTCTCATCCAATCAGAGGGAAGAATTCCATTCACAAACTATACCTACCTTTTCCTGGTTTGTCTGAATCGTCCTTGTGTTTTGTATTTGTTATTTTGTTTTCTGATTTGTTTATTTTTTATATTTTTTATTTTGTTTTCTGTTTTTCATGTATTTGTTATTTTGTTTTCTGATTTATTTATTTTTTGTATTTATTATTTAGTTTTCTTTTTTTTGTATTTGTTATTTTACTTTCTGATTTGTTAATTTTTTTATTTTGTTTTCTGATTTGTTTTTTTTCCGGATTTGTTATTTTGTTTTCTGATTTGTTTTTGTTTTTTGTATTTATTATTTTGTTTTCTGATTTTTTTTGTATTTGTTATTTTATTTTTTGATTTTTTTTATATTTTTTTATTTAGTTTTCTGATTTGTTTTTTTTCCAGATTTGTTATTTTGTTTTCTGATTTGTTTTCTGATTTGTTTTTTTGGATTTGCTATTTTGTATTTATAATTTTGTTTTCTGATTTGTTTTTTTGTATTTGTTATTTTGTTTTCTGATTTGTTTTTTTTTGTATTTATAATTTTGTTTTCTGATTTGTTTTTTTGTATTTATTTTGTTTTCTGATTTGTTTTTTTTTGTATTTATAATTTTGTTTTCTGATTTGTTTTTTTGTATTTGTTATTTTGTTTTCTGATTTGTTTTTTTTTTGTATTTATAATTTTGTTTTATGATTTGTTTTTTTTGTATTTGTTATTTTGTTTTCTGATTTGTTTTTTTTGTATTTATAATTTTGTTTTCTGATTTGTTTTTTTTTTGTATTTATAATTTTGTTTTCTGATTTGTTTTTGTTTTTTTGTGTTTGTCATTTTGTTTTGCACTTCTCAGCCACCGTACTGATCAGTTCCTCATAACATCAGTCCTATTAGGTTGTTAAAACTAGAATGAATTTCCTGCTTGCACTTTTATATCCATGTAGCACACAGTTATAGAAGGTAAATATTTAAAGGTAAAGAGCCTGGTATCTTCTAAAGAGGTTCTTCCTCACCGGCTTCACATTAAGGATCAATTTAAAATAATTAGTATCATTTTTTCTGGAATTTTTGCCACTTTGCGACAATATCCATCATTAAACGCTCTCTAAAATCAAACTGAATCGACATGTTCTTTACTACAGTGCCCCCTGGAGGTCTGCTAACTCATCACAGACTCCATGATTTCAGTGATTTCAGTTTGGCTTCACAAAAACATCTTATATTTTATTTGCATTATGCAGATAAACCTGACTCTTAATCCTGCAAACAGGAAATGACCAGACATCATAGTACCTTCCGTATTATGTTAATACAGTAATTTATAGTAGTGAATATGTGCAATATCTCCCATGATGCTGCTTTATGACTACATACACTGCTTACGTGTAGTAAATCAGAATATCCGAGATAAACTGAATCTAAAACTAGAGAAATGTCCAAAAGCATGAGTTTACCACCACGTATTATTGTTATTTTTCACTGCAAGGACAAATGCAGTGTCATCAGTTTATGGTCAGATTAATAAGTGACGTGTTGTCCCGGATTGTTGTGATCAGTTCAAGCTGTTTATCTCGTCTCTGAGGACAGAAGATCGCTGCTTCATGAGGAGAACGTGACACGGGAGTCAGAAAGGCTTTGGATCTGCAGTATGAGTTGATGTGCCGTATATCCAGAAGGAATTCCAAACATTTGTATATTTATATACTTATATATATTTTTATATTCTGCTGCAGACCCGTTTCTGCCGAGTCAGCGCACCGCACCGTGCATTCACCTCGATTAAGTCATCTCGAATAAAAAGCATTCCAAATATAGCACAGTCTCTTCCCGTGCCAGAGGAAGTTCCGTGGTACATTCAAGATCGTTTAGATGTAATATTCCTGGCTTCCGGATCTTGTTTTACATAAATATAAATGAAAAAAGTGAGGATCAGACAATATCTGATCTTTCCTGTCTTCCCCTTACTCCCAATATTATTATTATTATTATTAGCATTATTATTAGCATTATTATTAGCATTATTATTAGCATTAAATGAAAGATGACATAAAGGAGGAGGCATGACATAAAGGAGGAGACGTGACACAAAGAAGGAGACGTGGCATAAAGGAGGAGGCGTGACACAAAGTAGGAGGCGTGGCATGGAGGAGGAGGTGTGACATTAAGGAGGAGGCATGGCATAAAGAAGGAGGCATGACATAAAGGAGGAGGCATGACACAAAGAAGGAGGCGTGGCATAACGGAGGAGGCATGACATAAAGGAGGAGACGTGACATAATGGAGGAGGCATGGCATAAAGAGGGAGGCGTGACATAAAGGAGGAGGTGTGACATAAAGAGGGAGGCGGGACATAAAGGAGGAGGCGTGACACAAAGAAGGAGGCGTGACATAAAAGAGGAGGCGTGATATAAAGGAGGAGGCGTGACAAAGAAAGAGGCGTGGCATAAAGGAGGAGGAGTGACACAAAGGAGGAGGCGTGACACAAAGGAGGAGGCGTGACATAAAGGAGGAGGCGTGACATAAAGGAAGAGGCGTGACATAAAGGAGGAGGCATGACATAAAGAGGGAGGCGTGACATAAAGGAGGAAGCATGACATAAAAGAGAAGGTGTGACACAAAGGAGAAGGCTTTAAAGGAGAAGGCATGACACAAAGGAGAAGGCGTGACGCAAAGGAGAAGGCTTAAAGGAGAAGGCGTGACAAACAAGGAGGCGTGGCATAAATAGAGCTCATATAGTCACACAGCTGCAGTACTGTAGGAGATCTGCAAATAAAAGACGCTAGAAGAAGAAGAAGAAGAAAATGATGATGATGATGATGATGAGTAATAGCAGTAGTTGTATTAGTAGCATTATCTGAGCTCTACTCCTGTTTTATAGCTTTTTCTGTAGCTTTTAAAGTTTAACAGATCAAACACAGGAAGTTCGTCTCAGACGTGAGGAGTAAAACACTGCGTCCTTTTTATCCGTTTAGAGTTACATTTCATCCTGTCTGAGACTGATTATCAACACAAGCGTTTGTTGTTGTTGTTTTTTTTAATCAGTGAATAAAGCACATCTCACTTTTTATTCATTTCTAGTCACATTTACTCTTGTGGAAGTTCTCGCTTACGTTATAGCAGCTGTAAACACTCGTTCCCTCACCTCAGGTCTTGACCTTAATAAGAAAAAAAGAATCACCGGCTGTTATCATCTTTACTGATGTTTCTGACCAGATCTTATCCTCTTCAAATCTCCGCGTTATGGAATGTTAAAGAAGGTGGCCAAGTGCAGGTGAGGGATTTTTCAGCTTAGGTTCGCCCCCTAGTGGACAGAGCGTTCAATGACTCACAGGTGAGCAAATAAACGATTAAAACTTAAAAGCTGCATGATTTTAATCTAAAGCGCTCTTAGCTTGTCTCTGAGTCTTTGATTCTTCTTCTTCTTGCACCTCAGCAATCTGACAACAATCACAGTTTTTTTTTTATTAAAGAACATACGTCTTTGGGGTTTTTTTTAAATCCATTTATAGTTACAATCAGTGTTGTGGAAAAGTCCTGAAGACGTCAGAAAGCCTCAGTGTCTTCACCGAGGATCTGTCACACATGGAAAGCTCATGTAAACCCCCCTCCCCCCAGGTCCTACTCACACCCGCTCGGAGCGGGTCTCCGGCATGGGAGTCGGGTGCACTAACAAGGAGTTAACTAGCGTCAGTTGCTAGTGCACCTCTTGAGATCAGGGGAGTGAGATTTACCCGCACAGCACCTACCCCTGGCCTCCGTTATACTCACCCCCCTAAGCTTCATTCCCTTCCGGGTCATGGCACCAACGTAACCCTTCCCCGGGTCCTACTCACACCAAGTGGGTCTCGAAGCTGGGTCTCCGGCTTGGCCTGGGTCTCCGGCTTGGCCTCTGTTACACTCAGATATATAGTGTGAAGGATTGTGTGGAAAAGGTTAACACACACACACACACACACACACACACACACACACACACACACAGGATCGATTGTGCCACGTGGCATCTCCACAGGATCTGAAAGTGCTGAACAGTCAATATTCGCCTCCAGGTTCTCCGAAGCTGCTTTCTCAGTTTTTCTCCAGTTTTTCTCCAGATAAATGTGAGCTCACTCGAACCCGCTGCCATTACACCAGGTCATCTGTTTAGATTCTGTGGGGAAAAAAGTGATTTTAAACATGCAGAGGTTAGAGCTGGAGATGGAGGAAAAAACAAATCACCCGGTTTGTATCAAAGCATTATCAGACACTTGTTGCTTTCGGAGCTAAAATCGGTCATTTTCAGTGCAAGAGGAAATGGAGTTGTTGTTATTATTAGTCATCGTAGTGACAGTGTTTTATTCTTTTCCTGGAGAAAATGGAGAGTGAATAAAAAAAAGGAGAAAAGAAAGACAGATAGAGACTTTGATGAGGATTTGCTCATGCTGTGTGGTATGAGTATTTCCTTGTGTGTGTGTGTGTGTGTGTGTGTGTGTGTGTGTGTGTGTGTGTGTGTGTGTGTATGTGTAGGTAGGTGTATGTATGTGGGATGTTAACCTTTTTCACACAATCCTTCACAGTACATATCTGAACTCTCCATGCAGTGATATGAGTATTTTTTTGTGTGTTTGTGTGTGTGTGTGTGTAGGTAGGTGTGTGTGTAGGTAGATAGGTGTGTGTTTGTATGTGTGTGGGTAGGTGTAGGTATGTGTGTGAGGGGGTGTGTGTGTGTGTGTGTGTGTGTGTAGGTAGGTGTGTGTTGGGGAGGTATAGGTGTGTGTGTGTGTGTGTGTAGGTAGGTGTGTGTTGGGGGGGTATAGTTTGTGTGGGTAGGTGTGTGTGTAGGTAGGTGTGTGTTGGGGGGGTGTAGGTGTGTGGGTGTGTGGGTAGGTGTGTGTGTGTATGTGTGTGGGGAGGTGCAGGTAGGTGTGTGTTGGGGGGGTATAGGTGTGTGGGTAGGTGTGTGTGTAGGTAGGTGTATGTTGGGGGGGTATAGGTGTGTGGGTAGGTGTGCGTGTGTGTATGTGTGTGGGGAGGTGTGTGTGTGTGTGTGTGTGTGTGTGTAGGTAGGTGTGTGTTGGGGGGTATAGTTTGTGTGGGTAGGTGTGTGTGTGTTGGGGGGGTGTAGGTGTGTGGATGTGTGGGTAGGTGTGTGTGTGGATGTGTGTGGGGAGGTGCAGGTAGGTGTGTGTTGGGGGGGTATAGGTGTGTGGGTAGGTGTGTGTGTAGGTAGGTGTGTGTTGGGGGGGTATAGGTGTGTGGGTAGGTGTGTGTATGTGTGTGTGTGTAGGTAGTTGTGTGTTGGGGGGTATAGGTGTGTGGGTAGGTGTGTGTGTGTAGGTAGGTGTGTGTTGGGGGGGTGTAGGTGTGTGTAGGTAGGTGTGTGTTGGGGGGGTATAGGTGTGTGGGTAGGTGTGCGTGTGTGTATGTGTGTGGGGAGGTGTAGGTATGTGTGTGTGTGTGTGTGTGTGTGTGTGTGTGTGTGTGTAGGTAGGTGTGTGTTGGGGGGGTATAGGTGTGTGGGTAGGTGTGTGTGTGTAGGTAGGTGTGTGTTGGGGGGGTGTAGGTGTGTGTAGGTAGGTGTGTGTGTATGTGTGTGTGTGTGTTTGACATCTGTGACAGGTGGAAAGTGTCTCTCTCTCTCTCTCTCTCTCTCATTCTCTCTCTCTCTCTCTCTCTCTCTCTCTCTCTGTCTGATTCTTTCTATCTTTCTCTCTTTTTCACTCTCTCTCCCTGTGAGTCTCTGTCATTCTGTCTGTCTAGTTGTCTGTCTGTTTGCTTCTGTTTCATTCTGTCTCTCTCTATCTCTCTCTCCTGTCTTTCATTCTCTCTGTTTGTCTGTCCCTCTGTCCCTCCATCCCTCACTCCTTTCTTCTGTTCTTCCTGATTCTCATACTCTCTCTTCCTCTTCCTTTCATATTACTATATTTCTCTCCAGTTAATTCATTCAAACATTCTCTCCCTTCATCCTTCACATAATTTACATGTATGTGATCACTCTTTCCTTTACCCCACATCTTGTCTTATCTGCTTCTCTCATCTTCCTCTTTTTCTCCCTCATCACTTTTCTCTTCGTTTCTCTTTCTTTGCACGTGTTCTTGTCTCGCCTTATTTCTCTTCCACTCTGTCTCTTTCTGTCTCCCTCGCTATCTTCCTCATTCCTTCATTTCTCTTTCTCTCTCTCTCTCTCTCTCTCTCTCTCTCTCTCTCTCTCTCTCTCTCTTCTGTTTTTCTTCATGTGCCTTCGTCCTTTGAGAAGTTGAGCACAATCTGTCCCTGTCATGATGAGGCACTGATAAGACGAGCAGTCTGAGCTTCACCGAGAGAGAGAGAGAGAGAGAGAGAGAGAGAGAGAGAGACAGGGGGAGGGAGGGAGGGACAGGGTAAATTAAAGGTCAGGAGGTGATTTAGGGTCATCAAAAGCCCTGTTTTATGATGCTTTGAGATCTCTGAGGCTGTTTCAGTGCGCTGTTGTTATTCAGGTATCTATAAGACTAAACCTGTAAGTAATAAACCTGTTATAACAGCGACACTTGTTATTAAGTAAATCATCTGGGACGTTCTTACTCATGCCCGACATTCCTGCATTTGTACTGGTTTTTTTTTATTCTGTTTTTTTCTTACACTTGTTTTGTTTCTTCTCTCCACCTGCAGCTCATACCGTTTGGATAAATCGAGCAGTGACACGGTGAAGTACCTCACCAATTTCGCTGCAGATTTAAGGTGAGCACACAGACACTCTCTCTCTCTCTCTCTCTCTCTCTCTCTCTCTCTCCCTCTCTCTCTCTCTCTTTGAGTGAAATCAAATTTGCACAATTTTCCCCTTAAGGTTACTCATAAGATCAGGCTTTTGCAAACTTCCTGCCAAAATCGTGAACTATATTTAGGTTAAAGGTCATGCACATCTCATCTTCTTTATCAGATTATTCTATAGTAGCTACTTTTCCAGTGCCATGCCTACATTCCCAAGGCTCTGTGGTTCAGCCCTATGTGATTCAGTTCTACTTTCCCTCACCATTAAAGAAGACTAATCTCCAGATCTCTGATGTGTTTAACATTCATCTTGTTAGAACACATGGGCAGCTGTATACATAGATCAGGTATAACATTATGAGCAGTGAGAGGTGAAGTAAATAAGACTGATGATCTCCTCATCATGGCACCTGTTAGTGGGTGGGATATATTCGGCAGCAAGTGAACATTTTGTCCTCAAAGTTGATGTGTTAGAAGCAGGAAAAATGGACAAGTGTAAGGATTTGAGTGAGTTTGATGAAGGGCCAAATTGTGATGGCTAGACCACTGGATCAGAGCATATCCAAAACTGCAGTTCTTGTGGGGTGTTCCCGGTCTGCAGTGGTCAGTATCTATCAAAAGTGGTCTAAGGAAGGAACAGTGGTGAACCGGAGACAGGGTCATGGGCGGTCAAGGCTCATTGATGTACGTGGGGAGTGAAGGCTGGCCCGTGTGATCCGATCCAACAGACGAACTACTGTTGCTCAAATAGCTGAAGAAGACTACACAGTGCATTATGGGTCAGGAATGTTTTGGCGGCAAAAGGGGGACCAACACAATATTAGGAAGGTGGTCATAATGTTATGCCTGGTTGGTGTACAAGGCTAATTTAAGTACTTTGCACAATGCTGCTTAGAGGACAAAAGTTCCCATTCCCTTCCAAACCCATGGATTAACCTGATGTACCAAAAATGTATCAATGAATACAGGTACCTTACCAAGAACTTAAACTTGGCCAACAAATACCCCATAAATAAACAAGAACAAGAACCTATTAATTAGCAAAGCCTTCCAAGAACCCATTAATTAATCTGGCTTACTAACAGCCTGTTAATGAACCTGCCTACTAAAATTCCATCAACGAGCTCGGCCTACCAAGAAGCCATCAGTCACACTGACCTAACAAACACTGATTAATGAACCTGGTCTACAGTGAAATTATCAAGTCAGATTCCTTCTAAGCAAGTAAAATAATCCTGATTTAATAGTACCTATAAATAAGCCTAGCCTTTAATGCCATTAAGTCATTAATGAACTTAGCCTACCAATAGCCCTTCAATAAGTTTGGTCTCCTGAAAAGTTATGAATAAACCTGGCCTACCAAAAAACATCAAAGAACTTGGTGTAACATAAATGTATTAATGAACCTGGCTTATAAGGAATTGGGAAATAAGCCTGGCTTAGCACGTAGTCATCACCAAAGCAGCCTAATGGAGAGCAGAGCAAATAAACCTGCTGTACAAAAAAGTCATTAATGAACCGTCAGAACCAAGGGGCCATTAATGATGATGGCCGCCCAGAAACTCATCAGTAAACTGAACTTGACTAACCCACAACCCACAAATTGATCAATGTAGCCTACCAAATACCCATTAATGAATATTAATTCAATCAGTTAGTTCAGACTGCCAAACACCAGTCAGTGTTCCTGGACTACCAAAAGCCTGTCAATTAACTCGTGCTGTCAAGAACCAGTCATTGAACCCATACTACAAAATAGTTAATGAAGAATCTGTCAAGGAATTTGGAATAACAAGAATCTGACCAAAAACAGTCAATGATCATGGACAACCAAGGTATCTGTCAATGAACCTGGACTAACAAGAATGAGTCAATGAACCTGAACTAACAAGAAACAGTAAATGGATCTGTTCTACCCAGTACCTGTTAACAAACCTGGACCACCAGTCAATTATCCTGGACTACCAAGAACCAGCCATTGAATGTGAACTAGCATGAATCAGTAAATAAGCTTTACATTACATTAACGGTATTTGGCGGACACCCATATCCAGAGTGACTTACAGTTTATCTCATTTTATATGACTGAGCAATTAAGGGTTAAGGACCTTGCTCAGGGATTCAAACTCACAACCTTCCAAGCAGTAGTCTAACATCTTAACCACTAAGCTACCACATCCCAAGCTTGCATAAACAAGACCGTATTAGTGACTACCAAAAATAACAGTCAGTAATCAAAAACTACCAAAAACCAGTCAATGATCCAGGATTACCAAAAACCAGTCAATGATCCAGGATTACTAAAAACCAGTCAATGATCGAGGATTACCAAACACTAGCCAATGATCCTGAATTAGGAAAAAAAGTGTCAATGATCTGTGATTTCCCAAATCTAGCCAGTGATCCAGGATTAATAAACACCAGTCAATGATCCTGGATTACGAAGACAAAACTAAGAGATAATGATCAACCATATGGGAAGCAGAACAACTGCCAAGATGCCGGTTTCTTCCAGCAGTATGTGCTGCATCCTTAAATACAAAATCATCCTGATTGGGTGGAAAGTAAGATATATACAGAGGGTAAAGAGGATCCTTGTTGTAGACAGTTTTGCGAAGTGAGCACTTATCCCTTTTAGCCCTTTTAGCATCCAGACCCTCGTCCTCTTCTCTGTCTCAGCATGATTGGCTCACTAACAAGCCACTGATTTGCATTTTCCTTCATATCCCACTATTGATCAGAAGCTTCAGGAGAACAACCAATCGAAGGAGCCATTTTCAGGTGTTAAATGCATCAGTGATTTGGCAGGCTCCATGGAGTGAGGCAGAGCTTGTTCTCATCGAACTCTCAGTGTCCTGGTGTGACTTTTTCTCCCAGTCATACTAATGCAGGACAATGTGAAGTGGTTTTATAGTCCATCAGCTTTGATTTAGAAATGTGTCCAGCTGTTCTAAAACACAAACCTGCCTTTGCTTCCTTAATTTATTAAATCCTAATGCTCTTTACAGTTGATACTTATTTCTCAAAACCTCTTGAGGCTAATCCATTTTTAGCTTAATCCTCATATGAATGGAATTAAATGTCCTGATTGCTTTTACAAATGCATCTTGAGAAACATAATTTCACAAATACTGTATATAACATGTCTTTCTAAACTCTTCCTACAATCTCTCTTTCTCTGTCTCTGTTCAGTCAGAGCTACCACCTGCAAACGTCCAGGGACATCCACCCCAGCATCACGCTGGACCCATCACCCAATTACAACTCACCCAAATTTCGCTCAAGGAACCAGAGCTACATGAGGGCAGTTAGCACGCTGAGCCAAGCCAGCTGTGTCAGCCAAGTGAGCCAGGTGAGTGTGCTTTTCTCCTGCCATGTCACCTGGAAATTAATCCTGAAGGTCTACTCAGACTCAAGGAAGGGTCCACCAAAATTTGGGTCCATCTTACCAGTGATTGCTATTGGTGCCATCCTTGAGATTCCAGTATGGAGTAATATTGGATTTGAACTAATTCTAATGCATGTAGTACATGGAGTTTAGTACATGGGGTCACTGACCATGTAGTACAGGGAGTACAGTGGAGTACAGTGGGGTAAAATGGAGTCACTGTAGTACAGGGTGTGCATGGTGTACAGAGTACATGGAGTGTACTGGAGTCACGGTATTACATGGAGTACAGAGTAAAGTGGAGTGCAATGGAGTACAGTGGAGTAAAGTAAAGTACAAGGTGTACAGGGTAAATAGGCATAGGCATACAGGGTGTATATAGTACAGTGGAGTACAGTGGAGTAGAAGGTGTACAAGGTACAGTGGAGAACAGGCCAAACAGAGTACAGTGGAGCACAGGATGGGCAGGATACAGTGGAGTATAGTGGAGTACAGGGCGTACAGAGTACAGTGGAGTATAGTGGAGTACAGGGCGTACAGAGTACAGTGGAGTACAGGGCGTACAGAGTACAGTGGAGTACAGGGCGTACAGAGTACAGTGGAGTACAGGGCGTACAGAGTACAGTGGAGTACAGTGGAGTACAGGGCGTACAGAGTACAGTGGAGTACAGGGCGTACAGAGTACAGTGGAGTACAGGGCGTGCAGAGTACAGTGGAGTACAGGGCGTACAGAGTACAGTGGAGTACAGGGCTTACAGAGTACAGTGGAGTACAGTGGAGTACAGGGCGTACAGAGTACAGTGGAGTACAGTGGAGTACAGTGGAGTACAGGGCGTACAGAGTACAGTGGAGTACAGGGCTTACAGAGTACAGTGGAGTACAGGGCGTACAGAGTACAGTGGAGTACAGGGCGTGCAGAGTACAGTGGAGTACAGGGCGTACAGAGTACAGTGGAGTACAGGGCTTACAGAGTACAGTGGAGTACAGTGGAGTACAGGGCGTACAGAGTACAGTGGAGTACAGTGGAGTACAGGGCGTACAGAGTACAGTGGAGTACAGGGCGTACAGAGTACAGTGGAGTACAGTGGAGTACAGGGCGTACAGAGTACAGTGGAGTACAGGGCGTACAGAGTACAGTGGAGTACAGGGCGTGCAGAGTACAGTGGAGTACAGGGCGTACAGAGTACAGTGGAGTACAGGGCTTACAGAGTACAGTGGAGTACAGTGGAGTACAGGGCGTACAGAGTACAGTGGAGTACAGTGGAGTACAGTGGAGTACAGGGCGTACAGAGTACAGTGGAGTACAGGGCTTACAGAGTACAGTGGAGTACAGGGCGTACAGAGTACAGTGGAGTACAGGGCGTGCAGAGTACAGTGGAGTACAGGGCGTACAGAGTACAGTGGAGTACAGGGCTTACAGAGTACAGTGGAGTACAGTGGAGTACAGGGCGTACAGAGTACAGTGGAGTACAGTGGAGTACAGTGGAGTACAGGGCGTACAGAGTACAGTGGAGTACAGGGCGTACAGAGTACAGTGGAGTACAGTGGAGTACAGGGCGTACAGAGTACAGTGGAGTACAGGGCGTACAGAGTACAGTGGAGTACAGGGCGTGCAGAGTACAGTGGAGTACAGGGCGTACAGAGTACAGTGGAGTACAGGGCTTACAGAGTACAGTGGAGTACAGTGGAGTACAGGGCGTACAGAGTACAGTGGAGTACAGTGGAGTACAGGGCGTACAGAGTACAGTGGAGTACAGTGGAGTACAGTGGAGTACAGGGCGTACAGAGTACAGTGGAGTACAGGGCTTACAGAGTACAGTGGAGTACAGGGCGTACAGAGTACAGTGGAGTACAGGGCGTGCAGAGTACAGTGGAGTACAGGGCGTACAGAGTACAGTGGAGTACAGGGCTTACAGAGTACAGTGGAGTCATGGAGTTTGGAGTACAGTTGAGCATAATGGGGCCACTGTAGCATATGGAATCACTGTAGTACATGGAGTACAGTGGAGCACAGTGGAGTCACTGTAGTACAGGGTGTAAAGGGTACAGTGGAGTACAAATGGAGTATAGTGAAGTAAGGTACAAGGTGTGCAGGGTACAGTGGAGTACAGGGCACACAGAGTACAGTGCAGTATAGTGGGGTACAGAATGTGCAAAATACAGTGGAGTACAGAGGATCACAGTGGAGTAGAGTGGAGTATAGTGGAGTACAGAGTGTACACACTATAGTAGAGTCATGGAGTTTGGAGTACATGTAGTACACAGAGTTGTATTGAAGAAAGGTGAGGCTGAGGATCTGGGTTAAAAATGATATGGACCTGGGAAAATGAAGTCACATGTCCCTCCAGCATTCTCATTCTTAAAAAATCTGTGCATATGTTTTATTCTCAGGTTTAAACATGTATTATAGTGATAATGCTTATATGTGCTTTATTGTGAGCTGGAGAGCTTTTGGAGCTTTGAACAGCAAGAAAAAAAAAAATCGGACTTAACCTCACTTCTTACGTTTGTTAATTATCTGACTTATCAGTCTTTTAAATCTAAAGCCCACCACCCAAACAGATCATACTGATTGTGTTCAATACGTCTTTAAGATAAGGTTTTTCCCTCTACAACTCCATACTCAGCGTCTTTGCAGGTTGTAAAAGGACAATACATTCTGTGCTAGAACATTATAAAGATCTGAGATCTTGGAGATTAGCAAATCTTTCAGGACTTTGGAGATGTTTATCAACGAGTTTTTCCCAATTAGCTTTTTTCATGAATGGAAAAAGAGTGTCATAATTCATTTTACTTCAAACTAGCAGACTTTATAGATTTGTATCTAGTCACCAGATTCAGCAGTGATCATCTTCCTTGTCATGAGTGTGAAGTTCTGCTATCAAGATAATACAGTATGCAACTTTATTTAGTGCTGCCTCACACATTCCAAAAGCAGACCAGGAAATGAATTAGCATGCGTGGTGGTTGGTGATAGACTAGCATTCCATCCATGCCAAGTGTTTCTGGGATAAGCTCTAAATCCTCTGTAACCCTGTCCAGGATAAAGCTCTTACTGAAGCTGGACGGAGGGATGGACTTTTGCTGTTAGCCTCATGATCCAGAGACGCAACGATCAAGTCTGTTGAAAATTCTTGCAAAGTGTGACGAGAAAGTAGTTGCTAAACCCCCACTTTCTGAAAAAGAGAATGTTCTAAAAGTGGGAAAGATGAGAACAGAAATCAGAAAAAAAAACTGATTCCCCGCCTTGCGTTCTGGTGATTTCAGGTGAGCGAGGCCGAGATGAACGGCCAGTTCGAGTCGGTGTGCGAGTCGGTGTTCAGCGAGGTGGAGTCGCAGGCCATGGAGGCACTGGATTTGCCTGGTTGCTTCCGCACACGCAGCCACAGCTACCTGCGTGCCATCCAGGCCGGCTACTCGCAGGACGACGAGTGTGTGCCTTCCATGAGCTCGTCCACCGTCACCTCCACCATCAGGTCCACGGCTGGTGAGTCACCTGGCTGAGGTTCTGTCATCAGGTTCATTATGAAAAGTCTTGAAGCTTCCAGTTCAATGGGACTGACAGGGAAATAAATACACTCAAGCTGTATGAGTGATTTAATATTTATACCACAGTGTTGTCCAGTTCTCCATTCTGATTGGTCAAAATGTGTCTGCTTGACAGTATTGCAGCTCCAAATCACATGTTTTATTAATGCGATCGTTCGAATATGGTTTTTGTTTCTATAGTAACAGTTTGTTACTTTAGGGATTTGCATGGCAGATGCTTAGCACGATTTAAAGCTAATAACGTTATTTAACAAAGAAATATTATATTCGTCATAGTCATTGACGTAAATGTTTATTTAGCGTTTATGAAATGCTTAACATATCAAGCTTCATGTTTTTTTGTCTTATTAACTTTAGAAGAGAGAAAAAAACAGAGGCTGGTGAGGGAATAATGTTTATAGCTGCTATAATGTATTGTATTATTTATTATTTATTAATGTTTGTTAATAAGTAACAAAAAGAATAAAAATCGTTGGCAAACTGCTGTGGTATAAGAGGAATAAAACAGTATGTGTTGTTATGGTTAAATAATCAACCTCAGGGTGATGGCCATAATTCTGATTCGACTTGTCATCCCGCAGTTGATTATTTTATTACAGAGTGTTTTATTCCTTACATTGTAGTTACATATGTAAATCCTGAACCCAATCCTTAAGCTCAGAGTTAAGCTTGCGGTGGCCCGGCCATTTTGGAAATGTTTGCATGTTCTTGCTGTAGTAATTAATTTCATTCATTATTTGAAACAAATAGTAGATTTATGTGACGTAGAATGGCATATTATAGCAAATATGTGGAAAAAATATAAGGTACATCTGCTTTATTGGGCATTCATAGCAAATCTGAGAGCTAGGCCATGACATTGGTCAGTCAAGGGTGGACAAATCAGTAGTCGGGGCACCTAGGACATGCAGAGTTCATGTCCAGGATATTCATTTGTAGGATGTATCTATAGCGAGTGCGCCCCAATCTCGCCTGTCGTACTACACACTTCAATCAAGGCCTTCTGGCTGACGGGAGAATGCTTTCATTTATCGGATCGGTTAGCATACACAGATTACAGACGATTTTTTTAGTGTGTGGAAACCAAGCATCCATCATATAACTCTTCTCTTTACTACACACGGTCACTTTCTGGTTAAAGCTGTCGACAGAAGACGTGAGGAGAGAACAGAGGAAAGACTCTTCTAGAAACTTTTTATTTCTTTTAGTCTGAATGAACTCATTTGATTACTAGCTCAGAGCACATTTTATGTAATTTATCTTAGCTATGACATTTTAGCTTAGCTGGTTTCAAGGCGATCAAAACATTAGGCACGGAGATTTCACTTCATGAATTCATGATTTGTCCACCCCTGTTTTTCACTGTTAGAGCTCATGTTTGGATTTATTCCAGTGGATATAAGTACAATTTTGCTCATTTGTATCTCTCTGGTATCGGTATCTTTTCAATGTAGTGGCGCATGCATGTATAATGTACTGTGTTTGGCATGGCATGTATGCATGTAATCTGCGTATGAGCAAAGTGACTGTTCTGTCTGCCAAAAAAAAGCAGACAAAAAGAAAATACCAAAAGAAAAAAAAAAAACAGGTAAGTTCTGGTGTGCCTTAGAGAGTTAGGCTATGAACCCTATTGAATTCAGACTCTCAGGGGAAAAGAAATAAAGCAGAAAAGGCTGAAAAGTGAAACATCCAATTATAACTTCCTTTCCCAATCAGTGCCCTTGCATTATTCCACTGTGTACATTCTTGTAAAGATATCCGTTTTTGCCCGATTTTCTGGCTAGCTTATGGAGCAAGCAGGGAGGGGTTGAGAAGTGATGAGCTGGAATATGATGCGATCTTGAAACGCTTCCTGGTTCAATGCTTCTCACTCAGTGGGCTTCGTATTCTCTCATTCTCCCGGATTCTCTAGTTTGTTTCCATTCCCTTTATCTATTTTTCTCTCTCACTATTTTTTTCTGTGATGTGCAGCTGTTTTAAAAACCATTTCAGTGTTGAGTTCTCTCTCCCACAGGGCCTGTGGCTGGTAAAGCTCTTGAATGTCTTGAATTTTCAGAGATTGTTAACAATGAATGGTGTAACAAGTTGCAAACGATCTTGGGGGGGAAAAAATGAGCATCATTAGGAGACACTCAGATCCAGGTGGCTTCTGGTTTTTTGGCCTTTTAGGAAACAGGGCTAGGGACAGCTGGAGAGACTTTCAGTATGTTTACACTGCCTTCTCACTGAAATATATTTGCAATTATCTTGGGAACTGAACTGTTTTGGCTCTCCCACAAAACTTGACTTTGTGTGTCAAGAGAACCCTTTGTGGTTCCACTTGGTTATTCCTGCTCAGAGTTTTTAAAGGGTCTGTGTGGGCCTTTCATATTCAATAGGGTTCATACCTGCTCTGCTGAGACACACAGAGAGATTAGGTTGAAAGCTTTGCTCACATTTGTCTCTTTTCAATGCACAAAACATAGAGCTTCTGCTAGTTGGAGGGATGAGGGACTTGATTATGCTCACAGAGATGTGGTTGTTATTATTCTCTCCAGGTTTCCCCTGGGGTATAACTCTCTGTTTTGTGCTTTGAGATGTGGGAAAAGTACATGCAAATAAATGTTTGAGTGAGAAGGCAGAGTAACAGCATGAAACAAACCCACAGTAATGTGAGTCAAAATAAGCCCATTGCCTGTAATAACTTGACATTAGCACTCATAGCTGAAGCTATTGCAACCATAATGTCATTTTCTTGCACACCAACCAAAATAGACTCAATTTGCATTATTTGACACTTCCTAGAACTTCTTAGGTATCCAATGTCCTACTGATTGTTCCAAAGGTGGATCTATAGGATAAATATAATTATATAATTTTGCACAATTTGTATACAACAGGACTGTGGTAAGAAACCTTTGTTTTCACACAAAGGTAGCACAGGATAAGCGCTAATCTCATGTAATTTGGCACACACACGTTTGTTTCATGCTTTGGAGTAAAGTCTATAGTGAGCATCACAGCTGTCCAGACCTGTAGGAACATCATATACTCTCCCGCTTGTTTATGTTTGTCTTCCAGAGGGGAATGAAATGCTCGAGGGCACTGGTTTACTTAATGAGGACAATTTTTTCAACAAGGAAGCAGACATGACCTCCATGTCAGAGAGGGATCTGAGCCATCCTATGAGAGAAAGTGAATCACGAAGCCTGTACAGTAATCGTTCTTCTACCACAGTTCCCTCACTGTCCCCGCACAAGCCCAGCATCCCTGTCAGGCCACGACCTGTTCCATCAAGTGTACAGGAGACAGCTGACCTGGCTCTGGCGATTAGCCAGCAATGGAGGGAGGATGTGTCAGCCATGCGAAAGGAACTAGCCGACCTCAGACGGGATCTGTGCACAGAGCTTCGGGCCTTTAACAGCAACTTTTCCACTTTTGCACAACGCTACAACACATGGTCTCCAAACTGGGCGAAGGGATCCCAAAATCGTTCTGATCATGTATCTGTCAGTACCCAGGCTGGGAGCAAAACTTTGGTGCGACAGAACACAGCAGATGCAGCAGTGAACTGCCCTTCACCCATTGATCCAAATGTTCTATCCATGCATTCACCAGATCCAGAGCCTTTAGCTAAAAATATCCTGCATGTCTCAACGTCCAGACCTTTATTCCAAACAGACCCAAATTCTCAGTTGGCAGAGCTTGATGATCTAGCCTATGCCAACTTGACTCCTCCAGAACCTGTGGACCTGTCTTTGCTAAGCTGGCCAGAACTGGATCCTGATCCGATGACCCCTCCTGATCCTCCAGAACTAGAACTACCTTTAGACCTTAGATATTATTCAAAAGCTTCAACTTCTGAAAGGGTGGACTCGTTTGTACTAGATATTACAAACCTAGAACCTGTAAACCTGGCAAATTTGCACTGGCCAAAATTGGATCCAGACAGCAGTTCACCAGGATCATCACCATCTCAAGAGTCTCTTGATCCATCTGTATTACATCCCTTCATTCAAGAGCCTTTAGAAGGAGCTGAGCCATGTCCACTATCTTCAGGTCGGCATGTAGCAGCTGAGCAGCAGCAGCATGCAACTCGAAAATCTGTAAACCGCATTGTACTGATAGAGCCAACTGAAGAATGCTCAGATTACAACATCGAAGACTATACAGTTGTTGAACCAGGTGACTGTCTTGTGCTGAATCCATTGACGCCAGAGTCAATAGATCTTACTGATTTGAAATGGCCAAGTTTAGAATCCTTGGACCCTGGTTTGCCCAGTCCAGGATTTACGGATCTTCCAGACCCTCCAACCCCAGAGGCAACTGATTATGATGAACCTGCTGACCATGCAGCTGAAGATCCACCTTTCCCAGAACTACTGGACACTATTTTCTTACAGCCAGCAACTCCAGAACCAGTAGATTTAGATGTGTCAAGCCCTGTGACTCCAGAACCTATGTCTCCAACACTTCAGAGTTCAGCAAAGTTCGAGCCCGAGGCTCATCCTGTTGTTTTGTGGTCAAAGAGTGAAACTATTGATCTGAACCAGCCAGACTCCCCACCTCTAAACATAAGAACTTCAAGCTGGTCAGAAATGGATCCTGAAATCATTAGCCCATCAGAACCAACCTACATGGAATCAAGCGTTGCCTATTTGACTCAACTGTCCACCCTTGAGAGTGCTTCAATGACACTTCCTGAACCTTTTTCTCCACACCTAGATGACCAGTACCTTGAAGAATCAGACGACGAAGTTACAGAGTACCCACTCAAGCCAGATGCCCTCGACTCCGCTACGATTGACCTCCTAGAGTCAGAGACAGTCTTTTCAGCCATCCTGTGTTCGGTGGAACCAGATGATTCTGAATTTGAGACTATGGAAGAGGCGCTGGAGATAGTGGATCCAGGTAACAGTTCTCCTGCAACTATAGACCCTGCAACTGTGCACCCATTTAACTTGTCCCTTCTAGAACTTCAGGCTGCCTTAGATGTATCTAAGAGAGAAACAACCGATAACGGATCACCAAGAGGAACCATGGCCAGCAGCTCATCTCCGTCTTGCAGAGATTTCCTGTGGATTAGATGGCAACGAAGGTTACGGGGACGAACGCCCATATCCAGGAGTGCCAGCATGGAGATCTACCACAAGAAATACTCCAATAACTCAGAGATGTCTTATATGTCTCTGTCTATTTGAGTAACTCGAAGCCACACGTGGTGCATCACAGGATTTCTAAATCAGAGGCTGAAGAAAAAGAGTGTGTGGTAATGAAGCAAAAATGTTTACAGGTGTGTCTGTTCTTTGTGAGAGTGCGAGTGGGTGAATGGAAGACAGAATGAAAAGAGGAGAGAGAGTGAGTTAGCCAAGAAGCCATTAGGGAGGTTTTAGGCTATAAGTGATCCTTTATTCAGAGCTGATGAGCCACAATGAGAGGTCGTAGCTAAAAGCAGCTTGATGCTCGCACCCACATTGCATTAGTGTCCCTGGGACACTCAGCACTTATTTAACACTGAGCAGCAATGACTCATCCATGAACCAAAGTCTCAATCCCACTATAAACTGCTTCCCTACATTACTTTACAGTCTGCTTGGTTTGGCCATTCCTTCTGAATAAAATGTATTTTGGTAGATACTGTGACTGCATTGGCTGTGGACAGGAACTTCTAGGTGAAAAATTCTCTAGAGTTCCTTTGAGAGCTTCTTTCTTTAATAACTTAAGACTATTAGAGACATTTTCTGGTGTTGAAACATTGACTGATGCTGCAGAAAAGGAATGTTTAAAAAAAAAAAATCGCCTCGTCCAAATGGGTTCTAAAACAGGATGAGAACTGAACATTTGACCAAAGACTGCTCAAGGGATCTCTGATATATTTTGTGAGTTTTGATCATCCTTTCCTCTGAATGTGGACTAATGGCAGTTACTTTGAGATTCAACAGAAATCAAACTGTTGAAAAAAAAAAAAAGTATTGAAATGGTGTTCCAGGTAATTCAATTACAAGTCTTCAAAGCCAAAGCCTTGCTGTAAAACAAGCGAGTGGATTTAGTACTGTGAAACTTTTGAAGACGCACGGGGGTCGAACAGCCACAGTTTGCACAGTTAATGTGACATTTTGAATGCATTCTGTACTTTACTGTTCCATACGAGCATATATACAATCAAACGTATATACTGTACATACACGGGATGAATAATACTGAGAAGGTGGTTGAATCCTGCTCCATAGATGATCATTTTTATATAGATATTCCTTGATTTATTGTGACTATACGGTTGAATGTATACTGTGGTTTTTTTTTTTCCTGCAATGACCGAAGTAATATATGACTGTCATTAGATATGCAAAGAGGAAACATTAAGTTGTACATCAAAAATAAGGGCCACCCATTTGTCTTGTTTATGCTGGAATGTAAAATAGGGCCATTGAGGTCAAATTCCAAGAGTCTAATGGGCAAAGTGTTAAAAAGCTATAAATGCTTGAGGACCAGAAGTACTATGAAAAAAAAGTTGGTAAAGTTTTTTGTGGGAGAATTTAGTCTGTGGTATAAGATTGGGAACTAGTGAGGAGAGATTGATGCAGTGAATTCTAAGGTATAGAATGATTAAAATAAATCAGGCAACGATCTTAAATAGAATAGTATTTATTCTAAATAAAAAAAAGAGAGACAACTGTTTCATTAAAAAAAAGTATAAATAATTAAACAGGCTAACTAGGTGAATTGCCCGTATCTTGTCTTTTTAAAACAGTTCATCTCTATATTCGAATCATTTGCAAATTAACAGTAACCCAAGATCCCGATCAGAGGATACTGCACGGAATTGCATCATGTTGTAGCAGACAAAGATACATTCATGTCATCAAAAATCGAATCTTTGCCTTAAGAATCAAAATCGTATTTTGTTATCAATTAGTTCAATAATTCTGAAATTCCACAGTGTTTCCTGAGGATATACTGATTGGTTTGAGTGTTTGGGTTGTTTATTGGACAGAAAGGATGAATAAACTGGACGCTATATTGTTAGTTAGCCAGCCACCTAACTACAAATGAAAATATGTCTTATATGTTCAGTAAGAGGGCGGTACCAAAAAAATAAATAAATGAACTCAAATTATTCTATAAATATTAAAATAAAATATTAAATAAAAATGTAAAATACATGTAATATAAAATGTAATTTAATGTCAAATAAATAATTATGTTCAGCAGATCTGTAGTCAATATAAAATAGTAAAATTCCAAAAAAAGATTAAAAATACAATTTGAAATCAAATTAAAACAAAGTAAATGGTCAATTTGCAAATATTCAGTGAATAAAATAAAAGATCTGGATTAGTTATAAAGCTGTAGAATTGGGTGTGAACTCAGTCCTGGTTGTACTCTCACTCATTTGATAACAATGTTTAATGTTTCCTCTTTGCTGCGAGTTTTCTGGCAAGTAATAAAAAGTGGGTTAAACGCACATATTTTGACTGAACCCACCGGTGCTGTCAAGTACAGTAAAACACTGTACAGTAGCATTTAAAAAAATTTCAACAAAAAACAGAAAAATATTATTGCTTGCTCATTGCTCCATCTTACCATAGTGAATCTGACTATGTTTCATCAGGCAGGAAGTATCTGGCTGAGCTGTACGGGTAATTTATCGCATGGAAATTTAGAAAGTGTATATTTTTTAAAAAATGAAGAGATTATTTTGTTGTAGTTGCATATCCGGATGCTATGCCATATTTTCCAGACCATAAGACATTTTGAAGTAATAAGCCAAAATTTCATTAAATTTCACGTAATTAAACCTGTAAGAAATTTGTTAACGCAGCGTTTCTAATTTTTTCATATGATTTAAGTAGCACAAATTTTCATGGGTGTTGATGGAGTCACTAATTTATATTAAATTCTATACATATGCAGTACCAGATGTAGACTTGAAGGTTTTTAAGACTAAACATTAACATCTTCACAGAACACAGGTTTAAGCTCTCAACTTTCCAATCAGTAACTCAGAGTCTGAATCGCTAAACCACCAATCAGCTCTAGGCACTGACCACAAACTTGATAGAGGAAGCCGTAATTCCCACCCAGAGGAAGCCATAATTCCCATCCAGAGCTCAAGGCCAGATCTACTGGACTCCTGTAGCTAGTTGCACCAGCAGGATGTAAATTTATTCTATTGTAGCTGGAACCAAAATGGCCACCAGGTTTAAGTTTAAAAAAGTGTTTCATAGTTTCCAGGTATTTAGAATTAAAACTTGTACCTGCTCCACAGTTGGTGCAAAATTCACCTAGAGGCAACCCGATTCCAATGATTCCCACTGATGGAACGACGTCCTAATATGTCAGTGACTTTTACATTTATGGCAATTAGCAGACGCCCTTATCCAAGAGGCATTGGTGGCTCAGTGGTAGGTTACTCGCCTATCATGCGGAAGGCCCGGGTTCGATCCCAGCCACTGGATGCAGTGCCGGTCCCAAGCCCGGAAAAATGGGAGGGTTGCGTCAGGAAGGGCATCTGGCGTAAAACATTTGCCAAGTTGTTGTGCGGACTAGTTGGTCTGCTGTGGCGACCCCGAACAGGGAGCAGCCGAAAGCAACTTCTAGCAGACGCCCTTATCCAGAGCGACTTAGAGCATCTTATACAACTGGGCCCAGCTGTGGCAGTTTGGCAGACCAGGGATTGGAACTCCCAACCTTCTGATCAGTAAACCAATGCCTTGACCACTAAGCTACCATATCCCCAATGACATTGTATTGTTATGGCCAGCCTAGCTTCCCTCCATCCCACACTGGTTCAAAGTGAACACTAGCTCCACACAAGGCTCAGTATATTTATATTTATTGGTATATTATAGAATTTCTCCCATTTTATTCCTAATTCGGTCAAGTATAGACCCTTTTTCTGTTAGTAAACATTGTGAATTTTTTTGTGGGCAGAGCTTAGGTAGAGGCAGAAAGATTTGCCTGACTGCTTTACAAGCGGTAGTTATCAAGTTTTGTTAGTTTGTTTTTAAACAATGACTGGTCAAAATCCGAGTTTATCAGACTATGTTAGGTCACTCACTGTCCAGGACTGTGAATGTTATTTGAAAAGATTAACTTTAACAGACGGAACCAGATTGGCCGACCCGTACACGCTCACTCGGTGGATGGACGATGTGACAGGATGACCTCCGGCTGAGTGACCTGACATCTACACCTATCTAATAGAAAAACCGAGCACTTTTCCTTTCTTTGTAGAAAGGTACTGGTTTGTATTTGCTGTGACGTAGAAAGGGAGATGTTACAAACAGGTTCCTTTGTTTAGTCTCCGGTCATTACCTAACAGTTAGCTAACTTACACGCTAAAAAGTTAACATTACATGAGAAATCATTGAACTTGTTCCCCAACTTCTAATGAGGTGGGCATGCATAAGAAATATTTAGACACAAAAACCAAATCATAAACCATACCAACAAAAAACAATAGTTTCTTTAACTTTATCTGATATGAAGTGTGCACTGCAAATGCGAGCATTTTTGATTATAGTTTCTGTCCAGTCTGCTCGTTTTATTGCCTTTAAGCACAGCTGTTGTTTTTTTTGTCTGGCAGTGGCAGCAGATATGTGAAAACTTCAAATTAGAGCCTGTACTCTGTCGATTCTGTCGCTCAACAACACAAGATGACATTTGCGTTCCTCGTGTAGCTGACTCTGTACTGGTTTGTATTTGCTGCCTCCAGTTTTCCCTTTGTTTTGCCTCCAGCTAGTGCTGTGACGTAGGCACGAAAGGGGTCTATTTCAGATTTACTTTTACATTTCTGGCATTTGGCAGATACCTTTATACAGAGCAACTTACATTTGATCTCATTTTATACAATTGAGCAATTGATGGTTCAGGGCCTTGCTCAGGGTCCCAGCAGTGGCAGCTTGGTGGACTTTGGGTTCAATTTCACAACCTTCTGATCAGCAGCCCAATAACTTAACCACTAAGCTACCACATACCATATATGATTTCTACCCAGCTGCCAAGGTGGAGGCTAACACGTGCTTCCAAAAGACCACAAACACAAATTTTGGAAACTCAGAATGTTCCAGTTTTACAATAAAACTTGCATTATCATACAAAAATGCTCTGGATCCACTACTACCCAGACTCCCAGACTTTTTATGAAAACAACATTTATATAACCACGCTAAAGTCGGGTCGCCATGTTAAATGACCAGGAATGAAGCGTTTAGATGTGTTTTTAACATGGGAACTTCAGGAAGTAGTTAGTCATGAGATCACTGTTGCTAGGCAACTGGCCAACGTGGATGCAAATGTGAGTGACAGACTCCTTGCTATTATTTTACTTGAAATACTCCAAACACTTTAGCCAGCTAGCATGTAGCTGTTGATTTGTTTATGTGGAGGCAAAATGAACAGAAATATACATTTTCTTCAAATTTAAATGATTGATTTAATAAATTAAAAAAAATTACAATGTAATTAGCATCAACGGTTAATGTTGTATCACAAATTAGATGGATCTTCTTAGTTTACACACCTGAATGTAGCAACACTACCATAGCTTCTGGTGTAGCATGCCTACCATAAAATAATTTAAAAAAAAATTACTTTTAGGAAATATTACTAGGTTATTACAAAAAAAACAAATTAAAAACAGATACATGCCATTTTGCAAAACTTGCTAAAGCTCCCCCAAAAAAGTGTCATATCGTCTGGAAAGTAAGGTATACGTTAGTCTTGCCATTAGACATTTCTCTGATGCTAATACTCGTGAATGGTGAATTTTTATTTTATTGATTTTTTTTTTTAAACACTGTCAATGCTGTCCAATCACTGTGAGCTTTGGAATTATTTCAGCATCAGCACCAGAGTTTTGTCTTAACAAATTATCTGAACATTGTGTGTGTGTGTGTGTGTGTGTGTGTTTTCACAAAAATCTGCCTCTCTAAATTTCCTTTCTGTAGAAACACACACAATGGCTAACGGGTCGGGCGCTTCTATTAATTCCATATATTTCTTTGTATGGTCATTGCTAGCACTTTACATTCGTTTCTTAGATTCTTAGACACCATTCTAAATGTATTCCGAATTATCTGAATGCTACCAATCGAAATGCATAATAAAAAGCACTTCCGTTGTGCTGGAGCATTTCTTGTGGCTTTGTGGGATATGGGAATGGACAGTTTTCCAAGGACTGAGATCTGTCCAGCAAGCTGAAGTGGTAAGTGAAGTCTCACGCTGAGCAGTCCTTGTGCTTTAATTGATTTGTTACGGCACCCTGTAGAAAGAAAGAACAGACTCTCTCCTGGACTGCCCAAGATACTCTTGTAAAACTTTCGTTCTTAAATTTAATTATCCTTTTGAAGTGTTACCTAATCCTCCTTACTTGATTTTCTGCTTAAATTAATCCTTGGGCTGATGCAACTTTTATAGCACAAAGATAATAATAATAATAATAATAATAATAATACTTATTATTGTATAATATACATTAAAATTAAAAAGGCTCCAGGAATAAGATCATAGGTAAAAAGTTAGATTGTTATTGAAAGAAAGGATAAGTGTAAAAAGCAGACCTAAGAATCCACTCTGCTCGGCTACTGTGCAAGATTGTTGCTTTGCTCTGAAAGTATTGAAGAAATTCGAAATGCTTCTAAGCCCCAAATCCATAAAGACCTTCAGATTCTGGCTTTAGGTTCCTCCTGTGCTTGTCAAGATGACCGAGATGTCTTTCCTGACGAGTTCAGATCGACCTTCAGTTCCTCAAAGACCAGGATGTGGATTATGAGACATGAGGCTTAATTCAGAATCAATATTTATGTGGGAAAAGTTACCCGATATGATTTTCTGGTTTTCAATAGCATCTACAAATCCAGTTAAAGTAAAGTAGCCTTCATTTGTCACATACACCGATCAGGCACAACATTGTGAGCAGTGCCAGGTGAAGTGAATAAGACACCTGTTAGTGGGTGGGATATATTAGACAGCAAGTGAACATTTTGTCCTCAAAGTTGATGTGTTAGAAGCAGGAAAAATGGACAAGCGTAAGGATTTGAGTTAGTTTGATGAAGGGCCAAATTGTGACGGCTAGACCACTGGATCAGAGCATCTCCAAAACTGCAGTTCTTGTGGTGGTGTTCCCGGTCTGCAGTGGTCAGTATCTATCAAAAGTATCCCTTAAGTGCTGTAAGTTAGGCCCATGGAGGCCCCACCTCGCAACTTACAGGACTTAATGGATGTGCTGCTTGGTGCCAGATACCACAGTACATCTTCAGGGATCTAGTGAAGTCCATGCCTCGACGGGTCAGGGCTGTTTTTGGCAGCAAAAGGGGGACCAACACAATATTAGGCAGGTGGTCATAATGTTATGCCTGATCGGTGTATACATTACTGCACAGTGAAATTCTTTCTTCACATACACCATCCTTGCAGGGTTGGGGTCAGAGCACAGGGTCAGCCATGATTCAGCACCTCTGGAACAGGAAGGGTTGGATGCTTTGCTCAAGGACCAAACAGCAGCACCTTGGCAGTGCTGGGGCTTGAACCCTGATCTTCTGATCTACAACCCAGAGCCTTAATTACTTGAGCTAACACTGCATTGAAATAAATCTAATAGGAGTCTTTTATACTGCAAAAATATTGCTACATGAACAGTCCTAGCTGTCCAGCGGTGTCCAGTCTTATCCACAAAGGGCCAGCAGGTTTTCATTCCAATCAAGCAGAAGCCAGACCTGATTTCACCTGTTTAATCAACTGATCTGGGCTTTCAGTAGACTCAGGTGCTGCTCCTACTGGGTTGGAATGAAAACATGCACCCACACTGGCCCTTTGTGGATAAGATTGGACACCTCTGGTTTAAGTGAACAAAATGGCGCTAAGTTTTTCAGCAGATTATAAAATAGCACTTGATCCAGCACTTGGGATCATTTCGCATATTTACAGTTCAACAAACCACGAGATACAAAAACGAGGTTCTGTGTGCAAAGCTGTTACGACAGAATCTGGTTTTATTCTCTGGGAAAAATGTGTACAGGTCGGAGGTAGAGTGTTAAAGGCAGTTGGATATTCACTTTTCAGCAGTTTCCTGTTTGTATTTGTTTCCACTTGTGAATTTTTTTGGATGTTGGCATTGCTCTGTAGATCCTGAAACACTGTGTAAGCATGGGGTGTGTCCTTTCCTCGCAGGAATCCAGTTCCGCCTTCCATCATCGGGCAGTGTGGACAGACCATCCCAGCAACCTCCAGGTAAAGCCACGGCCACTTTTAATCCTTATCACAGCTGAGCTCAGAATAGAAACCTTCAACCATGTCATTTGAACTGTGGTACTTTAGGTACTGATGATTTTTGGGTTGAAACAAAGGCACGAGTACAGACAAGGTTCTGGTTTTTTTCTGCACAAGTTCGGGAAATTCACGGAATTCCGTGTGCTCTTTTTATCAGTTTGAAACACATAGCAAACCTGAGGCGATACCAAAGTTATGAACATTTAACAGAAACCAGTACAAAAAAACCAAAACAAAATGGCTCACTCCGGTAGAAACAGATTTTTTTTTTCCACAGTTTTCAAAGGTCCTAAGCTCCAATTTGGACTCTTTCTTCTGAAGCACACCACCAGTACATCCTGTACTTTATATGCATATACAGCAAAGACACCAAAATTCTTCCACAGTCCATCAAATTTCCCGAGAGATTATAACGTTGACTGCTAAAAGAAAAATTTCCTCTAAAAACCATTTTACACCCAGTGTCTTACGCACAAAAATAAAGCGAAGCCTTCGGCAGGTCGTCTCGTTCTGCGACTCCGCAAAGACAACTTCATTATTCCAGAGAAGGACAAACGCTTCAAACCAATTTGCTCAGTGTCACCTCTGTCACGTTCAGAAAAAGCCAGCTGAGTCACCGAGCTGTCTCTGAGGTAATTTGTGATTAATGGTATGACTAGCGCCACCTTCTATAAAGCGAGTTCATTACGATAAAAACGGCTTCTGTTTTAATGAATAATCCAGAGAACGTAGACCTGATGCTTATGAGTTAGCGCTATTAGCTTGTGGAGAAGGAGAGGTCTGACAACAACACCACCGTGATCTCCACCCCAAAACAGAAAGCTACAAGTTATTCATTTCATCAAGTGCTAGCACTTACAGCTCTGTGAGATTGGAAAACAGCACCAGCATACGAAATCTCTCTCGGTCTCTTTCCTCCTCGTCCTCCTCTGCATTCTGAACGTTCAGTGCTTTCTGATCATCAATCTGTACCTGGAGTAAAGGATTTTTTTTTTTTAACCGGTGCTATACACTCAGTACTTTTCTCTTAAAGTTCTTTTATCTGCTCAAAAAGAACCTGCTTGGCTAGTATTAGCATCAGAGATTATAAAAAACTAGGAATATGATGTAGAAATCCTGTCAGGTTAGCTTGTGTTAGCCAGCTATCTGGTGTTAGCGATACAAATGTATATGCAAATGTTTAGCAACAGCAAAGCTCCTCCTCAAAAATCCTGTCAGGTTAGCTTATCTTAGCCACCTAGGTAGTGTTAGCACGAAATATTTATAAATACCAAAGATCTTCTCATAATTCCTGTCAGGTTAGCTTGTGTTAGCCAGCTATCTTGTGTTAGCAATACAAATGTATATGCAAATGTTTAGGAACAGCAAAGCTCCTCCTCAAAAATTCTGTCAGGTTAGCTTATCTTAGCCACCTAGGTAGTGTTAGCATGAAATATTTATAAATACCAAAGATCTTTTAAGAATTCCTGTAATGATTGTTTGTGGTAACCAGCTATTTTGTGTTAGCAAGAAGAATGTATATGTAAATGTTTAGTAATAACAAAGATTTTTTTTCAGAAATCCTGTCAGGTTAGCTTATCTTAGCCAGCTAGGTAGTTACCCTAGTTATCCAGCTAGGTATCATTAGTATGAAAAGATATAAAAGACAAATATCTTCTCAAAAATCCTGTCAGGTTAGCTTATGTTGGCCTGGCTGTTGTTATATGGTTATCTCAGCTGGCTATCAATAGCAGGCAAGGTTATGTTAGCTAGCTGGATAGATGGAATTAGCATAATGATTATAAATGTTAATGAATATAAGTAGAAAATCCTTTCAGATATTATTTCAAGTTAAAAATCGATGGGAAACGTTTTAAGTACTAAGTTGCGGGACTTTATGATACAGTTGATATGATACAGATTAGCCAGTTGATTAGCAGGGAAGACAACTAAAAAATATTCTCTCAGAAATCTTGTCATGTTTGCTCAGGTTAGCCAGTGGGCTAGCAGTGAAGATGTATATGACTTGATAAATCTCCTCAGAAATCATTTTAGAAATCCTGTTAGCTTAGCTCATGTTAGCTAGCGGAGTTGCCATTGAGGATTATAATCCTTTCAGCAATCCTGTCAGCTTAGTTTATACGCTTAGCATGTGTGCTGAAATAATTGTGAACATTTATGATAGTTTTAAAATCCTCTGAGTAAAGAAGGAAGGTTCAATCATGTTAGCTAGAGTGTGATATTAACAATTTTGAAAAATTATGTTAGCATTCCTGTTCGGTTAGCTTGAGTGAGCTTGGGTCTTGCCAGGTTTAGCTTTTAGATTTATTTCAGTCACTCAAATAATAATAAAAAAAAAAAATCTTCTCCAGCTAGTTAGCATTATGAAAGTGAAGTAAGATTTAAAGATCCTTGTTGAAATCCTGTCAGGTTCGATCGTGTTAGCAAGAACACATGAACACAGGAGTGCTAATAACCTTTCTCCTGCTTGAGGACTAAAAATACACAGCAACTAGGAGTGTGAACAAAATACGGATAGAACAGGAATGATGTAAAAAAAAAAAAAATCACCGTTAGGTTTCAGATTCATGAACATCAGACTCACAACACACACACACACACACACACACACACACACACACTTTTCCATCAAGTCTCTCTTACATTCACACACACACAAACGCACACACAAGCATACACTTCCATCAACTGTATCTTCCATACACACAGACACACTTCTATCAATTCTCCCTCTTACACACACACACACACGCACACTTCCTTCAACTGTATCTTACACACACACATGCACGCACACACACACACACACACACTTCCATCAACTGTATCTTACACACATACACACACACATTTCCATCAACTGTATTTTACACACACACACACACACTTCCCTCTCTCTCAATCTTCACCCTGACACAGCTCTATTTTTATCTCCTGTGTCATGTCGTTCATCCTGGTCAGTTATTTTGTCTGTTCCTGGTGTTTTGGATCTCCGGTCCCTCGTCTCACCGTCCACGGTCATCGCCATGCCAACGCCGCTGCTGCTGCTGCCTTTATTACAAGGGTGACGGTGCCATAAAAAGCAGCACTGTGTATTTTAGTGCTGTCAGAACCGAGGTCACGGAAGAGGTGATGCTTTAACAGAGAGGTGTTTCTGTCTGCCTTTCACTCCCTCCCTCCCTCTCTCCCTCTCTCCCTCCTCCCTCCCTCCCTCTCTCCCTCCCTCCCTCCCTCCCTCCCTCCTCTCCCTCTCCTCTCTCCCTCCCTCTCTCTCCCTCCCTCTCTCCTCTCTCTCTCTCCCTCCCTCTCTCCCTCTCTCTCTCTCTCTTCTCTCTCTCCTCTCTCTCCTCCCTCTCTCCCTCTCTCTCTCCCTCTCTCTCTCTCTGTCTCTCTCTCTCTCTGTCTCTCTCTCTCTCTCTCTGTCTCTCTCTCTGTCTCTCTCTCTCTCTCTCTCATCTCTCTCTCTCTCTCTGTCTCTCTCACTCTTTGTCTCTCTCTCTCTCTCACTCTCTCTCTCTCTCTCACTCTCCCACTCTTTCTCTCTCTCTCACTCTCTCTCTCATCTCTCTCTCTCTCTCTCTCTCTCTCTCTCTCTCTCTTCTCTCTCTCTCTCTCTCTCTCTCTTTTACTCTTTGTCTCTGTCTCTGTCTCTCTCTTTCACTCCTTCTCTCTCTCATTCTTTCTCTCCCTCTCTCTCACTCTTTCTCTCCCTCTCTCTCTCTCTCACTGAGACTGGAGACTCCTTCCGTTAATCTCCAATAAACATAAACATCTGCTTCCACAAACCATCAGCACCTCCAACATCCACACCACTGTCACTGTAGTGACCTGTTACTATAGCAACCACGGCCTAGTGAAAAGAGCACGCTGATTTATAGCTGTTAGTTATCCTGTGTTGTGTTATATTTTGTAATGTTGTGGTGTTTTATGGTATTTTGTGTTGTGTTGTTTTTTATGTTGTATTGTGTTATGTGTTGTGTTGCATTATGTTATGCCATGTTCTGTTATGTTGTGTTGTGCTATTTTGTGTTACATTGTGTTGTGTTATGTTATGGTGTGTTCTGTTATTTTGTGTTGTATTGTGTAATTTTGTGCTATTTTGTGTTCTGTTATGTTGTGTCTGTTTTGTGTTATCTTCTGTTATGTTGTGTCGTGTTATGTTTGGAAGAAGCACTGATTCAGTCATCTAAACATCACATTGTGTTAAAGTGCCTCAGATTCTACACTCGCCCAATTTTTTCTTGCTCCCAACAAGCTAACTTCAGGAACTGACTGTTTACCTGCTGCCCTGTCTATCACACTGCAGCACCTCTCTCTTCACCTCTCAGTGACAGTGTGTTGCTCTTAATGTTGGAAAAATAACTTGTTCTTCTGTAAATAACGTGGACAATGATATGGAAAAGTTGCGTGCTATTACGTAGCTGAGAATGTGTTACTCAGGTGAGGATGAGGTTCCCTTTTCAGCCTGGTTTCCTCTCCAGGTTTCATCCTCATTTCTTCTCAGACAGTTTTTCCTCATTGCTTTGTCAGAGATAAATTTCATTTGAAACTTGTAGCTAAACCCTGCTGTTAGCTAATGCAGTCGTTAGCATTAAATACACAAGACTTCTTTCACTTCACATACACACCACTTTTCCGTGGCTGGAAAATTTAAAACCTGCATGGCTTAATTAAACTCTGCGTGTTATAATTAAACTCTGATTTAAAACAATAAGATTATATAATAGAGTGGATTTTTAGCCCCTACACTAGTGCACTAGACACAGTAAATAGACTCATCCGTGGTTAAAAAGCAGGAGTTGGATAAGAGCCAAGTGAATCAATGCTTAATACTTTGTTCAGTTTTCAAATTTATTCATTCATTCATTGTCTACCGCTTATCCGATCTATTCTCGGGTCACGGGGAGCCTGTGCCTATCTCAGGTGTCATCGGGCATCAAGGCAGGATACACCCTGGACGGAGTGCCAACCCATTGCAGGGCACACACACTCTCATTCACCCACACAATCACACACTACGGACAATTTAGAGATGCCAATCAACCTACAATGCATGTCTTTGGACCGGGGAAGGAAACCGGAGTACCAGGAAATCCCAGAGGCACGGGGAGAACATGCAAACTCCACACACACACGGCAGAGGCGGGAATCAAACCCCAAACCCTGGAGGTGTGAGGCAAACGTACAAACCACCAAGCCACCATGCCCCCTAGAAAGAATAATATAAAATATAAAATTTAGTTACAATAAAATAAAATAAAGTATAAGTTGAGATATGTAAAAATATATAAAAATGTAAAAAAGTAAGAACTGTATAAATAAACTGTATAAGTGTGTGGAATGTGCAATGTGCAGACAGCAGCAGTATGGGGTGGTCATGGAGTGTGAAATGAAATGATGAGCAGCAGTGGTATTGTCCAACTTTAAAGTGTAGTAGTCCTCTTTCTATATATAAACAGAACCAGAAATGTGCAACAAATATATATGTTTGTGGACTTCAGTCCTGTGCAATGTGCAAATGTTCAAAGTGGTTGGTTTTGGTGTGTTCCAACATGTGTGAAGGAAACATAGCAAGTCCAATCAGTTGAGTCCTATGTGGAGTTCTGGTTGAGAGTCCGTATAGCCTGCGTGAAGAAGCATCTTCTCAGTCTCTCTGTGTTGGCCTTCAGGGACCGGAAACGCTTTCCTGACCGCAACAGAGAGAACAGTCCATTGTTGGGGTGGCTGAGGTCCTTCACAATCTTCCTGGCCTTGGTCCAGCACCGCTTGTTGTAGATTGACTGCAGGTCAGGGAGATTGGTACGGATGATGCGCTCGGCTGATCACACCACCCTTTGAAGAGCTTGTCTGTCCTGCATGGTGCTGTTCCCAAACCAGGTTGCTATGTTTTCCGTCAGGATACTCTCTATGGTGCAGGAGTAAAAGTTCCTAAGCACATTAAAAGGCAGCCTAAAGTCTCTCAAGTGTCTGAGGTGGTAGAGACGCTGACGGGCCTTTTTCACCACGGTGTTGATGTGACAGGACCATGACAGGTCCTATGTGATTTGAACACTGAGGTATCTGAAGCTGTCCACTCTCTCCACTGGGCTCTCGTTGATCATGGGGGTCTGGTAGTTCTTCTCCTGCTATATACTGAAGTCCACTATCAGCTCCTTTGTCTTGCTGACGTTAAGGAGGAGGTTGTTCCTCTGGCACCAGTTCTCCAGATTCCTAACCTCCTCCAGGTAGGCCATCTCATTGTTGTCAGATATCAGTCCGACCACAGCTGTGTCGTCAGCAAACTTGATGACGGTGGTGGAGTTGTTAGTGGCCACACAGTCATACGTGTACAGTGAGTACAGCAGGGGGCTCAGAACACAACCCTGGAGGGCTCCAGTGCTGAGTGTGAGGAAGGCTGAGGCATGTCTGCCCATCCTTACTGCCTGTGGTCTGCCAGTTAGGAAATTGGAGATCCACTGACACAGAGTCCCAGGTGCTCCAGCTTGGTGGTGAATGTAGAAGGAATTATAGTGTTAAACACTGAACTGTAGTCGACAAAGAGCATTTTAACATAATTCCCCTTTCTAGTGTCCAGGTGAGAGTGATGTAGTGGTGAAAAATGGCATCATCTGTTGTGCGGTTCGGGCGGTAAGAAAACTGTAGTGGATTCAGTGTGTCAGGTAGTGAAGGGATGATGAAGTCTGACCAGCCGCTCCAAGCACTTCATCACTACTGAAGTCAGGGCTACAGGGCGGTAGTTGTTGAGGGAAGCAGAATGAGGTATTTTTGGGACAGGAACAATGATGGACTCTTTGAAGCATGTGGGGATTACCGACTGGGTTAAGGAGAGGTTGAATATTTCTGTGAACACGGGTGCTAGCTGGTCAGCGCAGGCCCTGAGGACTTGGACTAAGATTCCATCTGGTCCTGTTGCTTTCCTGGTGTTCACTCTCCTGAAGGCTCTCCTCACATCATGCTCGGAGATGATGAACGCGTTTCTGGTGTTGGCATTCTCTTCCTGTCTGCAGCCATTAGCATTAGCTTTAGGATTAGCTATAGCATTAGCTTTAGCATTAGCATTGTTAGCTGCAGCCTCGAGGCGAGCATAGATGGTGTTCAGCTCATCTGCAAGAGAGCTGTCCACATTCGACATACCGGATGTTGGTGCTTTATAGTCAGTTATTGTCCTTAGTCCCTGCCACAGGCTCCTAGTGTCACTCTGTTGGTCACCAGTTTGCAAGTCCCACATTATAGGCAGCAGCACGATATCGCTCATCAGAAAAATCATTCTGATTGTTTTTTTTCACAGTATCATCCGCTAGTTTCCCGACGAATCCCACAACCGCTTCCGTAAGCACGTTGATGTCATCAGAGCTGCATCGGAACATGTCCCAGTCTGCGTCATCGAGTGCATCCTGTAGAGCGGCCACCGATTGGTCCGTCCAGCACGTGACCTCCCTCTGAACTTCCTGCCTGAGCCTTTGTTTATATTTTGGCATGAGAAAGACGGCGGCGTGGTCAGATTTCCCAAACGGGGGGCGAGATTGTGCCTTGTAGCCGTCTTTGTTGTGTAACAATGGTCCAGTGTCTTTTCACCCCTGGTGGGGCAGGTGATGTGCTGATAAAAGTTTGGCACTGCGCGTTTGAGGTTGGTGCTGTTAAAGTCCTCCACCATGATAAGCACATCGTCCCGGTGTGGTGTCTGGTGCTGTGTGAGTGCCTCATGCAGCTTGCATAAGGCAGTGTCCGTGTCCGCTTGTGGTGGAATATAAACAGCGCTGATTATGACCGATGTAAACTCCAGAGGAAGGTAAAAAGGACAACATTTGATAGTCAATAGTTCCAGGTTGGGTGTACAGGAGCATGTGAGAGGAACAACGCTCGCACTGTTGCACCAGCTATTGTTCACCATTAAACACACACCGTCTCACCTTGACTTCCCCGATTCCAGTGCTTTGTCCATATGGTGAACTGAGAAGAATTCGGCCGGCTGGATGGCGTGGTCCGGTACCACTGGGTTCAGCCATGTCTCAGTGAAGCAGAGAAGATCATCGAGCTTGTTTTCCAGCAACTGGACGTTGGCGAGCAGGATGCTAGGCAGAGGTGTGCGGTGTGCACGGGCTCTCAGCCTGTTCCTGACTCCGGCTCATTTCCCCCGGGACCGCCGCTTCGGGTCGCGTCCTTTGTTCTCCCTCAGGATCTCCTACGGTCAGCTTGGATCCGGGGTTAAAAATGTCATATTGTGAGTATGTTGTATACCAATAGAAATAAGAGTATCTCAAGACTAGAAGTTTAAAACTTAAACAAAAACAAGGACATGTGCAGGACATGAGGAAGACATGAGGAAGACATGAGCAGGACATGAGGAAGACATGTGCAGGACATGAGGAAGACATGAGGAAGACATGAGGAAGACATGAGCAGGACATGAGGAAGACATGAGGAAGACATGAGCAGGACATGAGGAAGACATGAGGAAGACATGAGCAGGACATGAGGAAGACATGAGCAAGACATGAGCAAGACATTATGTTGTGTTATGTTACGTTCTGTTGTTTTATGTTATGTTGTGTTACGCTGTGTTACGTTGTGTTATATTGTGTTCTGTTACATTGTTATGTTCTGTTATATTGTATTGTGTTATGTTATGTTATATTGTGTTCTGTTACATTGTGTTCTGTTCTGTTATATTGTGTTGTGTTATGTTTGTTGTGTTGTGTTATGTTGTGTTATATTGTGTTCTGTTACATTATGTTCTGTTCTGTTATATTGTATTGTGTTATGTTATGTTATGTTATGTTATGTTATGTTATATTGTGTTCTGTTACATTATATGTTCTGTTCTGTTATATTGTATTGTGTTGTTTGTTATGTTATGTTGTGTTGTGTTGTGTTATATTGTGTTCTGTTACATTATGTTCTGTTCTTTTCTGTTATATTGTATTGTGTTGTGTTTATGTAGTGTCATACTGTGTTGTGTTGTGTTATATTGTGTTGTGTTTGTTGTGTTGTGTTATGTTATATTGTGTTGTATTGTGTTATATTGTGTTGTGTTGTGTCATGTTATGTTATATTGTGTTGTATTGTGCTATATTGTATTGTGTTGTGTTGTGTTTGTTATGTAGTGTCATACTGTGTTGTGTTGTGGTATGTTATATTGTGTTGTGTTATGTTATGTTATATTGTGTTGTATTGTTCTATATTGTATTGTGTTGTGTTGTGTTTATGTAGTGTCATAGTGTGTTGTGTTATGTCATGTTGTGTTGTGTTATGTTATGTTATATAGTGTTGTGTCATGTAGTGTTGTGTTATGTTATGTTATGTTGTGTTATATTGTGTTGTGTTGTGTTGTTGTGTTGTGTTATATTGTGTTATGTTATATGTTATGTTGTGTTGTGTTGTGTTATATTGTGTTGTGTTGTGTTATATTGTGATGTGTTGTTGTGTTGTGTTGTTATGTTGTTGTGTTGTGTTATATTGTGTTGTGTTGTGTTGTTGTGTTGTGTTATATTGTGTTATGTTATGTTATGTTGTGTTGTGTTATATTGTGCTATGTTATGTTGTTATGTTGTGTTGTGTTGTGTTATATTGTGTTATGTTATGTTGTTATGTTGTGTTGTGTTGTGTTATATTGTGTTATGTTATGTTGTGTTGTGTTATATTGTGTTATGTTATGTTATGTTGTGTTGTGTTATATTGTGTTATGTTATATGTTGTTATGTTGTGTTGTGTTGTGTTATATTGTGTTGTGTTGTGTTATATTGTGATGTGTTGTTGTGTTGTGTTGTTATGTTGTTGTGTTGTGTTATATTGTGTTATGTTATGTTATGTTGTTATGTTGTGTTGTGTTGTATTGTGTTATGTTATGTTGTTATGTTGTGTTGTGTTATATTGTGTTATGTTATGTTATGTTGTTATGTTGTGTTGTGTTGTATTGTGTTATGTTATGTTGTTATGTTGTGTTGTGTTATATTGTGTTATGTTATGTTATGTTGTTATGTTGTGTTGTGTTGTATTGTGTTATGTTATGTTGTTATGTTGTGTTGTGTTATATTGTGTTATGTTATGTTGTTATGTTGTGTTGTGTTATATTGTGTTATGTTATGTTGTTATGTTGTGTTGTGTTGTGTTATATTGTTATGTTATGTTGTTATGTTGTGTTGTGTTGTGTTGTGTTATATTGTGTTATGTTATGTTGTGTTGTGTTGTGTTATATTGTGTTATGTTATGTTGTTATGTTGTGTTGTTATATTGTGTTATGTTGTGTTGTGTTGTGGTATATTGTGTTGTTATGTTGTGTTGTGTTGTGTTATATTGTGTTATGTTATGTTGTTATGTTGTGTTGTGTTATATTGTGTTATGTTGTTATGTTGTGTTGTGTTATATTGTGTTGTTATGTTGTGTTGTGTTGTGTTGTGTTATATTGTGTTGTGTTGTATTGTGTTACAAGCCGAAGTGCAGTCAGAAAGTTAATCCTCTCCTGATTGAGGAGCTCTGTGTTATAAATATTAATAAAAAGCTCCATGTTGAATTTTTCACACTGCTTCAGCCCCACAGCACATGAGCAGTATTCTCTCCGTGGTGCTTGGAGTGGATCTGATGCTGTCGTAGTGCTGTGTTCAGAATGCAGAGGTGTTTAGCTACACAGGAGCATGTGCTGCTAAAAGACTGATGATTCCGGGGCTGGTGCTGAGGAGTGACAGCGACCTTAATTCCTCCATTAATTCCAGCAGCGCCGCATTTGCATGCCTTTAAAAGCCCGCTGTTTTGTGAGGAGCATAAATTCAATCAACACAGAGCCACGTTATTACACATAACATTACCATCACGCACAACACACGCACACCTACGCATGCTGTCTTGGTCGGAAAGGCACACACACACACACACACAGACACACACACAGATTTTGTTTGCTGATGATAAAGGAAGGGTCGAGGAAGCAGATCTGGAGTCAGGAGTGATCACTTCCTGTCCAACAGCAAGAAACATAGAATCGTGTGAGAGTGTGTTCTCGTTAGTGTCACTCTCTGTACAGAAGGAATTGTTGCTACCAGAAATGGAAAGTTCCTGAAAACATGGCAGTAAAGCAGTGGTTAGGTTAGTGTGAGGAGCACCGAGGAGCCTAGAGGAGCCATCTGGGAATCTGAAGTCTGTTATTTAATGTCATGGAAATGGAAATGGAAAAAAAAGTCCTGGGGACATGGAAAGTTGAAATTATTAAACTGGGAATGTAGAGCTCATGGAGTCTTGGGAATGTAAGGAATACAAAGCCCTGGAAAAAAGTCCTGGAAACATAAATCCCCGGGAGCATCGAGATCTGGAATTATTAAACACTGGAATGCCCGTGAATATAGAGATGAGGGAATATTGAGTCTTGGGAATATAAGGCACTGAAAATCAACAGAACCCGAGCAACAGAAACATAAATCTATGAGAATAAATCACCTTGGGAATATCAAGGACTGGGGAAAAAATAGATAACTGGGAATATAGGGATCTGTGTGCATGGAGACTTGGGTATAAGGATTTTGGGTGCTTAGAGATTGGAATTATAAATCCCAGGAAATCTAAGACTTTAGGATCACTGAAGACTGGAAATATAGAGTACTTGGTTTAAGGAATATAGTGATCTGGCAATCTGGAGTCTTTGTTATTTAAGGAAATTATGTTTTTTTAAGTCTGCTATTCCTGGAAATTGAAAAAAGAAAGTCCTGGGAACATTGAAAGACGGAATTATTGAAGTGGGAATATAGAGATTATAAAATGAAATGAAATAATGGCCCTGGGTGCATAGAGTCTCAGAAACAAAAATCCCTGGGAATATAGAGTATTGGGAATATAGGGAAATAAATGGCCCTGGTATGTAGACACCAGAAACATAAAACCATGGGAATCCAAGACCCTGGGAATTCTGGAGATCTATGAATATTACATGGAATATTATAGAAGTTATAGGATTATATGGAATATTATAGAATATAGGAACTTCACCTGGCAGACTACATGATGAAAAAAGCCTGTTCTTATCAGAGTCAGTGTGCCATCATGGAATAATCCATGCTAGCATAAATATGGGCTTGTTTGTAATGTCCTTTTCATCTCTTTTGAAAAAAAAAAATGACTAAATGTAGCTTTCAACGCCCAAACATGATGCTTTTAGAGGCACATTTTCTAAACCACTGGGTACGTTGGGTCCATTATAATCTTTCCACCTCTCAATTTGTCCTTTTTAAACTAAAAAAAAAAAACTTTAAAAAAGCTTTGTTTTTCAGTAATTTCCTCTCTCTGATTCTAGCCAATTTGCTAACAAATATAGTCATCATGTGGGTGTATTACTCACCTGCATGCTAGTTTAGCAAGGACAGAAATATGGATAAAATCTAGCTTTCTATCAGGTAAAGTGTAGCGTAGGTAGCCATTGCTAGCTTCTTATTATGTATCAGAAGCTAGACTGCGCTGGACTGACTTGCTAATCCACTAGCTGACTACCTAGCATATGTAATCCTCTCTTTTGGAGCTCGTATATGACGTTTCTGAGGTTGTTACAAATGCTAACACCTGTGTACTGACCAGAAGTGACCTTCACCGAGTTCTGACCTGTGAGTCTTTTAAAAGGTTCCCATTTCACAGGAATAGATCGATTGGATAAGGTAGCACTCCAGACCTGTTATTTGATTTAGCTGTAAAACCTTCCACGTTGACCCTTTAACGATTTAATTGTCCGTTTAATCGGCCCTCAGGGGCTTCACTGCTAAATCAAATAAGCGGAAACTTAGGTGGAGTTTACAAGACAGTACAGTGTTTCTGTGGACAGGGATATACGAGGTGCAATGGAGCAGGGTAAGGGCAAGTGCAGGGCAATACGGTCAATCCAAATTATCAGTCACAATATAATAAGAAATACACTAGTGTCAGAAGATGTAACATCCTGACCAGCAACACCCTCAACAGACTGCCCTAGGGAACTCTCACCTGAGTTCTAGGACTTTCGGGTCAAAGTCCCTTCCAGGGTCATAGTGATTTCTGGGTTTGTTTTCTCATTGTTTGATTTATGGTTTTGTCATTCAGTTTTGTTTGCTAGTACTATTGCTTTTCAGGTATTCTGAGCTTTCCGTCTGTTCTTTCAGTTTCGTTTTCTGCCTTGCGATTCAGATTTGTTTGCTGAGCATTAAAGCCACATATAGATTTTAGTTCCAGATTTTAGTGTCTGGAAGTTCATTACAGAAGATGAAACCATCAAAGGCTAGGCAACAACAGGGTCAAGAAGCGAGGAAAACAAGTGAAAAGAGGACGACAAAACAGGATTGGTTACATTGCAGACTCAAAAACACAGAGTGTATACTTCACAAATAACATTCATTTATTCATTGTCTACCGCATATCCGATCTATTCTCGGGTCACAGGGAGCTTAGGCATCATCAGGCATCAAGGCAGGATACACCATGGACAGAGTGCCAACCCATTGCAGGGCACACACACACACTCTCATTCACACACACTACAGACAATTTAGAGATGCCAGTCAATTTACAATGCATGTCTTTGGACCGGGGGAGGAACCCCCCGAAGCACGGTGAGAACATACAAACTCCATACACACATGGCGGAGGTGGTAATCAAACCCCCAACCCTGGAGGTGTGAGGCAAACATGCTAGCCACCAAGCCACTGTGCAGCACTGGGAGATTCGTGACACCAAGGGTTACGCAAAATCCTTATTTGTTGGATTGGAAACTTCAGAGCAACCCGGCGCAGAAAATCACAAATAAAGACTAAATTATTGATTATACTGAGTCAGTAAACGTTTACGTGAAGAACATATTCAATGCTGTAAAATATCTGATTAACGTACTGTACATATAAATCTAAAGAAATATTCCACCTCGGTGCCGTTGAATTCTCAATTTGATTGGACAGTAGCACAGCTGCAAAGCACTCGTCCTGATGCATCATCGTTTCCATAGTAACCACTCATTTGAGTATATGAACTGATTAAAAGCCAATTCTGCTATAAAGTGGTTTAAAAGTAAATAATTGGAAAGTTACGCTGTTCATAGTGCGAGCAGCCATGTGGTTCAGCGTCAGGAAAAAGGAAGGAAGTGCTGGTTGGGAAGGAAGTGCTCAAAGAGAAGGAAGCGCTAGATGAGAAGGAATTGGTAGTTGAGAAGGAAGTGCTAGATGAGAAGGGAACACTAGATGAGAAGGAAGTGCTAGTTGAGAAGGAAGCGCTTGTTGAGAAGGAAGTGGTAGTTGAGAAGGGAACACTAGATGAGAAGGAAGTGCTAGTTGAGAAGGGAACACTAGATGAGAAGGAAGTGCTAGTTGAGAAGTAAGCGCTTGTTGAGAAGGAAGTGCTAGTTGAGAAGGAAGCGCTTGTTGAGAAGGAAGTGCTAGTTGAGAAGGGAACACTAGATGAGAAGGAAGTGCTAGTTGAGAAGGAATTGGTAGTTGAGAAGGAGGTGCTAGTTGAGAAGGGAACACTAGATGAGAAGGAAGTGCTAGTTGAGAAGGAAGTGCTAGATGAGAAGGAAGTGCTAGTTGATTAGACTAGCTCATGTTGATGAGGTGAAATCGCATGTTGAGGAGTGTTTTCTGTGACGATTAACGATTGAAGGCGGGAAATTACGAGTCACAAGATCGCCTGTAAAGAGTATAAGTAAAGTTTTCTGTGAGGAGATTTTTGTTAAATTACTTGATTATGGAAGTGCTTTGTCAGAATGAGAAGGTTTATTGATAATATTTTCTTTTTTTTAAAGAGAAAGTGACTGAGAGATGCGATACCACAAGCACTAACAGGAAGTGAACTGTTCTGTAGACGTTCAACAAACAGAAAGTTGTACTCGTTGACAGATCACTGTGGGATTAAGGAATAAAACGCTTCAGGAAGTGTAGTTATATGTAACAAACACTCAGCTTTGTGGTAACAGCATCGTCACTTCATCACACCACGCTGTCGGTTTGTTTGTTGACGCAGTTCGTTCGAAGTAAATCGCAGTTGTTTGTCTGTAAAAACTGGCAATGTTTAAAACTCATCCAATTTACTTTATCGCATCTCAGACATTTCATGTTCTAGCTTCGAGTGTTTAGTAATTTGTATTTATTAAATCCATTTAATTATTATTAGCAGTTCAAACTTTCTGGATTTCTTTCTATTTTTCTTACAATTTTTCCCATTTGACAAAAAAAAAATTCAAATCCCCTTCTTGATCTCCGCATGAACCTCCTCCACCAATCTCCACCCACCTGTTTTTGTGGGTGGTTCCTCTGAGATGCCAAATTGCAAGTCAGAACTAGGCTAAACACACTAGAAGGAGACACTAAATGCTAACTGTTCTGTATATATGAGCTATATATATATATATATATATATATATATAGTTAGCATGGTTTACCAGGTGTTCCAAAGACCATCTTTTCTACCTGGAGAGGAGGAGAACGATCCTGAGATCTAATTGAATGAGATGTAGCTTATTAACAGTAGCATATAAGGAGAAGCTAAGTAAGGATGAAGTGGTAAAACTCCAGGAGATGTAATCATGCTAGCGCATATGGTGATAATGATGGTGGTATGGTTTGTTTGTTGGTTTGGACGTTTGCTGTGAAGCAGCAGGACATCGAGACCGCCTTGAGGAAGACGCCATGCTGGAGCCGTCAGTCCACCCGATTTTCTTGGCTTGCTAGATCCTGGCATCCCTCGCTTATCAGTGTTGTAGATCGGCACTGCTGTCCTGGTTTCACCTTTAAGTCTGCTTTCCCCATGCGCTAGGAATGAACAATAAAGAGCTAATTGATGCAGAGCGTCCTCATGTCCCATCGGCGAATCTCGGAAGCTGAGCGATTCATTTAAAGCTGACAGGTCAGCATTAACGAAGATTTTTCTCTCTTTCTTTCCTTCTCTGTTTTGTTCACTACGGGTGCTTTCACATGCCAGGTGTTTAGTCTGTTTAAACGGAACCCTGGCGCGTTCTCCCCCTCAGTGGTGCCATCACACTGGAGCATGGAACAAAACTCACATGCGGTGAGAAAGCCATTTGACTCCGAATCGACTCGGCTGCTGGAAGTGAATCGATTCTTCCATGTGTTTGGTGTTGCATCATTTGCCTGTAAACACTGTAAAGACTCTAAGATTTGCTGCTACTGTTGTACTATAGGGGGCATGGTGGCTTAGTGGTTAGCACGTTTGCCTCACACCTCCAAGGTTGGGGGTTTGATTCCCACCTCCGCCGTGTGTGTGGAGTTTGCATGTTCTCCCCGTGCTTCGGGGGTTTCCTCCCCCAGTCCAAAAACATGTGTGGTAGGTTGATTGGCATCTCTAAATTGTCCGTAGTGTGTGTGTGCCCTGCGATTGGTTGGCACTCCGTCCAGGGTGTATCCTGCCTTGTGACCAGAGAATAGTTCGGATAAGCGGTAGACAATGAATGAATGAATGAATGTTGTACTATAGTGAGTTGCCTAGCAACAAGTTAGCCAGCTAATGTAGATGATTAGCTTAGAAATATACTGTATGTTATTTGTAAATTTTCCACCAAAGTGAAGTTGAATTCTCAAATCTGATTGGACAGTAGAATTGATGCAAATCACAGGTTTCATGTATGTTATCATTTCCATAGCAACCGCTATGAAATTCAGAGGGACTTTTTTGTGATTAGCATGATGTTATAGATTTAACCAAGTGTTGGGTCTTTTTTTTATTGTCAATTGTGTACTTTCAGGATTAAACCTTGGAAGTAGGAAGTAGGAACTTTTTTTAATTCCAAAGAAACATGGACATCTCTTTGGTTAGCTTTCATTAGCAACAGGCTAGCCTGCTAACTTTGAGAGTAATGTATAGGTTCTTTCAAATCAATCAGCTGTAGAGGCTGTGGTTATAGATATTAGATATAACCAGTGTGTGTGTGTGTGTGTGTGTGTTTTGTCGATCCATCTGGGCGGTCATATTGAATCGACGTCACTTCTGGCTCTACACGGCGTGACCCTCAGAGACGTTTGTCTTGCTTTCCTTTCGTGCCAGAAATCCTGGTTAATTCTGGTGATTTGATGAGGCATTTTGTGTGGCACTTGCTTAGCGAGCTAATCATGCTGTGCAACAAATGCTCCTCGAAATGTCACTGTTGTGATTTCTGCCTCAACGGGAGAGATAAACTGTTGTTATTCTCTTAAAGCTCTGGAGTTACACAACATTTTCTGGAGAGGATCCTTATTTCTCTTTACGTCAAACATTTTTTTTTTACTTTAACACGTCTGATTCACCTACAGATCTGACTAGATCTAATTACACTCACAAACCTGTCTAAATAATTCATTAAAGATTCTAAAGACAATCTGCTGAGACTCTGAGAATCAAAACTTCTTTTATATTGACGGCAGTTTTATTACGGCTGAAGCGTTGCCGTGCAGCCGTCTGAGTTCCAGACTCTCAGAAACCCGGCAGCTGTGCTGAAGGATAAGACATTTTTATTTCCAGCACCTTTCAGTCCTCCTTGGTCGAAGTTGTTTTGAAACAGAGACACGGTAAAGAGCCTGAAAAGCCATTTACGGGTCCATCAGGGGTGGATTAGAGGACCTCTTTCGTTTGAACATGAAAGAGTTTCGAGTCTAATCTCTCAATTAACATCAGAGCGGGACGAGTGGATAGGACTGTCAGCCGTCTTCATCTCTCTCTCTCTCAAACCCCCACACACACACACACACACACACACACCAGAAAGACAGGGTTATAACTTTTATTATGGACTTTGCTTTTAAAGCAGAGTGAGGTTAGTGTGTAAGTTAGAGGAATTCACCTGGACTCATGCTGCACATCACACAGATACAGGTGAAGATCTTCAGCTCCTGATCACTTGATGCTGACATTGTGGTGGTTTTCTTGCTCTGTCTCTCTCTCTCTCTCTCTCTCTCTCTCTCTCTCTCTCTCTCACACACACTCTCTCTCTCTCTCTCTCTCTCTCCTTCAGCGGTCACCTACACTCCCAGTACTCCCACCTATAAGCGGACACCTCCCCCAGTGCCACCCCGCAGTGCCTCCAAACCCCTCATCTCCATCACAGCACAGAGCAGCACCGAGTCCACGCAGGATGCCTATCACGAGGAACGTCTGGCCAGAGGAGGTACACGCCGTCTCCATCACTCGCATTCTGCCAACCATCAGCTCTGAATCATTAACATCCTCCTTTTCTTCTCCGTCTTCACCTTCTGACTCTCGCCCTTATTATGCTGTGACTAGAGAGTAGAGTTAAAAATACAAAGCTCAAAAACCTCTAGAAACTCTGATAGTTTGTTTCAAAGTTCCAGTCACGTCTTTATTCCTCACTCAGGTCTGTGGGGTCCAGATGGACTCGGGCTCGGTCTGTGTCGCACCCGTTACAACTCCACAGACAGCCTGGACAGTGCCAAGGCCGTCACCATTGCCATGGAAGCGGCAGCTATGGCCATGTCGGGAAAAAGACACCCGTCTACGGACTCCCACAGCTCGGTGCTGACGTGCGATAAAGCCATACTCGTATCCAAAGCCGAGGAATATCTCAAAACCCCCCGCTCGTCTATAGGCATCCAGGTTTGACACACACACACACACACACACACACACACCAGTAATCATGTAGCTCACTATGAAGCACCACATACAGTACCCATAATGCACTGTGGTGTAGAAAAACAGCATAACAGGAAAAACCAAATCATTCACTTCACTGTGAATTCTACTTCCTGTATCACTGACTTCCTGTTTTTCCTCTGAAGCAAATAGTCAAAACAGTGTATTGTTTTTTTCATTTTTCCTGTTTACCTGTTTATTTTCCCATTTTTTTGTTGTTGTTGTTGTAGTTGTTGCACCTTTAGTGGTTAAGGTGTTGGGCTACTGATTAGAAGGTTGTGGGTTTGAATCCCAGGTCCACCAAGCTGTCACTTCTGGGCCCCTGAGCTCCTCCCTCTGGGCCCCAAACCCTCAATTGCTTAGTTGTATAAAATGTAAGTGGCTCTGGATAAGGGTGTCTACCAAATGCCAGGGAAAAAAAAATATACTCACTATACACTGGGACACTCAACAGTCACAGTACAAATATTTCACTTTTATACCTCATGTACACAGATCAGCCATAACATTATGACCACCTGCTTAATATTGTGTTGTTCCCCAACACGGTTTTGCTGCCAAACAGCCCTGACCCGTTGAGGCATAAACTCCACTAGATCCCTGAAGGTGTGCTGTGGGATCTGGCACCAAGATGTTAGCAGCAGATCCTTTAAGTCCTGTAAGTTGTGAGGTGGGAGCTCTATGGATCGGACTTGTCTGTCCAGCAGATCCAACAGATGCTTGACTGGATTGAGATCTAGCTTGAGCCTTCGCTCCCCACGTGCATCAATGAGACTCGGCCACCCGTGACCCTGTTGCCGGTTCACCACCGATCCTGACCACTGCAGACCGGGAACACCCCACAAGAGCTACAGTTTTGGAGATGTTCTGATCCAGTGGTCTAGCCATCACAATTTGGACCTTCATCAAATTTGCTCAAATCCTTACGCTTGCCCATTTTTCCTGCTTCTAACACACCAACTTTGAGGACAAAATGTTCACTTGCTGCCTAATATATCCCACCCACTAACAGGTGCCATGATGAGGAGATCATCAGTCTTCACTTCACTGGTCAGTGGTCATATTGATATGGCTGATCGGTGTATATGTGTTCACTTAATCTCGCTTCATTAGAGTCAAACAAACTGTATAATGTACCATAAATAAATTAAAAAGCTTTATGACGCTAAAGGAAGTGATTATTTAAGAGCTACAACAACTATAACAAGCTCCTTACATTTGTAGATGAAGTCGGCTGAGGGTTC
>JAUCMX010000008.1:26573073-26583073 GCA_033459395.1 Hemibagrus guttatus
AAGACCCTTGAGTCAGTGGTCACGGTGTAGCATCATCTTTACAACAGCGCATCAGCATCAACTGAAAAAAACATTAAAGTTATGGCTTTACCTCTGATGCTAACACTGGAGACTCCTTCCGTAAAGGTTCAGTAAACTCACAGAAAACACCATATCAGTCACTACATATGTGAAGGAACGGTTGCTATAGAAACACTTAAGGTATTATTATAAACCTGTCATGTGCAACTGCTGTCAGAGCCGCTGTTCTTCAAAATGACTTGACAAATTCTGACCAATCAGAATCCAGCTCAATGTTAGCTAGCTTGCTAACAAAACTGTAAGATTAATAAATAAATAAAACACAAGAGTTACTGCGATGACGCTAGCCTTGTCTTTTTAGTTAGCCAAGCGACAGCGAGCTTGCTAGTCAGTGAGAATAATTTATCCTCTTCTTCTACTCCTAAAACAATTGCTCTGTTAGCAGTGTTAGCAATTTGACTAGCTACCTGTATTAAAGACTCTAGTCTTAGTTAGTTTATTAGATACCTGTAGCTAGCATTAAAAGGAAAGGAACCGAATTTTAGCTTATCCGCATGAAGGAGAAGAAGAAATTAAGTGAAAGTAAGCTAGTGTAAGTAAAAGCGAAGCGAACTAGCACATGGAAGCAAAACTAGCAAGCAAAAGCAAACTAGCAGTTAGTGAAAGCAAATTTTCAACCAAAAATAAACAAATGAATCAAAGAAAAAGCTAGTAATAACAAACTAGCTAGTAAAGGAACTACTAGGCAAGTGAAAGTAAATTAGCAAGGAATACAAAGCAGCAAGTAAAAGAAGACTAACTGGTGAAACTAGCAAGTAGAAAATAAACTAATGAGTAAAAGAATGAAAGTAAGCTGAAAAATAAAACTAGCAACTAAATTCATACTCGGAACTAGCAAGTGAAAGCTAACTAGCACACAAATAGAGTGTGTAAGTGAGTGAAACAAGTAGACAAACAAAATCAAAGTAGCAACTAGCAAGCAAAAGCAAATAAAAAAATTAGTAAAAGCAAACTAGTGAGTAAAAAACAAAACTAGCAAACTGAACACATTAGTAAGTAAAAGAACAGTTTTGAGTAAACCAGAAGTTCTAATATTCGGGCGAGGGTTCCCTATGGTGGACCGAAGGGCGATCCGCAGGTGATGTAACAAAAACTAACAAATAATAGCAAACTAGCGAGTGAAAGACAAAACTAGCAAAGTAAACAAACTAGTAAAGGAAAGTAAACTAGCGAGTAAAAAATTAAGCAAAAGCAAAGTGAGTGAAAACAAATTAGCAACTAAAAGCAGATTACTGAGTCAGCGACTAGTGAGCATAGCGTCAAAGCTAGTTATGCTAACTGGGCGCGGTGGTACCCATCAGGTTAAGCGATCCTGAATAATCTCACAGGCTGGGAGTCAAGCATGCTCATTAGAATATTAGGCCACGCCCATTAGCAGGGTTGTTGGTGTGATGAGTGAGGAGTGCACTGTCCTCGTTCATTCCTGTCACTCACACACACACACACACACACACACACACACAAACTCAGTATGGGTTGAAATGGTCATTGTGTGTGTGTGTGTGTGTGTGTGTGTTTAAATTTGCATGCAGACACATCAGTTACTTTAAAGCATATGCCTTTAAGGCAGTGCAAGGTTATTCTCTAATCTTTTAGTCACGACAATCTCTCTCTCTTTCTCTCTCTCTCTCTCTCTGTCTCTCACTCTATTTCTCTTCCTCTCTTTGTCTCTCTCTCTCTCTGTCTATCTCTCTCTATCACTCTCTCACTTTTGCTGACTCTCTCCCTCTCTCTCTCTCTCTCTCTTTCTCCCTCTCTCTCTCTCTCTCTCTCTCTCTCTCTCTCTCTCCTCTCTCTCTTTCTCTCTCTCTATTTCTCTTCCTCTCTCTCTCTCTCTCTCTCTCTCTCTCTCTCTCTCTCTTTCTCTCTCTCTATTTCTCTTTCTCTTTCTCTATTTCTCTTCCTCTCTGTTTCTCTCACTCTCTCTCTCTCTCTCTCTCTCTCTCTCTCTCTCTCTCTCTCTCTCTCTCTCTCTCTCTGTATTGCTGTAGTGCTAATGCTTTTACATGCTGCCACTGATCTCAGATCAGTTATTATGACAGCAATTCTGTTTTTTTCTGTTATTTTAAACATTGTCACTGATCTTGGGTCAGTTGTAACAGAAAGTAAATGTTTTTGCTCCAGCTAGTTGACTTCAGTGAAGGATGGCACTAATGCTAACGCTCATGTTCATTAATGCAGTAAAACAGGAATAAAATACTCCGGGATGTGCAGTTATAGGAAAATAATCAGTAACACACCATTGTGCAGTTGATTCATTCCCTGTATCTTCACATCTTTTGAAGCTCGGGTCCTGTTTTATTTTCTTTCCAATCCCTCAGTGGCATCTACAGCCAGATGTAAGAGTTTAACGTTTATTTTAGAGAATCTGAAGGAAAGATCACACTTGTGTGGTTCGTCTTTTACGTACAATAGCGTGGGAAAGAACAAGGAAGACAGCTGTGATCCTGTGGGATTCCCAGAACTCCAGATCTGTTCAGATAAACATGCAGAAAAGCAACCACCTACCTGTGCAGCTCCAGCAGGTGAGAAGAAGAAATAAACACAAACAAACAGCCGCGGTGACGGATGACACGATCCTGAGCGGCTGTAACGTGACAAGAAACTGGAGAAGTCATGAACAATTCCCTTCTCATTTTTATTTTATTCAGTGCAAAAGTCTAAAATAAACCAAAATTTGCTGTTAAAGTGCACAAAGCCACGGATTCTGCTTCAAAGCCGAGGAAGTCGAATATATATGGCCGCGATGGACTTCAATTCCCAGCAAGCACCAGTTCTCCCATGTTCTCAGTCACTGGACATTTAATTCCACTCACCTGTTACCTGTTACCTGTTATGTGTCTGTTATTTTTAAGCTCATTTGATTCCATGCCTCTTTGCAAGCTATATTGCAAGCTTGTGGGTTTTTGGGTGCTCAAGGTGACCCTAGGTCTATTTTGGTGTCATTAATGTGTCCCCTGGTCTACTTTGGTGTCATTAAGGTGTCCCCTGGTCTATTTTGCTGTCATTAAGGTGTCCCCAGGTCTATTTCTGTGTCCTTAAGATGTCCCCAGGTCTATTTTGGTGTCAACAAGGTGCCCCCTGATCTATTGTGGAGTCATTAAGGTGTCCCCTGGTGAATTTTGTTGTCATTAAGGTGTCCCCAGGTCTATTTCTGTGTCATTAAGGTGTCCCCTGGTCTATTTTGGGTTCATTAAGGTGTCCCCTGGTCAATTTTGGTGTCATTAAGGTGTCCCCTGGTCTACCTTTGTGTCACTAAGGTGTCCCCTGGTCAATTTTGGTGTCATTAAGGTGTCCCCTGGTCAATTTTGGTGTCATTAAGGTGTCCCCTGGTCTATTTTTATGTCATTAAGTTGCCCCCTCTTTTATTTTAATGTTATTAAGGTGTCCTTTTGGTGTCATTAAGGTGTCCCCTGGTCTATTTTGGTGTCATTAAGGTGTCCCCTGGTCTATTTTGGTGTCATTAAGGTGTCCCCTGGTCTATTTTTGTGTCATTAAGTTGCCCCCTCTTTTATTTTAATGTTATTAAGGTGTCCTTTTGGTGTCATTAAGGTGTCCCCTGGTCAATTTTGGTGTCATTAAGGTGTCCCCTGGTCTACCTTTGTGTCACTAAGGTGTCCCCTGGTCAATTTTGGTGTCACTAAGGTGTCCCCTGGTCAATTTTGGTGTCATTTAGTTGTCCCCTGCTTTATTTTTATGTCATTAAGGTGTCCCCTGGTCTATTTTGGTGTCATTGAGGTGTTCCCTGCTTTATTTTTATGTCATTAATGTGTCCCCTGGTCTATTTTTGTATCATCAAGGTGTCCCCAGGTCTATTTTTATGTCACTAAGGTGTCCCCTGGTCTATTTTTGTATCATTAATGTGTCCCCTGGTCTATTTTGGTGTCATTAAGTTGTCCCTTGGTCTATTTTTGTATCATTAAGGTGTCCCCTGGTCTATTTTAGTCTCATTAAGGTGTCCCCTGCTTTATTTTTTATGTCATTAAGGTGTCTACAGTAAATTTTGGTGTCATTTAGTTGTCCCCTGCTTTATTTTTATGTCATTAAGGTGTCCACAGTATATTTTGGTGTCATTAAGGTGTCCCCAGGTCTATTTTCGAGTGCACATGGTGTTCCAATATTTTTGAATGATCCTATTTCTCTGATTATTAGTTTTATTCTTTGGCATTTCCTGTGTGCTTTTTGTTTGTTCCCTCCTTTTTGCACTTCCACTCTGTTTGGAATTGTTTCATGTTTTGTGTGTGTTGCGTGAAATTAAACTCGACCTGCACTGACATCCAAACTCGGTGAGTCTCATACATCTGAATTAACAAAAAAATGACTCGCATCATGAGAGAGAAACAAGGTGGAAATAACTAACACAATGACTCTATTATTACTACTGTTATGACAAAAAACACATGCTGAATAATCTGAAGCTCTGTGGTGACGTGAGGACTGATCATTAATCCGTCTTTCTGGTCACCAAATGACTTTTAAATTAATATTAATCTATTACGACTCCTCATGTTAATCATTTGGTGTAATGAGTAATAAATAATGAACAGTAAAAGATTCATGTTTCATACAATCTGCTGATGTTGCTTTTAATCCAATTATTTTTCAGATTATTAAACCCGTTTTCTCACTATCTTGGTGTTAAATCGACGTATCCCACGTTTTCAATCAGTATACAGTAATGAATGATGTTCAGGCTGTGAGTTTGATCGTTGGCTTTCAACGTGTTTTACACGTGTGTTTTTCTCTCTGTTGGATAACCTTACTGTCATGGATGGCATGGATATACCCTGTTGGACCACTAGGGAGCTTTCAGCAGGGGGTTTTGTTTATCTGTGCCATGTGTGTTTGTTATGACATTTAGCCCCGCCTGATCGTTAATGTGTTCCCGCCTCTGTTCACCTGTCCCTCATGTTCTATTGATTACCCCTCTTATTTACAGTGGTTTCCACGCTCGTGGTGTTTGCTAGTCCTCGTCGTAATTGTGAGTCTTTGTTCTGTGTTTGGTTTTCTTCCCCCGTGTTCCTGTGTATGAGTGTTCCTATTTTGAATAAACCCCTGTTCTATGTCTATCCCTGCGTATGGGTCTGCTCCCTCTCGCCTGGTACCACCGGTACGTGACACTTATACAGAATTTTACAGGTTGAAGATCAAATTTCAGCTGCTTTTTAGATGAACAAGCACTCGGAGCATCTCCGAGAGCAGAAATGGGTTTGATATACAAACATTTGTGTGGAAAAAAATGACCTTTTTTTGTTTATTTGGAACTTTTCTATGAATACAGTGGAACCTCGGCATACGAACGTCCTCCCTTATGAATTTTTGCCTTAAGAATTGAAATTTGCATCGGCATATGAAGAACAAACTGAACGCCGGCTAAGTTCAGTGACAGAAACCGTTCAAAACTTGTTAGCGTCAGTGGAAAGTCAAGTGAAGCCAACTGAAGCGAGTTTATGAATTTTAGGTAAGAGTTTGGAAAGAGTCAACCCACGATACCAATGTTGCCTTTGGCATACGTTCAAAAGCTAGGTGATTTTACAGGCGTTCTATTATTAGCCCAAGCTTGGTGGCATGACTTCCTGTGAGGAGCCTTGGCATGGAAGCCAACACTTGGCTTGGGTCAGTTCTTTGTAAGCAGCCATACAGTTTACATACGCTTCGTATTGGTCATATTTTTGGGTGGCTGGAATGGATTATCTGCATCTACATTATTACAGATAGTAAATCACACTCACACTGTGTCATGCTGTTATAGGAAAATAATCAACAGCAGTCTAGTGTGATGAAGCAGAGTTTCTCTTACCACCCTGATGTTTTATTATTCCTCTTATAATACAGCAGTTTGCCAGTTTTTTTTTTTTTTTTCCCTTGTCTGTACCGCTTATCCGATCTATCCTCGGGTCACGGGGAGCCTCAGGCGTCACCGGGTATCATGGCAGGATACACCCTGGACGGAGTGCCAACCCATTGCAGGGCACACACACACACGCAATCACACACTACGGGCAATTTAGAGACTCCAATCAGCCTAGAAGCATGTCTTTGGACTGTGGGAGGAAACCGGAGCACCCAGAGGAAACCCACCAAGTATGGGGAGAGCATGCAAACTCCACACACACAGTGAGCGGGAGCGAGACTCGAACCCAGGATGCTGGAGGTGTGAGGTGAACGTGCTAAGCCACCGCCACAGTTTGGCAGTTTATTAATTATAAAATGACGTCATACTTTTTGTCTGTCTCTAGTTATCCAGAGTGGACATAAACGGATGTTAATAAGAAAAAAGAAATCCAGCTTGTTGTGTTAAATGGAAACCTTCTCTGTCCTGAAGATGTCTGAAAACTTCTAACACTGGAGACTCCTTCCACAAATGTTTAATAATTACAAAACCTTCCTTACTAAACGAAGCAGCTGTTGCTACAGAAATTCAATTCAATTCAATTTTCAATTCAATTTTATTTGTATAGCGCGTTTAACAAAGAGCATTGTCTCAAAGCAGCTTTACAGAACATAAGAAACAATAAACATACAAACAAACAGTCCTAGATGTTAGACAAAATTTTTCCTAGTGAGCGAGCCTGAGGTGACTGAGGCGACTGTGGTGAGGAAAAACTCCCTTAGATGGTATGAGGAAGAAACCTTGAGAGGAACCAGACTCAAAAGGGAACCCATCCTCATCTGGGTGACACCGGAGAGTGTGATATGAACAATGTCCTTTCTGCATTAGTTGTGTGATGCAGATACAGCATGTGTAGAATGTCGTGTAAATTAATTAGGAGGTTGTTGTCGTCCACATAGGGTTGGCAGTGCTGCTTTGAATACTCCAGTCCTCAGAAAGCAGAACCCAGCTGGAGCTGGTCCAACTCTGGATGCCACTGGAGCTGGCACAATCTCTATATGTCTTGGGGATGGGTAGAAGAAGGGAAACAAATGGAAAGGAATTAACGTAGCTAAGAAATGATAACGAGTATCAGGATGAGTGTGTTCATATAAACCTGTGAAAGTGTCAGAGCTGCTGTTAGAGAAAACTAATCAATGACTTCTGTCCAATCAGAGTCCAGAACTGGACAGCGCTGTGGAATGGTTAAAAATTGTACACACGGGCAGACTGACTGCTGTACATTTGTAGATTTTCTCATTATAAAACGAGCGCAGGTCGGAGAGCACAGTGGTGTGTGTGTGTGTGTGTGTGTGTGTGTGTGTGTGTCTGTGTGTTTTACTGTGTGTCTGTTTCATTATTTTCTTTCTCTGAATCTCTCATTTCCTCTGTTTTCATAGTAAATCAAAGTGTACTTTAGGAACTCTGTCGCTTCAACGGCTCCCATTAATCATCTCAGTGCGATTTGCAAAGTGTGTGTGTGTGTGTGTGTGTGTGTGTGTGTGTGTGTGTGTGTGTGTGTGTGTGTGTGTGTGTGTGTTCAGGTGTGTGGTCCCTGAGCCAATAACTTCCTCTGTCTTGGCTCAGTGAAAGCTTGCAGTTTTTTTTTTTTTTTTTCTTTGTAACCTGAGAGCCGAGAGTCGCTGATCTCAGATCAGGTAATGAGGAAAGTTTTGACTGATCCTGGATCAGTTGTAATGAGGATAATTTAATCCTAGATTAGCAAAAATGAACCCTGTAGCGATGAGTCACAGGCGTTAGAAAAGGTAAAAGGAGGACTGGGTTTGTGCTAGTGAGATGTGGTTACTGATCTTAGATCAGCTGCTATGAGACAAGTCTGTGGTTCATAGATCAGCTGTAACCAAGATACTTGTGTTTATGTTAATGGCTGTGTACAGGCACTGATCCCAGATCAGTTATAATAAAGACGACAGTGCTGTTTATTACTCCTGCTAGTTAGACACTGTTACTGAACTTAGATCAGGTATGCTAATTATTATGCAGTGCTAATTATTAGTCATGCTAGTTAGGCACATTATAAAGACTGAAGTGCAAATGCTAATGGTCGTTAGACACAGTCACTAATCTCAGATCAGCTATTATACATGCTGTGCTATAATACGTACTGTAGTGCTAGTGCTAATGCTCGTTAGACACAATCACTGATCTCAGATCAGCTATTATATGGACTGAAGTGCTAATGCTAATGCTAATTAGACACAGTCACTGACCTCAGATCAGCTTTTATACGTATTGTAGTGCTAATGCTCATGCTAATTAAACACAGTCACTGATCTTGGATACGCTATAAGACGACAGTGCGGTTTATTACTCCTGCTAGTTAGACACTGTTACTGATCTTGGATCAGGTATGCTAATTATTATGCAGTGCTAAATATTAGTCATGCTAGTTAAACACAGTCACTGATCTCAGATCAGATATTATAAGGACTGAAGTGCTAATGCTAATGCTAATTAGACACAGTCACTGATCTTGGATCTGCTGTCACGGTGTCTGTCTATATTAGCTTATCCTAGTATATTACACTTATTCAGAACGACTTTATCGATTTTAACGATTTTATCTCATTTTCTATGCATCTGAGCAATTGAAGGTTAAGGGCCTTGCTCAGGGGCCCAGCAGTGGCAGCTTGGGGGACCTGGGCTTCAAACTCACAACCTTCTGAACCACTGAGCTACCACTTCCCCCCATGTCTACGTAAAATAATTTCTCAATACTATATAGTCATTTTCATTCTTTTTTAGACTTATACTGATCTTGGATCAGTTAATCTAGCCATGGGGTCACAGTCCAGTGACCTCTGTGCCGGTCTCAAGCCCGAATAAATAGAGAGGGTTGTGTCAGGAAGGGCATCCGGTGTAAAACATTGCCAAATTTAACCATGCGAATCGTCAGTACTCTGAATTGAGAGATGATTTGCTGTGGTGACCCCTGAAGGGAAAAGCCGAAAGAAGAAGAAGAAGACTGATCTTGGATCAGTCATAATAAGAACTGTCATGCTATTGTTCATATTAAAGAGAGAGAGAATAAATCACTGATCTTGGACCAGTCCTAATTAATATGATGGGATTTTTTCCTAGCCTCTGTCACTGATTTCAGATCAGCAGTAAAAAAGAAAGATATTTCAGAAAATATCAAAGATTTATTGAGCAACTGTTACACAAGACTGAGACGTTTTAGCCTCTGTGACACTGATCTGAGATCAGTTACAGTATGGATCGTTGTACTTCTGTTTAAGCTGATCAGAAGAATCTCTGATCCTGGATCAGTCATAAGCAGTGTGTTTATTGTAGATGCTGATATTAGGATGGAGAAGATCCGGGATCAGCTGTAATGAGAACTTTTCCCTTCCACATGGTTTTTAATGAGAACGGCTGTGTGTGTTTTTGTTCAGGTGGAGGCGGCTACGGATTCGGAGTCGGAGAGCAGAGGATTACGGGAATATCATTCTGTAGGGATCCAGGTGGAAGATGACAAACGGTAAGCATGCAGTTTTTTTCATCGCTGCTTTACGTGCCTTGTGTGAGAAAGGGAGATTGATGTGAATCCGACCGAGATACTGAACTGACGATATTGCTGGTACTTTATTATTTATCTCTCTGAGTCTGTGTGAATGTCTTCATCTATTAAAACCTGTTTCATTAAGACATCTATCACACATCTGGATTTAATCAATGAGTCTTTTTTTTTTTTTTTTTGGGGGGGGGGTTTTGTTTTTGGAAATTTTGTTCAGATTCAGGTGTCCAGTTATCGACTCATCAGAGACAAAATAAACACAAAGAAAAAATGTTTGAAATCATTTACATTATGTGAGAAATTACAGATGACAATGCTGATTAGGGGGCGTGGTTGGGCAGTTAAGGGGTGTGGCCAGAGGAGGGTACAGAAGGGAAGCTGAAATAAATCACAGGGTAAAAATTCAGCTTAAATGTTAATTATAGGCCATTTATAATCATGTAATAACTAATGTATTAATTAAAGTACCTTAGTTATAAATCATTTAAGACTGAATCTTAACATTTCTC
>JAUCMX010000008.1:26588073-26610573 GCA_033459395.1 Hemibagrus guttatus
CAGTGCCAGTGTCAGTGCCAGTGCCAGTGTCAATGTCAGTATCAGTGCCAGTGTCAGTATCAGTGCCAGTGTCAGTGTCAGTTAGTCCCGTGTTAGTGCCAGTGCCAGTGTCAGTGCCAGTGTCAGTATCAGTGCCAGTGTCAGTGCCAGTGTCAGTGCCAGTGCCAGTGTCAGTATCAGTGCCAGTGCCAGTGCCAGTGTCAGTGCCAGTGTCAGTATCAGTATCAGTGCCAGTGTCAGTGCTAGTGCCAGTGCCAGTGCCAGTATCAGTGCAGTGTCAGTATCAGTGCCAGTGTCAGTGCCAGTGCAGTATCAGTGCCAGTGTCAGTGCAGTGTCAGTATCAGTGCCAGTGCCAGTATCAGTGTCAGTGCCAGTGCCAGTGCCAGTGTCAGTGCCAGTATCAGTGTCAGTGCCAGTGCCAGTGCCAGTGTCAGTGTCAGTATCAGTGCCAGTGTCAGTATCAGTGTCAGTATCAGTGTCAGGCTATCAGTGCCAGTGTCAGTGTCAGGTTTCCAGTGTCAGTGTCAGTTTCCAGTGCCAATGTCAGTGCCAGTGTCAGTGTCAGTATCAGTGCCAGTGTCAGTGATCAGTGCCAGTGTTTAGTGTCAGTATCAGTGGGCCATGTAGTTCAGTGCCAGTGTCAGCTGTCAGTGTCAGTGCCAGTGCCAGTGTCAATGTCAGTATCAGTGCCAGTGTCAGATAGTCAGTGTCAGTGTCAGTATCAGTGCCAGTTTAGTGCCAGTGCCAGTCAGTATCAGTGCCAGTGTCAGTATCAGTGCCAGTGCCAGTGTCAGTCAGCAGTGCCAGTGCCAGTGTCAGTATCAGTGCCAGTGCCAGTGCCAGTGTCAGTCAGTGTCAGTGCCAGTATCAGTGCCAGTGTCAGTGCTAGTGTCAGTATCAGTGCCAGTGCCAGTATCAGTGCCAGTGCCAGTGTCAGTATTAGTGCCAGTGTCAGTGCCAGTGCCAGTATCAGTGCCAGTGTCAGTGCCCAGTGTCAGTATCAGTGCCAGTGCCAGTATCAGTGCCAGTGTCAGTGCTAGTGTCAGTATCAGTGCCAGTGTCAGTGCCAGTGTCAGTATCAGTGCCAGTGTCAGTGCCAGTGTCAGTGCTAGTGTCAGTATCAGTGCCAGTGCCAGTGTCAGTATCAGTGCCAGTGCCAGTGTCAGTATCAGTGCCAGTGTCAGTGCCAGTGCCAGTGTCAGTGCCAGTGCCAGTGTCAGTATCAGTGCTAGTATCAGTATCAGTGCCAGTGTCAGTGCCAGTGTCAGTATTAGTGCCAGTGTCAGTGCCAGTATCAGTGCCAGTGTCAGTGCTAGTGTCAGTATCAGTGCCAGTGTCAGTATTAGTGCCAGTGTCAGTGCCAGTGTCAGTGCCAGTGTCAGTACCAGTGCCAGTGCCAGTGTCAGTATTAGTGCCAGTGTCAGTGCCAGTGCCAGTATCAGTGCTAGTGTCAGTATCAGTGCCAGTGCCAGTGTAGTGTCAGTATCAGTGCCAGTGTCAGTATTAGTGCCAGTGTCAGTGCCCAGTGCCAGTTCGTCCCGTGCCAGTGCCAGTGTCAGTATCAGTGCCAGTGTCAGTGCCAGTGCCAGTATCAGTGCCAGTGTCAGTATCAGTGCCAGGGGTCAGTGTCAGTATCAGTGCCAGTGCCAGTGCAGTGTCAGTATCAGTGCCAGTATCAGTAGTGCCAGTGCCAGTGCCAGTGTCAGTGCCAGTGTCAGTATCAGTGCCAGTGCCAGTGTCAGTATCAGTGCCAGTGTCAGTGCTAGTGTCAGTATCAGTGCCAGTGCCAGTATCAGTGCCAGTGCCAGTATCAGTGCCAGTGTCAGTTATCCCGTGCCAGTGTCAGTATCTAGTGTCAGTATCAGTGCCAGTGTCAGTGCCAGTGTCAGTATTAGTGCCAGTGTCAGTGCCAGTGCCAGTACCAGTGCCAGTGTCAGTGCTAGTGTCAGTATCAGTGCCAGTGGGGCAGTGCTTTAGTGCCAGTATCAGTGCCAGTGCCAGTGCCAGTGTCAGTATTAGTGCCAGTGTCAGTGCCAGTGCGTCAGTGCTAGTGTCAGTATCAGTGCCAGTGCCAGTGTCAGTGCCAGGGGTCAGTGTCAGTATCAGTGCCAGTGCCAGTGCCTTAGTGTCAGTATCAGTGCCAGTGTCAGTGCAGTGTCAGTATCAGTGCCAGTGCCAGGGATTTAGTGTCAGTGTCCCGTATCAGTGCCAGTGCCAGCGTCAGTATCAGTGCCAGTGTCAGTATCAGTGTCAGTGCCAGTGTCAGTAGCAGTGCCAGTGTCAGTGTCAGTATCAGTGCCAGTGTCAGTGCTAGTGTCAGTATCAGTGCCAGTGTCAGTGCCAGTGTCAGTATTAGTGCCAGTGTCAGTGCCAGTGCCAGTATCAGTGCCAGTGTCAGTGCTAGTGTCAGTATTAGTGCCAGTGTCAGTGCCAGTGCCAGTATCAGTGCCAGTGTCAGTGCTAGTGTCAGTATCAGTGTCAGTGTCAGTATTAGTGCCAGTGCCAGTGTCATTTTGTTTTGGGGGTTTTTTTTTTCAAAACGTTTCAGGATCGTTCCAACATTAAATGTAACTATAAATGGATAAATATGACAAATAAAAATGAAATCCAGGCAGGTTGCTGCGGCGTGAGAGGAATACAACACTTTTATGGGAAAATAATCAGCTTCACTGTGATAAGCGTTACTCCGCTTCATCACACCATCCTGTTGTTGATTATTTTCCTGCGACAGCACGGCACCACAGTGTCTTATTCCTGACTCCATCTGATTAGTTCATTAAAGTCGTGTTTTCTTTAGTTTGGTGCTCTGACGTGACTTTAAAATAATCTTTTTTGCACTGTTTTTCTTTTTCTATCTCAGCTCCCGCCCCCTGTACCAAAGAAGATGCTGAAGAAGAGCGTGACGCGGGAGAAGTCTCTGGATCTTCCCGACCGACAGAGACAGGAAGCACGCCGGCGCCTCATGGCCGCCAAGAGAGCGGCGTCATTCCGGCAAAACTCGGCCACGGAGCGAGCCGACAGCATCGAGATTTACATCCCCGAGGCACAGACGAGACTCTGAGAGACTCTTCACAGCGTCATCATCACCATCATCACCATCATCACCATCATCATCATCATCATCATCATCATCACCGTCAACCAGCGAGCCACCAATACCCCAAAAATCCGGAACCAGATCTCCTCCCATCTGTGGAGAAAATGTGCCATAATCCCACATGAAAGATAGCATTTGTTTTTAAGCGCGGTGTTGAGGTTTATGTCACGTTCGACGTGAGAAGACGTGAAGAGAAACGTCCACTGTATTGTCACAGACTTTTAGCCATTCGATTGCTTTCAACCTTACGACGTATCACTAAACTAGTGTTATTGAGTAAGTTGCGTACGTATCGTTAACTAAGTGAACAAAAAACAAACACAGGAACATTCGGCTAAACTGTTCTCGAGAGGAGTGTGAGAAGCGGCGAAAAGCCTCGGTGCTTTTTAGATTTTTCACATTTTCCAAGTGCTATTAGAGACAGTGCGCTCTGAAACCAGCACCAGCTCTCAGCTTTCTCTCCTCCTCCTCCTTCACCACCTCTTCCTTCTTTTTCTTCTTCTTCTTCTACTTGATGATGAATTAGTGTCAGGGGGTCTACAGTTCTTTAGATTTATATATATATATATAAAATTTCAACACTCCATTTCTCATTCTCTCTCTCTATATGTTTTTCTCTCTTTCTCTCAGTTTCTTTCTCTGTTTATCTCTCTCTCTCTCTCTCTCTCTGTTTTTCTCAAGGTTCATGGTTTCTCTCTCTGTCTGTTCATTTCTATTTCTGTCTCTCTGTCTGTTTCTCTTGCCATCTGTTTATTTATTTCTTTCTGTTTATCTCATAATCTGTTTCTCTCTCTCTCCCACTTTCTCTTTCTATCTTACATTCTGTCCTTCTCTCTAGTTAATTTTTCAATTGCAATTATCTCTCTATTTGTTTATTTCTCTTTCTCTGTCTCTGTCTCTCTCTCTCTCTCTCTCTCCTTCTCTGTGTGTTTCTCTCTCTCTCCCTTTATCTGTTCATCTCTATGTCTGTGTATCTCTCTCAACACACTGTCTTTCTCTCTAATCATCTTTCTATATCTGTCTCTCTCTCTCTCTCTCTCTCTCTCTCTCTCTCTCTCTCTCTCTCTCATCTTTCTAGCCCTCATAACTTTTATAAAAGTGCCAACGATTCAAATACCTCAAACACACACAGGCCACAGCTTGTAAGCCCAGAAGTTCTAAAGTTCTAAAGCTATATAAGTATATAAAGTTCTAAAGCTAATCGCTAATCAGTCTTTTGTCATCATCTCGTTAAAGAATTCTCTCACTCCAACTCCGACGAGCTGCTGCTGTCCACAGGAATCTCTCATGTTTCTAAACCTCCACCTTCACCTCTATCAAACTGGGTTTAATTCTCATTCGACAGGAAAACATTTTACTGTTTGTTTTGTTTGTTTTGAGCTCTTCAGAAATCCAGCGATGTGTTTAAGTCGAAAAAAAAAAATTAAGCATTTTTGCACTTTCTTCTTCTTAAATATTCTTGTACGTATTTCCAAGGGAAATGTCTTTATTGCCGTTTCACAGACGAACTGTTGCAGTTGAATTGCAAGGTTGTGTAGGAACAGGAAGCCATCAGCAAGGGGTCTGTTTGTTTGTTTGTTTATTTATTTGTTTGTTTATTTATTTATTTATTTCACCGTCATCTCAACAACTTTACTCAAACGTAAGGTCACGGGTCTGTGTGCTTCTAGTTTCTGAGAGAAACGAGGTTCCGTTTTTTTTTCCCTTTGCTGTGAAATGAAAGAACCAAATCGGAAGCAAGCAGGAAAAAAAAAAAAACCAGACAGATTAATGACGATCTCGATCCTGCTGGGTTTCGGAATTTTTTTTTTTTAAATGCAAAATTCGGAAACAATCCATTTCCTCAAAAACTATCCTGGGAGTTGAATCGATGATGTAATCAGTGATGTAAATCTGAGAGATGAGAGATTATATCTGTTATCATCTTCTACTCGATCATCAGAGACCATTTCACGAGACGATTCTGAAGCCACGTCTAAAGCGAGGTGTGTAAAATAATTGCCAACTAATCAGTGCGGATTTGAAAAAAAGAAGAAGAAATAAAAATAAATAAATAAATAAATAAGAAGATGATGAAGAGAAGAAAACATTCTTTCATCATGGAATTTTGTATGTGATGATTTTTGACCTGATAAAAATGACTTCTTTAATGTTTCTCCCGCCGGGATTTTGCTACGAGAATCAGACAGTGATTCGTGTTTGGGTTTTTTTTATTCCGATTTACGTTTCCTTAAAAAACTCTTGAAGTTTGGTTTAGTAATAGTTTGTGCCACTCATGGAGTTTAAACCCACGTCATCCTGTAAATATTCGCTTGTTCTCGCTACAATCACACACAGGAACAGACGGCTAGTCATTAGACGCTATAATCTTCACAGGATTGACAATTTGTCCAAATAGCTTCAATTCTCCGGTATTCCAGTCAAGACCAGATCAGGAAAACACTGGCCACCATGTCATCGTATTTGGTCTCCTTGCCGACCAGCATGAACCTTTTTTTCGTAATTTTTTGAAAATTTCTCAGTGATCTTTCACAGGGCGGTTTTATCATCTCCGGTTTTTCTCCCTGGCAGACAGTGATGAGACGTGACATGTCATTCGGATCATGTGGAAAACAGGATGGGGAATTTTTCGTGCGGGTGGAACAGAAATAAAAAGCGTGTTCGGTGCAGAGTGTTCCTCTGGCTTTGTATTCATCTTTGTGTTGTGTAGGTCCGTGTGACTGAGCTCTATGATTAATCCCTAACGTGCTGTAAAGCTCACTATGTGGAAATGAGTCCATAAATCCGCCCACTCACGCTGCTGCTATCTTCAGAACTTCGCTCCGAATCAAAGACGCTCAGATTGTTGTTTTTGTTTTTGTTGTTTTTGTTTCTACGACCTGAAATGACCTAATGACCTTCAGTCTGAGCTCTGTATTTAAGCCCAACGAAAGGATCGGCAGTCATGCCTGAGAGACTTCCTGTTTGACTCAGAAGGAGAGAGGAAGTCTCAACACGCACCGCTTCTTCGATGACATTTGGCCTGTCTTGTCTTCCGGCGCACGGCGAGGCCTGTCACGAGATTACGATAAGAAATGCACAAAAGCTGCTCGCTCTGAGGATGCGCTAGCACACGGCACATGACAGATTTCAGCCTGCTTTATATTTGACCATTAGTAGTAATTTTAGATCAGGCTGTCACCTCAGACACTGCGCTACATGCCGCCTAGAGTTTTACCAAGACATTGCTAAAAGTATAGCAAGCAGACAGATTTATGTAAATTCAAACTCATAAATATTTTCATTATGATATCTTCCTAGCTTAGCTCAAATGTTTTAGCACTGGACATGTTTGTTTATTTATTTATCTATTAACATCAATTAAATGACCTACCTAAAATCCATGGCCTTAAGTTCCCAAAATAAAGTTGCATGGGTAAAATTGCTGGACATTTAGCTTCCACGCTAAGGTTCCTGGACTAAAAGTGAGGGACTAAAATTGCTACACTAAGGATTATCAACTCTAGTTCCCTGGGATTATTTCCTGGCTTAAATTCTTGGACTAAAGATTTAGGTTTTTGGCTAAAGCTAAAGTTGTTGATAAAGCTAAAGTTGATGCTCCTCCCTAAACTTCCTGGACTAAAGTAGGGAACTAAAAGTGATAGAACATCCAGTTTCCAGAAATTAATTCCTGGGTTGAAATCATTGAACTTGGACTGAAAATTTAAGTTAATTTACAACTATTTCTGGAAGTTCTTCTGCTCAAGTTGCTGGATTAAAGTTTTCCTTAATTTTCCTTTTAAAAAATCCCTGGTCTTAAATCCACAATAAAGTTCCTGGGCCTTAAAGGTCTGTACTTAGGTTCTAGATCTAAAGTCGCTGGACTAAAGTTATGTACTGTTTGGACTGAGGTTCCTGAACTAAAGTTTCTGCCCTTAGGTTCCTGGATTATGACATCCACTAACATTGCTAGATTAAACTTGGATTACTGCATCCTAGAACCTGTCTTAAATTCCGCCGATTGTGTTGCTGGACTAAAGTTAATGTAATTCATACCTGGACTAATGATTTTAGCTAAAATCCATAGGCTAGTTGCTACTCCTGCCTAAAGTTCCTGGACTAATGATTTTAGTTAAAATCCATGGGTTTATGTTCCCCGAATAAAGTTTCAGTGGTAAAGCTGCTTGACCTTAAGATGCTGCTCCTACCTAAAGTCACTGGACAAAAGTAGGGGACTAAAAGTGCTCCATTAAAGTTCTTGAACTATAGTTTCCAGGTATTAGTTCCTGGTCTTAAATTCTTGATCTTGGCCTAAAAAATATTGTCTTAAGTTTATTAGCAAACATTCCTGGACTTAAATTCTACTGGTTAAGATGCTGGACTAAAGATCTCTATTTGCCTGGCTTTAAGTTTGTGTCTTTGATTACTGGACTAAAATCCAATTGTTTTTGCTTGATTCAAGGTTCTGGATTAGAATTGCTGAACTAAAGCTCCTGGACTAAAATATATGGTCTTAATTTGCTTTGCTAAAGCTACTCTTCTTAAATTTGTGTTCATTTCTGCACTTAGATTACTGTGCTTAAAATTTTGGACTTGAGTTCCTTGACTAAAATTCCAGGGATAAAATTCCTGGACTTTAGCTCCTAGGCCAAGCATGCTGGACTTCAGTTTCTAGGCTAAAGGGCACAGTATGAACATTCCAGGTTTTGTTCCTGGACAGGTTTTGGGCTAAAGTTTCCGACCTCCTTAGAGGAAAGACGTCCATTGTGGTTTAGTTCCTGAAATCGATAGTTATTGCTGGTGTTTTCTCCTAATGCCTTACTCTGTGTTGCGTTCCGGTATGGTGACAGAGGATGAAACTATCCTGTGCTGGGACTCATGTGATATGTTGGGATGAGTATTAAGTTTTAGCGGCGACGCAACACAACAGAAAATCTAGTTCTTTTCTAACCAACTCAATAGTTATTCACTAAGCATATAATAATAAACTATAGACAGTTTTGTACTTGCCTCTTTCGACCCCATCGACGCGAGCGGGGATTAGTGATGGTATTTCCTCTCATCCTTGCTCATGAATGTGTTTTTGATCTCTTTTATTCATTTAAAAAAATATATTTTAAGTGATGCTTTTGCAGATGTGGCCTGTGTGTTGTGGTGGAAATGTGGGGTGTTTATTAATGAAGATAAGTGTGCAGTGCATTGTGGGATTTCCCTTGGGATGGGGGATGGGGATTGGCGAGGTTCCTCACAGAACCCTGAATTAGTTTCCACTCTCTGATGCATACAGTTCTTTTAGTAAGAGCAAAATGAATGGTGGAAATACCAGACCTTATTGTTTCTCCTGATCCTTCTCACGGGCACAGGACAGGCGGACAGCAGAACAGAGGAACAGCCGGACAGAGGGACAGGAGGACAGAGGGACAATGGAATAGAGGGGCAGCAAGACAGAGGGACAGGGGGACAGCAGGATGAGGGACAGGGGACAGTAGGATGGGGACAGGGGACAGCAGGACTGGGGTAGATCAGGATGGGGACAGCAGGACAGAGACACAGGAGGACAGAAGAATGGGAGAACAGAGGGACAAGGGGACAGTAGGATGGGGAACAGCAGGATTGGGAACAGCAGGACGTAGGGACAGCGGGACAAGGAGGATGGAAAAAAATGTATAATAAAAGTTGCCAAGAATGTCATAACATCCCAAACACAGTCATGCATACAACAAACCCAGATAATCAAGTACCTGATTTGTAGTATCCTGTTTTCCAAACAATACGTAGATCCAGAGGTTTTCCAGAATTAATGCTACACTCAGGACTAGTTTTAATCTGTGCAGAGAAATACTTTTACTTACAGTGGCTAGGACTGATTTTTTGTATGTGAATGTTGACATTTATTTAACCATTAATTTTTTTTCAATTTTCATTTCTAGTTCGAGCCTCAGTTTGGGTTACGTTCCATACAGAGTTTTACGTTCTCTTCATCTCCATGTGGCATTAATCCAGATTTTTCCGGTATTCCTCCCACTTTCCAAAAACATACCAGTAGGTGGATTGACAGCTAAGACTAAGCAGCACTAGGTGTGACCGTGTGTGTGTGTGTGTGTGTGTGTGTGTGTGTGTGTGTGTGTGTAGCCCTGTGGTGGATCACCGGCCACCCTCATCTAGATAAAGCACTTACATTTGAAGATGAATGAAATTATTTACATATTTATTGGTTTATTGATTATTTATTTAAGACTTAAACATATAAGAATCTACAATCTTGAACGCTACACGCTTCCAGAATGTTACACGTTATTAGAGTTTTTAAGAATTCTGCACAGAAACCTTAGGAAAGTTTTGCTCACCGTGTGCTCACCTCATGCTGGAATTATGCTAATGCCCTACACTATCCACGTTTCCCAGCCTTCACAGAGTGTCTATTACTTCCACCATGACACCAACAACCATGCCCAGTTTGAAGACTGACACAATATTCACTACCACAAGCGTCAAGTTTGCCCAGCTTCCAACTAGCTATGTTGGCAGATTAGCAAAACAAGCTAACTGTAGTAACTCGATCCACACACAAGAGGCACGATGATCTCCCCAGATGTCTCTATACACATTATATGACAGGATTTTTTTCTTTTTGGACTCTACACAATGGCGTAGTGTATGAGTATGCGATTTGGGACGCACATTAGCCTAATTCCATCAAGACGTGAGCACAGGATCTCTTGAATCTTACAGAAAATATGGTTTAAAAAGCTTCAGCTCTGCGCCTCTATGTCTATAGTGTATTCAGTTATATATGGGTTGTGTTGAGAGTTTCACAGCAACACAACTTCCCCAAAATAATTCCCAAATTTTTTCTCCTGATCAGAAATCATCTCCACGTTGCCCAAATCCAAGCGACGCTCCTTACCACTCTTCCCTTCTTCCTTTAATCCGAAGCATACAGGGTGAATGTCTTGCTTAGAAGAACGCGCAGTGATCGTGAAGATGTTATTTCCACGATATCCATCTTTATATATTTCCTCTTACTTGAATTCATCCACATGTACCATGCACATTACTGAGTTTCTATCCAAAACCCATCTCAGCTGAAACCGCTGTGTGTTTTCTTCACCTTTCAGTGGAGTCACGGCTGACTTGGTCGCTTGGTTCTCAAAATGTGAAAAGACTTTTCAGAACAACAACAACAACAACAACAAAAAAATTAGGAAAATGAAGATTGATCTCATTTAAAAAGCGGTAGTCGTTTAGCTAAGAATATTTTCATTTATTATACTGTATAGGCTATCATATCAATACGAAGGAGGAATATAATACCAAATATTCATGATTTGTACAGAAATATATATAGATATATATATATATAGATATAAATATATAAATGACGCTTCATTGAAGCAGAACTATTTTCTGCTCTTCCTCATGGTTTTGTTTCTTTACTCTTTCGTTGCTTGGGTTGTTTTGATACACTGTTATGATGGCATGCAAGGTAACTGATATTACTGAATGTCTGATTTATTATTAGCTTCATTGCTTTTTGTAACCGCATTGTTGAATGTCATATAAGTTGATTCATTTGTTGACATTTTATTGCACTAATGGATTTTAATCAATTAATTCAGCTTTCATTTATATTTAAAATATCGTTTGGAGACCTTTACGGTCAATTTTGGATCTTTGGGTTATCTTTTCAATGAGATGTTTGTTTATTTATTGGTCATCAAATGTAAATATTTCTGCCATTAAATTTTTTGGAAGAAAACACTTTGTGCAATCTTTTTGAGTGCGTTTTTATGTTTTTATGTTTTTCTACTCACAAAACAGGCTTTTGTTCATTTAGGACTGAGAATCGAATCAAAAAAGAATCGATTCTCACCATTTCTGGCGCTGGATACAGAGAGTCGACTCTGAAGCTTAAGAGTCGATTCCTCACTCTGTTTTGATGTTCTGACACGCTCAGACTATGAATGCACGCGGATTATTAAAAGTGATCAAATCCTTACTTTATAAGAGCTCGTTTTCCGTTTAATGTTTATTCAATTTCAGGTAAAGTTATATAAAAGATTTACTTTTAGTATCGGTTTCAGGCACAAGATTCGACTCTATACGTTTAACCGATTCGTCCAGCGTTACCTCTTCGAATTTTATTGGGCGTCAGCATTTAACTGACACTCTTATCAGCCAATCGACAGCCAAGGAAAGCACAGCAGGGGTGGGGTTTGTAATGTTGAGTCACGTGACCTAGTAGATGTCATGTGAGACACCATTGGATCAGAGATGATCAGACGCCGCGTTCAAATGGAGTTCACAAACCCACGTAAGATACATGTCTGCATTTATTTAATTACCATTTAAATAAGCTTTCATTTTACACTTTATACTTTTGATATGAGCTATACTGACGACGTAGGGAGCTAAAATTAGCCTAGTAACGCCTCGCTTGCTAGCTAGCTTAACTAAGACTGTATCTTGTAAGGCTGTATCTTAAATAACTCACTGCACCCTTATTTTATGCACTAGATAGGATATAAAACTATGGTTTTACACAATACAAATACCATGATATGTTTAAAACTGGAGTGTTTGATTGATTTAAATCGGTGTGGAGTTGTCTTTATGAGTTATTAAATAATAAAATGTATGAGGGCTGAATCCCGAATCGTCCTTTACTCCCTATACAAGTGCACTAGTATGTTGTTGAGACGTTACTATAGTGGAAAGGGTTTTTCAGTCACAATATACTTTGAATTAGTTTGTTTTTGTGGCTTTACGGTTAATTTATTGATGGTTTAAATGCGAGTTATTTCAGTGGTTTATATGGAGATGTGTTTATGATCTAATCTAAAGTCTGATCAATTTAAAAAAGCAAGTATAGTTAATGCAAAAGTAAAAATTAAGTAGTACAACATCTCCATGCTCATTAGTCAGAGAGAATAAAGATGTCCTGCTGTTCCTGATCTCATGGTTTTACTGGTTTATTTGTACGTCTGGATTCTGCTTCCTCAGCTGTCTGATTGGTGAGCTGAGGGATCAGCGTTCGTGTAAAGAAAGACCTCGGCTCTGAGAAGAAAACCAAAATGGCCGCCACAGTGAGCGAGGAGAAGCCTCTTCCTCTGAGAAGCGTCTTTGAGATGGATTACAGCTCCACATCTGTACAGCTGCAGCTCATCGGTCTCGGCTTCTGCTTCTACTCCCTCGTCTTCCTCCTGTCTCACTTCCTGTCTGTCCTGCTGTCACACACCTATCGCTCTCTGGCCACTAAAGAGAAGGTGTGGGGTGTTAAGGGTATTATATCTCTGTCTCTCTCTCTCTCTCTCTCTCTCTCTCTCTCTCTCTCTCTCTCTCATAACTTTTGTAGTTAGACTCTACCCACATGCGAGGAGCCAGATCAGGTCCGACTTCATCTTCAGGACTTTTCGTTCTGCATAATAAAAATGACGTATCATACCTTTTATCCGTTTATAGTTACATTTATAGTTTATAAACCAGCTTCATAACACAGTATGATGTGTCTGCTGCAGGTGTTCTGGTGTTTGGCGGCGACGCGGGCGATCTTCGGTGTGCAGGGCTCATGGGCGGGGTTACGAGCGCTGATGGAGGACAACCCCATGTTCAGTGATAAGGTGCAAGGACAGACGGGCTGGTCCTGGTTCACTATGCTGACGGCCTGCGGGTTCTTCACCTTCGAGAACGTAGCGCTGCACGGATCCAACCTGGTGTTCCGCTCCTTTGACGCTACGCTCGCCACGCATCACGCCTTCGCCCTGGCTGGATTCGGCGGCACCGTGCTGCACAGGGACATGGGACACTTCCTGCCTGTCATCACGCTGCTGCTGGAGATGAGCACGCCCTTCACCTGCATCTCCTGGATGCTGCTCAAGGTGGGAGGAGCCAGGCTGCAAGCAGAGGGGCTATTGTGCAGTCATATATGTGCAGTCCCATAATGCACTGCACCATGCTTTTAGTTCTGGACCTACATAGTAACTAACGTGGTTTGGGACACGTCTATAGTGGACTAATGAGATTCATATTGGTGTTTATGTGGCCTATGTAACGTACACGGTTTTAATTTGGTACACGTCCACAGTCAAGTCATGTTGGTACGATGCTTCGTGTGGTCTAGGTAGGGAGCAGGGTTTTACATTTGGGATGCATCCCAATTGAAATGATTATGGCATCACACTCACGACAGTGTTTACGTGGCTTGTGTAGTACACAGGGTTGTGTGGTTTGGGACATGTCCATGGTGGACTAATAGTGTGGCAGGTGTGGTGATTTATGTAGTTTGTGACACGTCCACGGTGGACTGATGCTGCTGATGTGGATTATATAGTAAATATAGGGATTGCGGTTTGGGACAGGTCCGTGGTCGAATGATGGTGGAGAGACATTTATGATATGTGACCTATGTAGTAAAAAACGTGGTGTAGTTTGGGACACATCCAATAGTGATGTTAAAAAACCTTTAATGCGAGTAGGGTTTTGTAATTCAGGACACAACCACACATCTTATAGAAGGTGTTTATGGTTTTGTGTAGTGGGTAGTGATTGTGGTTTGAGACACGCCCATTTTTGAAGGATGATGTTTATTTTGTTGTCTAATGATCAAAAAAGGTCTGTGTGTGTGTGTGTGTGTTTGAGTGCGTGTGTGGATTTAGAAAGTAGTACTGTAACAGTAATAGTTTAGAAAGGAGGAATGAAGTGGGTGAAAAGTTTAGCACTTTCTTTCATCTTATAAACATATCCTGTGTCGTGGTTATGTTCAGATTAAACATCAATAAAGAACATCTTTATTTCCATTATCTATTGAATTTATTCCTTATTATTTAACAATTACCTAACTCTGTCTCCCTCTCTCTCTCCCTCTCTCCCTCTCTCCCTCTCTCCCTCTCTCCCTCTCTCTCTCTCTCTCTCTCTCTCTCTCTCTCTCTCAGGCCGGTTGGTCTCGTACTCTGCTGTGGAGAGCAAATCAGTGGTTGATGATCCACATGTTCCACTGCCGCATGGTGCTGACGTACTACATGTGGTGGGTGTGTTGGTGTAACTGGTCTGGTTTGTATATGACCATTCCTCTTCCTCAGCTCCTCATCTTCCTCGTGGGCCTGACGCTCCTCACGCTCATCATGAACCCCCTGTGGCTGCACAAGAAGACCATGCAGCTCCTCAACCCCGTCGACTGGAACTTCAGCAACAAGTCAGCGCCGGAGAACGGCCCCGCCAGGGGCAAAGCACACAAGAGCTGAGCTCGGACGCCCCGCCCCTGCCCTGCCCCGCCCCGCCCCTTAAGGAGCAGTGTTACTGAACGGTATTCTGCAGCTTTGAGGTGTTGATTCAAGTATGAGAGTTACTAAAACCTCTGAAACTAATCGTTTTGCCTGATCCGCTCGGTATTCCTCTCCATCACATTTTTTTTATTTTTTTTTATTTCAGATGATAAACATTTATTTACACTTTTATGGTCGAAGTGTAAATATTTTTCCGTACCGGGATTCAGTGCATCATAATATATATTTAAAACATTCATATAGATAGTGATGGTTCTATTCAAAGAAATCAATTAGCACTTAAAAGCGCTTTTTAAAATAAAAAAACAAAAACAAAACATTTTACACATGACCTCAAATCAGCAGCTTCCAGAACTTGTGATTAGTTTTATCACAATATCAATCGAGTATCATCTGGCCACTATGGATATTCAGCTAGTGTTAACACACACTCTCTCACACACACACACACACAGGTGGTGTTATATTAGCTTGCTAGCTGAAGGTCATGTGTAGGTCTCGGTTTTCTTCTCGGTATACTTCCTCCTGAGGTCTACAGCTGAATCTGACGCAGCGCTTTATCTCCTTCCTCCTTTTTTTTTTTATTTTACGCTTCCTGTTTCTTTTGGAGAAAGTGAGAGTTGTGAAGTTCATGTTTACACTTCACATGATAGGAGTGTAAAAGAAGAAAAAACTAAAGTACTAATATGACGAGGTAGAAGTGTCCAAATATTAATATTGTGTGCAACAATTTTTTTTAAGCAAAAAAGATTTTTGACCTGTGTTAAATTGTTATTATTAATAATAATGGTAATAATAATAATTATTCTTACTGTTGTTATTCCATCTCTCTCTCTCTCTCTCTCTCTCACCCTCTCTTTTTCTCTCCCTTCCTCCATCTTTCTCCTCCCTCTCTCTCCCTCCCTCCATCTTTCTCCTCCCTCCCTCCCTCTCTCTCTCTCTCTCTCTCTCCCCATCTTTCTCCTACCTGTCTCTCTCTCGCCCTCCCTCTCTCCCTCCCTCCATCTTTCTCCTCTCTCTCCCTCTCTCTCTCTCTCACACACATACACACACTTGCAACAGCCTCATGGTTTGTCCTCCTTAAAAGGAGAAGTTAATTTAGTACACTGTCGCTGCCTTTATCAGGCTTGAAAAGCATGTCTAGAAAGGCTTTGTGTGTGTGTGTGTGTGTGTGTGTGTGTGTGTGTGTGTGTGGTGTTACTACATTTCCGTATGAGACGCAGGTAGTTTGCTGAAGTGAGAAACTTTCTAAAAGCTCTTCACTAAGTGCATCCACACTCGGCATATAGTCATTAACGGCCGCGTCCCAAATCATTATCCCATTTAGCCATTTAGCGGCGTGATGAGACTTCCTGTGGATAAACACACACAAATTCTCTGAAGATCTCAGTTTTTTGTGAAAGGTACAGTGCGGCCCCATAGGAGTGTGATAGCGAGTGGGGTTCGGAGTCAATTTTACAATTAAGTCAGTTTGCCAAAATTATTGCCAAATATCACCACGTTTAGTGACATCGAGTATTTTTTTCTTTCCGGAATATTCTCTGAGTTCAGTGAAGTGCACTCACTATAATGTATTACTGCTTAATTATAACCATGTCCTGCTTTATTCATTTTCTTTTATTAGGTTTATTCAGTCCAGAATTCATTTCCCATTCGAGTTCATTCAGAAACGCTGCTTTATACAGAACCTGGCTTAATGTTAGCTGTTAATAACAGGGCTTTACGTTTACTGTCACTGTGGAGCCTCCAGGAGCCTCTGAAGGTTCGAGTGCTTAGGGTTGCGAAAACAAGGAACAAATAAAATGAGATGTGGGCGATTCAACAGACCATTTAAACTGCAAGCGTTTTAGAAAAAACAATAATACAGTGGATTATTCTGCAGAAAAGAACTGATCAATTCCGATTGGTCAGAAGGTGATGAATAATTTTTTAATTGATTAACAGCAGCTTTGACATTAGAGCAGCGGTTTGTAATTAAGGTCTTAGGTCTATAGGTTTACGTCTAATAATAAACGGATTACAGAAGACGTACATTTACATTTATGGCATTTGGCAGACGCTCTTATCCAGAGTGACGTACAAAAGTGCTTTAATTCTCTATCAATGAATACATAACACTGGTCCAACAGGACACAGACTTGGGATACTATTAGCCTAAAAACTGAGTTGGGGATTTTTTTTTTTTTTTTTTTTAGATACATGATACATAAACAGGGAAAAATAAGAGCTAGTTTAAGTACTTCAGGAAGAGGTAAGTCTTCAGTTGCCGTTTGAAGACGGCCAGAGACTCGGCCGTACGGACAGCTAGGTGAAGTTCGTTCCACCACCTCGGTGCCAGAACAGAGAAGAGTCTAGATGTATACTTACCTCTTACCCTGAGAGATGGCTGGACCAGTCGAACAGTGCTAGAGGATCTGAGGGAGCGAGGTGCAGTGCGAAGAGTTATGAGAGCTTTGAGGTAAGATAGCGCTGGTCCATTCTTGGCTTTGTAGGCAAGCATTAGTGTTTTGAATCTGATGTGTGCAGCTACCGGAAACCAGTGGAGGGAACGCAGCAGTGGGGTGGTGTGGGAGAACTTAGGCAGGTTGAAAACAAGTGGTGCAGCTGCATTTTGGATCATTTGCAGTGGGCGAATTGCGTTCAGAGGTAGACCTGCCAGAAGAGAGTTGCAGTAGTCCAATCTCGAAATGACCAGAGACTGAACAAGCACCTGAGTAGCCTGTGTGGATAGAAATGGCCGAATCCTTCTGATGTTGTACAGAAGAAACCGACATGAACGTGTCACATTAGTGACATGGGAGGAAAAGGACAGTTGATTGTCCATGGTTACCCCAAGGTTGCGAGCAGTGGCTGAAGGGAAATCATGGAGTTGTTCAGAGATAACGCAAGGTCCTGGGCTGGGGATGGATCACCTGGGATGACCAGCAGCTCAGTTTTGCTGGGATTGAGTTTCAGCTGATGAGCCGTCATCCAAGATGAAATGTCCGCCAGACACGCTGAGATCCGAGCAGAAGCCGTGGTATCTGAGGGAGGGAAGGAGAAGATAAGTTGGGTGTCATCGGCATAGCAGTGGTATGAAAATCCATGTGAGGATATAACTTTGCCAAGAGAGTGAGTATAGAGGAAGAAAAGGAGAGGACCAAGTACTGAGCCTCATGGGACACCAGTAAAGAGTCTGCGTGGAGCAGATGTCAATCCCTTCCATGTTACCTGATATGAGCGACCATCCAGGTAGGACGCAAACCATTCCCATGCTGTTCCACAAATTCCAAGACTCCTGAGGGTGGACAAGAGAGTCTTGTGGTTTACTGTGTCAAATGCTGCAGACAGGTGGAGGAGGATGAGGACCAATGAGAGTTTGGCTGATCTAGCAGCATGTAGTTGCTCAGTGACTGCCAAAAGGGCAGTCTCTGTGGAATGTGCTGCTTTGAAGCCAGACTGGTTGGGGTCATGGAGATTATTCTGCATGAGATAGTCAGACAGCTGATTATAAACAATGCGTTTGAGAATTTTTGAAAGAAATGAGAGAAGTGATACCGGTCTGTAGTTGCTGATGTCTGAGGGATCCAGAGCAGGTTTCTTCAGGATGGGGATGACCCTGGCTTTCTTAAAGGCACTTGGTACATGACCAGATGTTAAGGATCCATTGATTGTGGTGATGAAGGGTAGGAGGTCAGGTGAGATGGTCTGGAGCATAGTTGAATGGATTGGATCCAGTGGGCAGGTGGTAGGAAAGGATAATTTGCAAAACCTCTTCTGCTGCTATGGTTGAGAGATGCTTCAATGAAGGAGTAACGGAGTGCTGACTGTGTGATGTAGATGAAGTTGGGGCAGAAGTGAAGGTCTGGCAAATCTTCTAAATCTTCTCTGTGTAAAAAGTGGCAAAATCTTCGGCGGTCAGGGAGGATGGAGCAGGTGGAGCCAGAGGGTTGAGTAGCGACGAGAAGATTTTGTGGAGCTTTGAGGGATCTTGTACAGAAGCTACAAGCTTTTCCTTGTAGAAGGAGGTCTTGGCAGAAGTCACGTCCAAAGAGAATTTGGACAGGAGTGTACAATAAGAGATGAGATCTGTGTCGAGTTGAGATTTCTTCCACTTCCTCTCTGCTGAATGTAGTTCTCTCCAATTGTTGTGAAGCACATCGGACAGCCAAGGAGCAGGAGAAGTCTTCCTTCGTTTAGTGGACAAAGGGCAGAGAAGGTCCATGGTTGAGGAACGAGAGGAGAGAAAAGTGTCTGTAGCTGAGTCCAGGAAAAGGAGTCTGTCGGAACTCAGAGCCCCTCTGAGTGGACATATCGCAGGGTGAAAGTTAAATTTGTATCTATTTCCCCTTAGTTTTCCATGATCAATTACCTCAGTAAACTTATCAAAACTTAGTCCAAATAATGAGAGGTCAGTCAGCAGATGAGAAGAAGCAGGTTTATTCAGTAATGCACATCAGTCACATGCATTCCTGAAGAGAGCAGCTGGTCCGAAAAGCTGGTCTGAAGAATTTAGAAAATTCCCTACTATTTATACACGTTCATTCTAATTCAGTTTTAACATTTCACCCCCCTCGTTTGGGCACCTCCTTACCTAATTTACATACATACATACATATCTGTGGCCTTCTCCAGCTATCTCTACAGAACGTCTCGACCTCTCACCTTGTTTTTGAACACGATGTTCTTTTCACAGGGGGGCACGGTGGCCTGGTGGTTAGCATGTTTGCCTCACACCTCCAGGGTTGGGGGTTCGATTGCCGTGTGTGTGTAGTTTGCATGTTCTCCCTGTGCCTCGGGGGTTTCCTCCGGGTACTCCGGTTTCCTCCCCCGGTCCAAAGGCACGTGTGGTAGGTTGATTGGCATCTCTAAATTGTCCGTAGTGTGTGATTGCGTGAGTGAATGAGAGTGTGTGTGTGCCCTGCAATGGGTTGGCACTCCATCCAGGGTGTATCCTGCCTTGATGTCCAATGACGCCTGAGATAGGCACAGGCTCCCCATGACCCGAGAATAGTTCGGATAAGCGGTAGACAATGAATGAATGAATGAATCTTTTCACCTCTTTGTGACTCATGACATAGTATTGACCTTTTCTAGACATTTGCAAGTTTGTTTAACCGCATGTTGCATAGTCAGCATTATGGTTCCATGTTCTTCATTTTATTTGCCTAGCACGATGCAACGTAAGCTTTGCAGTTATACTGTTTCGTGTCTTCAGCATTATTTGTGTTTTGTTTACCATATGTTCAAATGTCCCAGTAACCACACTGTCTAGTCTATTTCCTCCTTTGTATAGTTTCTATTTTTGTTGTTTTTATTATTTTTTTCCCAATCAGTGCAAATCTTGGGCTCTAAGCCTTTAAGTGTTTCATAACCTGCATTTTAAGATTAAATAGTCTCATGATATGCACCTTACTCATCCAATTTCCCATTAGCTCAGTCGGTCGGTCGTGCTATCCCACTGGATAGGCTGATTGACTAACCTGTATTTTCTAATGCTTCTAATAGATTTCTTTTTCCTCTTTCCAATCTCAGTGTGGTTATTGCACTAGCACGCTAATATTAATGGTTATACATGTCATTAGTTTGCCTCAAGCAAAGCCTGCTCTTAAGTTATAGTTGAATACTTTTGATAGATAAACACTATTTTAGGCAGAGTATTATGTTAAAAGTAAGCATAAAATTTCTCAGACAAGTCACGGTCAGGAAGAGATGAAAGAGTGCGGGGAGATAGAGTGGAGGTTAAGGCAGGTGAGAGAGAGGTGCTGGGAGTTAGGTTTAGGCAGGACAGGGAGAGTGATAGTGAAGGTGTATGTACAGTGGTTCTGCAGCAGGACAATGATCCAAAACACAGCAGCAAGTCCACCTCTGAATGGCTGAAGAAAAACAAAATGAAGACTTTGGAGTGGCCTAGTCAAAGTCCTGACCTCAATCCCATTGAGATGCTGTGGCATGACCTTAAAAAGGTGGTTCATGCTCGAAAACCCTCCAATGTGGCTGAATTACAACAATTCTGCAAAGATGAGTGGGCCAAAATTCCTCCACAGCGCTGTAACAGACTCATTGCAAGTTATGGAAAACGCTTGATTGCAGTTGTTGCTGCTAAGGGTGGACCAACCAGTTATTAGGCTTAGGGGGCAAAGACTTTTTCACACAGGGTCATGTAGTTTTGGATTTTGTTTTCCCTTAATAATAAAAACCTTCATTTAAAAACTGCATGATGTGTTTACTTGTGTTATCTTTGACTAATATTTAAATGTGTTTGATTATCTGAAACATTAAAGTGTGACAAACATGCAAAAAAATAAGAAATCAGGACACTTTTTCACACCACTGTAATTATTAATATATATACCGATCAGCCATAACATTATGACCACCTGCCTAATATTGTGTCGGTCCCCCTTTTGAATCCGAAACAGCCCTGACCCATCGAGGCATGGACTTCACTAGATCCCTGAAGGTGTGTTGTGGGATCTGGCACCAAGATGTCAGCAGCAGATCCTTTAAGTTCTGTAGGTTGCGAGTTGGGGCCTCCATTGACTGGACTTGTTTGTCCAGCACATCCCACAGATGATGGACTGGATTGAGATCTGGGGAATTTGGAGGCGGAGTCAACACCTCAAACTGGTTGTTGTGCTCATCAAACCATTTCTGAAGCATTCTTATTTTGTGGCACAGCACAAAATAAGAATGCATTTTCAGCATTATCCTGCTGAAAGAGGCCACAGACATCAGGGAATAGCGCTTCCATGAAAGGGTGTACATGGTCTGCAGCATTGCTTAGGTAGGTGCTACGTGTCAAAGTAACATGACCCAAGGTTTCCCAGCAGAACATTGCCCAAAGCAGGACACTGCCTCCGCTGGCTCACCTTCTTCCCATAGTGCATCCTGGTGCCATGTGTTCCCCAGGTAAGCCAGGTACATGCACCCAGCCATCCACGTGATGTAAAAGAAAACATGATTCATCAGACCAGGCCACCTTCTTCCATTGCTCCGTCGTCCAGTTCTGATGCTAACCTGCCCATTGTTGGCGCGTTTGGAAGTGCACAAGGGTCAGCACTCCCCATACATGTAAATATTTTATATTGATAGAAATGTCATTGCACTATAGACAAAATTGTCACGGGATGTAATACAGACTGAAAAGTGCATAAAATATATGAATAGACACATTCTGATCAATATTGTTATGTTCTTGTTATTGTGGTTCAGACTGAATAATGGGACAGATGTTGCTCTAAATTGTGGTCTTTCTGCATCATTAAACACAATGTGACATTTCTTAATGATTTAAATGCTGTTTTATGATATTATTACAATTAAAGTTTACATGTTGTTGTTGCTATCTCCATTTCCTCTCTGATGTCATCCAAATTAAAGCGCCACAGTAAAGCAAGAACTTACAGCAAAGTCGAGTTTACTGTGTGGATTTACAGACCAGGCATAACATTATGACCACCTGCCTTAATATTGTGTTAGTCCCCTTTTGCTGCCAAAACAGCCCTGACCCGTCATGCACTGTGTATTCTGATACCTTTTTATCAGAACCAGCATTAACTTCTTCAGCAACTTGAGCAACAGTAGCTCGTCTGTTGGATCGGATCACACGGGCCAGCCTTCGTTCCCCACGTGCATCAATGAGCCTTGACCGCCCATGACCCTGTCGCCGGGTCACCACTGTTCCTTCCTTGGACCACTTTTGATAGATAGTGACCACTGCAGACCGGGAACACCCCACAAGAGCTGCAGTTTTGGAGATGTTCTGATCCAGTGGTCTAGCCATCACAATTTGGTCCTTCATCAAACTCGCTCAAATCCTTACACTTGTCCATTTTTCCTGCTTCTAACACATCAACTTTGAGGACAAAATGTTCACTTGCTGCCGAATATATCCCACCCACTAACAGGTGCCATGATGAGGAGATACTCAGTCTTATTCACGTCACCTGTCAGTGGTCATAATGTTACACCTGATCAGTGTACAAAGATTTCTGAAATGTGTTTTTTGTGACACAATAAGTTCATCATAGTGAGTTATAATGATGTCATACGCTGTGAAATGAACATAAACAGGAAGTATATTTGTATTTCGACCTAATTTCCAGGTGGCGTTACACATGGGCATGTAGTGCACTAGGGAGAAGAATGATGACCGATTC
>JAUCMX010000008.1:26613073-26777227 GCA_033459395.1 Hemibagrus guttatus
CTCATCCCCTAGATAGTGCACCTACTTAGGGAGTAGTCTAATGTTTGGTGTTCAGGGGTTTGTTTCTCTCCAGATTTACATTGAAAGTTTAATAAATACCTATTAGAGTACACTACAAAGGGTGCAGCCTTTATTTCATGCCCTATGTAGTGTACATGTATAAGAACCAGGCCTAGGGTGCTGATAAGTGCACTAGTTTAGAAGTGCACTTCTGTAGGGCTTTGTGTACTATGTAGTGTGCATTAGGTCACTTCCTGTCTCCTGTAGTGCACTTGATTGAAAGGGGGTGAGATATCAGGTGGTGTCTGAAATAAAGTGCACTAAGTAGTCATCTTTCCACTCACCAGGTCATCTAGGGCACTAATAAGGGTGCAGGGAGCCACTGAGTGTCTGGGATTGAGCTCATTTCGGGAGCCCCACCTCACAAGGTCATGTGACACTTTTTGGACCGTGCGCGTTTTATCCTCCCCGAGGCGCCGGAGGAATGTGAGCGACGTGCGCTTCGACCAATAGCAAGCCGAGCGCTCTGACGTCTCCGCCAATAGGCGCGAAGACCAGGGGGCGGGACCAGGAGTGTGGCAGAAAAAAAAAAAAAAAAGCTGCGGAAAAGTGGCAGCGTTTTAGAAAATGGGGAGAAGTGGGAATTCCTCCAGCTGATAAACCGCCTGTGTGTGCGTGTTTCCGCTTCTTCAGCTGTTTCGAGGAACTTTTGAACGACTTTCTTCACCGTAAAAAGCTTCGGGATGATGGTGAGTAACTGCGGAGAAGTGCATGTTTGTTTGTTTTTTCCATGAAATTCCTTAAAAAAAAAAAAAATTCTCAAAGCTGGTGGTGGAGGAGTTGGGAATCGGAGTGGGTGTAAACTGGTGGAGATTCAATCCTTAACTCAAAGCTTTCTAGTTACTGGGAATCATGAGAGACAGCAACCAGTTTCACAGCGGAGGAAATCTGCGTGAGGGCACACACACACACACACACACACACACACACACACACACACACATATAAAATATGCGATACATGATATGACATGATGTGTTGTGACGTAATAATATGGCTCTTTGGCGGTACTGGGGAAGTCTCAGACGTGGCGAAGTGGATATTTAAGCCGGGATTAATATTCGGGAATAATGTCCTGCAGCTGTAATAATCAGCGTGTTGGAACTGGATCACTAATCACACAAAAGAAAACATAAACATAAAAGAACCAAAATGTTGCTTTAATCATCTCAGCTTCAGTAACATCTATTATTATTATTATTATTATTATTATTATTATTATTATTACTACATCTGAGAGTCTTATTTACAAAATAACAAAATAATATATAACTATGGGGGCATGGTGGTTAGCACGTTTGCCTCACACTTCCAGGGTTGGGGGTTCGATTCCCGCCTCCGCCATGTGTGTGTGGAGTTTGCATGTTCTCCCCGTGCCTTGGGGGTTTCCTCCCCCGGTCCAAAGACATGCACTGTAGGTTGATTGGCATCTCTAAATTGTCTGTAGTGTGTGATTGCATGAGTGAATGAGAGTGTGTGTGCCCTGTGATGGGTTGGCACTCCGTCCAGGGTGTATCCTGCCTTGATGCCCAATGACGCCTGAGATAGGCACAGGCCCCCCGTGACCCGAGAGTAGATCGGATAAGCGGCAGACAATGAATGAATAAATAACTATAAACTCACATGAACTGCCTGGACATTATTGTGTCACTGGCTATTGATTGACTGATTGATTGATTATGTTGTAGTGTTTGTTGGACCTTTTATTAAAAACAACAAAACTACTATCTACTACTACTAGCAAATTATCAATGTGTTTGAGTTATTTATTAGTGAATAAAAGCTCTCTAATAATTAGTAAAGTAAACAAACGAAACACAATATTTATTCTAAGAAATTAAAACTTTTTGTTAAATATTTAATTAACTTTTAAGGTAATTAAGTCCAGAAAAGCTCCACATACAAATGAACAATGAATAATAACATTTAACAGCATAATTATGAATGTTTATGATTATTTCTCATGTTGCCTTCTTGGGGCTTTTTAGTATTTGTCATGCTTTTTTTTATTTTTTATTTTTTTTATTAATTTTTTTTTAAATTAATGACAGTTTTTTTCCAGTCTGTTTTCCTTTTCACTTCATTGATAATTACTCACTACTATATATATATATATATATATATATATATATATATATATATATATATATATATTATATTATATATATATATATATATATATATATATATATATATATATATATATAATTTATTTTAAATGTAGGTTTTAAAAGAAATATTTATTTATTTTATTTAGGTTGAGAAATGAGAGAAATGAACTAACTTATTAATTTATTTATTTATAAAATATATTGTTAATATTGTAACAGTGTTGAAATGTGAAGCACATAAGATGCCGTGTGTCTTTAGGGGCGTGACGTGACGTGACCTGGCGTGACGTGGCTGTTTAACTGCCGGTGAAGTGGCAGCCTCTTAAGACCATTAGAGCAGGCTGTTAGGAGCGTCGTCATGGTTACGGGGTCACATGATTGTTTTTCTGAAAATAAATAAATCAGCAGCTTTAATGAACATCTGTCCTGAAATCAGACGGAGTTTTGTGTGCAGCAGGAGAAACAGCAGGAGTCTCTCTCTCTCTCTCTGTGTCTCTCTTTCTTTCTCTCTCTCTCTCTCTCTCTCTCTGTCTCTCTCTTTCTTTCTCTTAGTCTGTTTCTCTTACTCTCTCTGTCTTGCTCTTTGTCTCTCTCTCTCTCTCTCTCTCTTAGTCTGTTTCTCTTACTCTCCCTCCCTCTCTCTCTCTGTCTCTCTCTCTTTCTCTCTTTATTAGTCTGTTTCTCTTACTCTCTCTGTCTCGCTCATTGTCTCCCCCTCTTTCTCTCTCCCTCCCTCTCTCTCTCTCTGTCTCTCTCTCTCTTTATTAGTCTTTCTCTTACTCTCTCTGTATTGCTCATTTCCCCCTCTCTCTCTGTCTCTCTCTCTTTCTCTCTTTATTAGTCTGTTTATCTTACTCTCTCTGTCTTTCTCTCTCTCTCTCTTTCTCCTCTCTCTCTTTCTCTCTCTCTCTCTCTCTCTCTCTCTTTTCTCCCTCTCTTTCTTTCTCTCTTTTCTCTCTCTCATTCAGTCCCAAATAAAAATCCCTCAGTCATGGAGCGGCGTGAGGAATTCCAGGAATGCTGGTCTCAACCCTCACGCTTCCTACATGACTCTGCGCGCTGGTGTTCGCTTTCTACTGCGGTCAGGAATCAGGGCTGGACCGAGAAGGTGAAGGAGAAAAGGTTGGGGTTGGGGTTGGGGTTGGGGTTGGGGGGGAGGGTGGCTTTGCATTAGTACAGGGAGTGATCTCTGAGAGAGTGCTGCTGTGATTTGTTTAACAAATATCTGACTAAGCAGGACTGACTCCGCCCACAACACTCAGCTACACACACACACACACTCACACTCACACTCCTTCTCCACACACACACACAAACACACACAGCTGAGATTTAACACCCACGCGTGCACACCTTCTCCTCACACACAAACACACACCTTCTCCTCGCACACACACAAACACACATACACTCCTTCTTTTCACATGCACATACAGCTGAGTCTGGATTTAACACACTTATCACATGTGCACACACACATACAAACACACACATACATGCAAACACACTCCTACTCTTCACACACACATGCGCACACACTCCTACTCTTCACACACACACTTACTCTTCTCACATAACACACACACACACACACACACTCCTACTTCTCTTACACTCATCACACTCGCACGCTTCACGGACACACTTGTCACACTGCTGCACTCGCATCATTCACACTCACACTCTCACAATTGTACTCTTCTCACACACACACACACACACACACACACACACACCTACTCCTATTATAGTCTATAAATCAGCACCAGGATTTAGTTTTGAGATGATAACAAGGGTGTGAGTGTGTGCGTGTCTCATAAAGAGAGAGCGAGATGGAGAGAGGGAGAGAGAGAGAGAGAGAGAGAGGGAGAGAGGACCTGACCAGATGGAAATTTTGTCAGTAATACCAGTTTAATTCTCTCCATCTGATATTTTAGAAGCTGAGTTCTGTCTGTCTGTCTGTCTGTCTGTCTGTCTGTTTCTGTCTCCTTGCTCTCTGTCTCTTTGCTTGTCAGTTTGTTCATCCTGTTTGTCTGCTGTTTTGTCTCGTTGTATGCTCATTAGTCAGTCTATCTACCTGTTGGATTATGATTCTGTCTGTCTGCTTGCATGTCTGTCTGTCTGTATCTGTGCCTATCTGTCTGTCTGCCTACTTGTCTGTCTGTATCTGTGCCTATCTGTCTGTCTGCCTACTTGTCTGTCTGTATCTGTGCCTGTCTGTCTGTCTGCCTGCCTGCATGTCTGTCTGTACCTGTGCCTGTCTTTCTGTCTGTCTAAATGTCTGCCTTCTTGTCTGTTTGCCTATTTGTCTGTCTGTCTGTCTTGTTGTTCTGTCTATCAGTCTCTCTGTCTACCTGTTGTGTCTATAGACTTGTCTGTCTGTAATTTAAAGAGATGTTGTTATAACAGATATTATAGCAGCTCTGGTGAGTTTATTAGTACATTCCAGGGTTCTGGATAACTGATGTAACTGAGGAGAGAGAAAAAGCGATGGAGAAGACGAGAGGAGAGTGAGACAGTCTCACTGAATATAGAAGAAACCCAAAACGCATAATTTCTGTACCGTCTTGAGAGAAATACACAAGGAAGGAAGAGAGAGAGACAGACAGAGGGGTGATTAGTATGCATGAGCTCTCTGTCTCTCTTCTAAAGTACTTTGTCATCCTATTCACTCCCTCTGAGCTCTTATTGACTCTGGGGTCATGGCACAGCAAGTACAGTACAGCAGAGAGACAGACAGCTGTAGAGGAACAACAGGGGGCAGAGAGACAGCTTTAGTAGATAGATTGGAATGTGCAGAAAGACAAGGAGGTGGTCATGGGCAGAGGGACTGGAGACGGGTTTAGCAGAGAGACAGGAAATGGGGTACAGAGAGACGGGAGATAGTATTAGCAGAGAGACAGGTTTAGCTGAGAGACAGGTGTAGCTGGGAGATGGGTTTAGCAGAAAGACGGTTTAGCAGAGAGACAGGAGATGGGTTTAGCAGAACGACAGGTTTAGCAGAGAGACAGGAGATGGGTTTAGCAGAGAGACAGGTTTAGCGGAGAGACAGGAGACAGGTTTAGCAGAGAGACAGGTTTAGCAGAGAGGCAGGAGACAGGTTTAGCAGAGAGACAGGTTTAGCAGAGAGGCAGGAGACAGGTTTAGCAGAGAGGCAGGAGACGGGTTTAGCAGAGAGACAGGAAACGGGTTTAGCAGAGAGACAGGAGACGGGTTTAGCAGAGAGACAGGTTTAGCAGAGAGACAGGAGACGGGTTTAGCAGAGAGACAGGAGACAGGTTTAGCAGAGAGACAGGTTTAGCAGAGAGGCAGGAGACAGGTTTAGCAGAGAGGCAGGAGACGGGTTTAGCAGAGAGACAGGAAACGGGTTTAGCAGAGAGACAGGAAACGGGTTTAGCAGAGAGACAGGAGACGGGTTTAGCAGAGAGACAGGTTTAGCAGAGAGACAGGAGACGGGTTTAGCAGAGAGACAGGAGACAGGTTTAGCAGAGAGACAGGTTTAGCAGAGAGACAGGTTTAGCAGAGAGACAGGTTTAGCAGAGAGGCAGGAGACAGGATTAGCAGAGACACAGAAGACGGGTTTAGCAAAGAGATGGGTTTAGCAGAGAGACAGGAGACGGGTTTAGCAGAGAGACAGGAGACGGGTTTAGCAGAGAGACAGGAGACGGGTTTAGCAGAGAGACAGGAAACGGGTTTAGCAGAGAGACAGGAGACGGGTTTAGCAGAGAGACAGGTTTAGCAGAGAGACAGGAGACGGGTTTAGCAGAGAGACAGGAAACGGGTTTAGCAGAGAGACAGGAGACGGGTTTAGCAGAGAGACAGGTTTAGCAGAGAGACAGGAGACGGGTTTAGCAGAGAGACAGGAGACAGGTTTAGCAGAGAGACAGGTTTAGCAGAGAGACAGGAGACGGGTTTAGCAGAGAGACAGGATTAGCAGAGACACGGAAGACGTTTTTTAGCAGAGAGATGGAGTTTAGCAAAGAGACCGGTTTAGCAGAGAGACAGGAGACTGATTTAGCAGAGAGACAGGTTTAGCAGTCAGACAGGAGATGGGCTTTGCAGAGAGACAGGATATTGAACCAAGAGACATCTGTCTTTTATCCCGTAATTCTTTTCACTGGAGTTCTGTGGAAGTTTAAATCCATGTTGGAGCAATCCTGTGTGTGTGTGTGTGTGTGTGTGTGTGTGTGTGTGTGTGTGTGTGTGTGTAAACAGAAAGCAATGTTTATTCATGTGTCACTGAATTACTCGGTCTTTTAAACGCACCAAAACAAATCCTCTGCATTAGCAGCAATCCGTAAATAAGCGTTTCCTTTCCTGCAGCTGAAGCTCCTGCGATTCTTCAGCAACTTGCTACGACTCGCCGTGAAGCTCTGTCATCAGTCAGCTTCCTTTTGTTGTGTGTGTGTGTGTGTGTGTGTGTGTGTGTGTGTGTGTTGTCATGGTCGTTCTCCTCCTCCCTATCTCTGAGGATCTGTAAAGCAGGAGACAAAACAGCACGGTCTGAGGAACATCTGACGCGTGTGGAAGAAGTCGGCCATGTTTGATGAGCACTCTGGGTGGTGGGTTAGCGTGAAAAACAGGAAGTGACTAGGATGGAACAGGAAATCAATTCTGAGGATGATGAATATAATATAAAACTTTGTGTTTGTGTGTGGGTATTTCTATCTCACAGTCATGAGAACTGAGCTAGCAAACCTGTGGTGCTAATTTAGCATGCTAGCATTTTGAAGTGTTTTATTTCTCGTGATTTAAAAAAAAAAAAAAAATGTATTAAAGAATGATCCATCATGTATGTTACACCACATCATGTATGTTACACCAACTCTAAATGACTAAAAATAAGTCCCCTTGCAACAGTCCACAGTGCACCTGTTAAATCTGGATGTTCTAATAAAAATAATGTAGGGAAGCCTGTAAGGCACTGTATCTTGTTTTCCTGAGTGTAGAGAAGAAAATAGGCCACTTCATCTATTATTCCTCTGTGTAGCAGAGCCTATAGGGGCACCTCATCTTAATTATTTTGCATTTAAGGAAGCCTATAGGGCACTGAATATATATTTTTTTTGTATGTAGAGGAACCTATGGGGCACTGGATCTTTTCCCCCTTCACATAAGGACACCTATAGGGCATGTGATCTGTTTTTCCCCCTGCATGTAGGGGAGCCTATAGGGCACTGGATCTTTTTTCCCTCTATGTAAGGACATGTGACCTGTTTTTTATCTATATGTAGGGGAGCCTATGGGGCACTGGATCTTTTTTCTCTCTGTGTAAGGACACCTATAGGGCATGTCATCTGTTTTTTCCTGCATGTAGTGAAGCATATAATACATTATAACTTGTTTTTCCATATAACTTGTTTTTCCTGTGTAGGAACACCTATAGGTGAACAAGATATATATATATATAATATATATATAAGATATATATATATATATACAGCCTACAGGGCACTGTATTTTATTTTTATTGCTTCAGGCGTTCTGTAGGCCACTGGATCTTTTCCCCCCTATAGGGCGTGATCTGTTTTTTTCCTGCATGTTGTGAAGCATATTAGGGAATTAGGGAAGCCTATAGGGAATGTCATCTGTCCCTTTTTACATGTAGGGACACCTATAGGGCATGTCATCTGTTTGTTTTCTACATATAGGGGAGCATAAAGGGCACGGCATCTAATTTTCCATGTGTGTAGGAAGCCTATAGGGCACTTCATTTTATTTTTCCTGTAAGGCAGCCTATAGTACACTGTATCTTGTTTCTCCTGCATGTGGAGGAGCCTACAGGGCACTGGATCTTTTTTCCTCCTATGTAAGGACACCTATAGGGCATGTCACTTGTTTTTTTCCCTTCATGTAGCAAAGCATATAATACGAAGTATATTATTTTCCTGTGTGTAGGGAAGCCTATAGGGTTCTGTATCCTGTTTTCCTGCATGTAGGAGAGCCTATAGGGCACCATATCGCATTTTTCCTGATTGTAGATCAACCTATCAGACACTGTATCTCCCCCCCACCACATCTATGTAAGGACACCTATAGGGCATACCATCTGTGTTTCTCCTGTATGTAAGGAAGCATATAATGCACTGTAAATTATTTTACTGCATGTAGAGAAGCCTATAGGGCATTCTATTACATTTTTCCACTGTGTGTATGGAAGCCTATAGGGCACAGCATCGTGTTTTTCCTGCATATAGAGACGCCTACAGATCACTGTATAATTTTTTCTACCATGTAGGGAAGCCTATAGGGCACATCATCTTGGGGTTTTTTTTTTTGCATGTAGGGAAGCCTGCATATTTTTCCTGCATGTAGAGGAGTCTATAGGGCACTGCATCACATTAGATGGCAGGTTTATCCTATTTTATAAAACCAACTAGCAAACTTTTTCAACCTTTTTTCAATCATAAACCCCTCCACTCAACCACCATCCCTCAGTTAGTGACTTTGACCATGAACAGACTGATAAACTGTGTGCTTCTTATATTCATTTACTTAGTACTGAATCACAATGTGGGGGAAAAACTATTTAAAAGAGTGAGTCATTCTCTCCAAAGCTTCCTCCGTTCTCATGGCCACTGCTGTGTGTGTAACTCTAACTGGCACTGATACAGTGGACAGAGTAATAGAGATCTGCTGCTGGAGTGAACTTCTTTAACTAATAAAAACATAGATAAATAAATCTGTCAGTAACAGAGGTGCGGTATAAGAGGAATAAAACACTTCAGTACTCGCTGCTACAGGAAAGTCACCAGTGATCAGATGAAGCGGAGTTACTGTTGATTATTGTTTAGCACATCCTGGTGTGTTTTATTTCTTAATGCAAACGTTTAATTTCTTAAAATTCTTTGTTTTATTGCGACAAAAGTCTAAAATTTATGTGTGGTTTTTTTTTTGTTTTTTTTTTGTACCATGACAACACAACACAACGTCCTGTTCTCTGTCTGGAGCTAATTTATTACAGTCTCTGGACTCTGGGGTGTGTGTGTGTAGTAGGAGTGCATTGAGTGGTGTTAGGACTGTGGGGACGAGTGTGACGCTGTCTTTGCTCCTACTGACCCCATGACCTTTTGTTGTGGAGCCACTCCAACAAGGAGGCTTCTGTTGTGTAGAATGACATCACAGTTCCTCTCACCTACTTGTGTGTGTGTGTGTGTGTGTGTGTGAATGCCTTTCTGTCTGTCTAAACGTTTCAAAAGGGTTTGAGGGCAGAATTAGTGTAGAGCATTATTCTCTCTCTCTCTCTCTCTCTCTCTCTCTCTCTCTCTCTCTCTCTCTCTCTCTCTCTCTCTTGCTCCCTCTCTCTCTCGGTTGTACAGTACGGCCCAGAAGTCTGAGCTCTTTACCAAACAAAGAGCCTCATTTATCACACTTTCAGTAAACCAGTCTAGATATGTTTTTGTATTCTAATCCCAATGACATTTACGAAAGTTTCTCTGAGTTACGTTTATAGCCACGCCCACAAAAACTTTTGAAGGTGGCAAAATGATGTCTAAAAGGTGAAAGATTGCGGTAGTAATGCAGCTCGGACATCAGAGACCAGAGTAATAAACGATAGAAAATTCATAACCGTACAAAGACGTCATAAATTTACACAAACTTGAGAGAAATAAGATTTAAATAGTTTTCTGAGCTAAATCCTTTTTTATTGAATGTTTTATTGAAAATATTATTGAATTATTTGTGAATATGAATAAATGAGTTTTGGTGTATAGTTTTTTCTACATGTAGGGGACCATATAGGGCAATGCATATCATTTTTCATGTGTTTAGGAACACCTACAGGGCAATTCATCTTGTTTTTCCTGCTTTAAGCCAGCGTACAGGGCACTGTATCTTATTTTTTCTGCTTTATGCAGTCTGTAGGCCATTGGATCTTTTCCCCTCCATGTAAGGACACCTATAGGGCATGTCATCCGGTTTTTTCCTGCATGTAGTGAAGCATATTATGGAATTAGGGGAAGTCTAAAGGGAATGTCATCTGTTCTGTTTTATATGTAGGGGGAGCATATAGGGCACTGCATCTAATTTTTCATGTGTGCAGGAAGCCTATAGGGCATGTCATCTTGTTTTTCCTGCTTTAAAGCAGCATGTACGGCCCTGGATCTCTTTTTCTTCCATGTAAGGACACCCATAGGGCATGTCATCTGCTTTTTCCTGCTTTAAGGCAGCCCACAGGGCATTGTATCTTACTTTTCCTGCTTTAAGGCAGCCCATAAGGCACTGTATCTTACTTTTCCTGCTTTAAGGCAGCCCATAAGGCACTGTATCTTACTTTTCCTGCTTTAAGGCAGCCCATAGGGTACTGTATCTTACTTTTCCTGCTTTAAGGCAGCCCATAGGGTACTGTATCTTACTTTTCCTGCTTTAAGGCAGCCCATAAGGCACTGTATCTTACTTTTCCTGCTTTAAGGCAGCCCATAAGGCACTGTATCTTACTTTTCGTCCTTTAAGGCAGCCTGTAGGGCCCTGGATCTTTTTCCCGCCATGTAAAGACAACTATAAGGCAAGTGCTTTGTTTTTTCCTTTGTGTAGTGAAGCATATTATACACTGTATCTTTGTGTTTCTTCATTTATGGAAGCCTACAGGGCATGTCATCTGTTTCTTTCAACATATAGGCGGGTAAAATGGTGTTTAAACGGTGAAAGTTTACGTCCTTGCGGTAGTAACACTGCTCAGATACCAGAGACACCCACATAGGGTGCCATTACTTTTGTCCTAACAGTTTGGCTAGTCTTATTTGTCTGAATTGTTTCAGATTCTTTGATGTCATTAACACAAAACGGAAAAAGTCTGAAAATTGAAATGAGCAAGTGATTAAAGAAAGAAAGAAAGAAAGAAAGAACATCTCTGTCTTTGTCTCTTACTGGATAATTTTTTAACATTTATTTTTATTTACATGTCTTGTTTTCACGACACTATGAACGCACTATGCTCTGTTTATCTGTTACAAGCTTTTTACGAGAAAATCGTAATTCGGCTCATTTACATGCATCCGATAGCTGCGTCTGTTAAAATGCGTTAATTAAAAATGCACGTTTATTTCAGATCGATTATTTACCTTAAACTATAGCAGTACACATTAGTACAGGCTTCAGAATTTAACCTTTATTTCAGATATTAAAGTTACTAGTTAATTATTTGTAAGAAATTGAGTGTAGAATATAAGGTGTCATTTATTATTTAGTTAGTTTTTTCCACTAAAAAAAAAATCTTAAAACTTTTGGGAAAAATTTTTTATTAATATATTTATTAATATTTTTTTTATTAACACACGTCAATTTTTTTAAAATTAAAAAAAAAAAATATATATATATATATATATATATATATACACAAACACACTGGAGTGACATGTGGCTCTTTTTGACAGTTCATAAAAATAGAATCAATAAGAATAAAAGTAAAAGAATAAAATAAAAGCAAATTATAGAATTTCAACAGAATGAGAATAAAAATAGAATCTACTGTTCAGAGGCAAACAGAAGAACATGTGTGAATCAGATCAGCTGTGTGTGTGTGTGTGTGTGTGTGTGTACCATCATCTTTGTTTCATGTCCGGTCTCTCTCTCTCTCTCTCTCTCTCTCTCTCTCTCTCTCTCTCTCTCTCTTGCAGATGTGTGTGTGTGTGTGTGTGTGTGTGTGTACCTTCATCTGTGTCTCATGTTCTCTCACTCTCTTGCAGGTGTGTGTGTGAGCTCCTGTGGATCCAGTTGAGTGGAGTGTGTGTAGAAATCCTCTAGCATGGAGCAGGACGACTTTCCTCCTCCTCCTCCTGACGGTGAGACGCTGCATTCTAATTGAAGAAGATGTTGATTATTCAGTAAGGAGTCTCCATTGTCAGTCAGAGGGAGAGCTGGCAGAGGAAGGGAGAGATGAAAAAAGTGACAGAGAGAGAAGCAGAGACAGGTGAGAGATAAAGATACAGAGAGAGAGAGAGAGAGAGAGAGAGACGGTGAAAGAGAAACGGACAAAAACTGAAAGAGAGACGAAGGGAGAAACAGGACAAGACCAACAACAGCAGAGACAGACAGAAAGTAAGAAAGAAAATGGGGGGAGACCAATAAGGAAAGATAGACACACAGAGACGTGGAGAGAGATGCAGCGAGAGACGCGAAGAGAGAGCTGGAGAGACACAGGGAGAGATGTGGAGATAGACCTGGAGAGAGACACAGGGAGAAACACAGGGGGAGAGATGTGGAGAGAGACACAGTGAGAAACACACGGGGAGAGACACAGGGGAGAGAGACCTGGAGAGAGACACAGGGAGAAATACACAGGAGAGGAACACAGGGGAGAGACGCGGAGATAGACCTGGAGAGAGAACAGGGAGAAATACACAGGGGGAGACACAGGGGAGAGACCGGAGATACACGGGAGAGACACGGGAGAGACGCGGAGATAGACCTGGAGAGAGACACAGGGAGAAATACACAGGAGAGACACAGGGGAGAGACGCGGAGATAGACCTGGAGAGAGACACAGGGAGAAATCACAGGAGAGACACGGGAGAGAGCGAGATAGACCTGGAGAGAGACACAGGGAGAAATCACAGGAGAGACCGGAGAGATGCGGAGATAGACCTGGAGAGAGGACACAGGGAGAAATACACAGGAGAGACGCGGAGAGAGAGACAGGGAGACATGGTGAGAGATGAGACACAGGGAGAGATGCAGAGTGAGAAACAAAAAAAGAAACAGGCACAGAGAAAGAGTGAGAAAGAGAGATGGAGATAGTAAGAGACAGACGATGACTACCATAAAGAAGATTGAAACATTCTGTGTGTGTGTTTTTATTTTCAGAGAGTATAAGGAAGACTGAAAGTTTGTATGTTTGTCTTTTCTCCCTGTAGTGTGTGTGTGTGTGTGTGTGTGTGGGGTGTTGTGAGTGAGAGAGAGAGAGAGAGAGAGAGAGAGAATGGGAATGACTACTCAGTAGAAAAATGTAGATGAAACAAATAATACTGTGTGAGCATGTTTAAAGGTGTGTGTGTGTGTGTGTGTGTGTGTGTGTGTGTGTGTGTGTGTGTGTGTGATTGAGAGAATGACTGTCCAAGCGAAATCTGAAGATGAATGTATTATTTTGTTTCCCTTTATTTTCTCCATACACTCCTTCTGTAGCTAACTGGATCACACTAGCCTGGTGCAACCAGAGAAACCATGGCAACTGCCAGGAGATAAAAATAGAAACATTCAGAGGGTAAAGGTCAGAGGTCAGGGGCCATGTCCTAGTTCGTGTTGGAAAAATGGAGTAAAGTGTGTGATGCATAACAGAACTGGAAATTTCCTCTAATGAATATTCAGAGTCAGACCTGTACTTAATGCTGTGGGTGTGTGTGTTATCTCTCTTGCTCTATTACCATCACCAAAGATGGAAACTTGTTAAATCCTGTATAGACTGTTTTCAATCTCTACCTCCACCCTCTCTGTCTCTGTCTGTCTTTCTTTTTTTTCTCTCTCTTTTTCTATCTCTCTCTCTCTCTCTCTCTCTCTCTCTCTCTCTATATATATATATATATATATATATAAAATGTATATTTTGTGTGTGTGTGTGTGTGTTTTTTATGTATGTGTATATATATGTATATATAATATATGAAAAAGTGTTTGCCCCCTAAGCCTAATAACTGGTTGGTCCACCCTTAGCAGCAACAACTGCAATCAAGCGTTTTCCATAACTAGCAATGAGTCTGTTACAGCGCTGTGGAGGAATTTTGGCCCACTCATCTTTGCAGAATTGTTGTAATTCAGCCACATTGGAGGGTTTTCGAGCATGAACCACCTTTTTAAGGTCATGCCAAAAGCATCTCAATGGGATTGAGGTCAGGACTTTGACTAGGACACTCCAAAGTCTTCATTTTGTTTTTCTTCAGCCATTCAGAGGTGGACTTGCTGGTGTGTTTTGGATCATTGTCTTGCTGCAGAACCCAAGTTCGCTTCAGCTTGAGGTCACAAACCTACCGATCTATCAGTCTGGAAAAGGTTATAAAACCATTTCTAAAGCTTTGGGACTGCCGGGAACCAAAGTGAGAGCCATTATCTACAAATGGCCAAAACATGGAACAGTGGAGAACCTTCCCAGGAGCGGCCGGCCGACCAAAATTACCCCAAGAGTGCAACGACAACTCATCCAGGAGGTCACAAAAGACCCCACAACAACATCCAAAGAACTGCAGGCCTCACTTGCCTCAGTTAAGGTGAGTGTTCATGACTCCACCATAAGAAAGAGACTGGGCAAAAATGGTTTGCATGGCAGAGTTCCAAGACGAAAACCGCTGCTGAGCAAAAAGAACATAAAGGCTCGTCTCAGTTTTGCCAGAAAACATCTTGATGAACCCCAAGACTTTTGGGGAAAATACTCTGTGGACTGATGAGACACAAATTGAACTTTTTGGAAGGTCTGTGTCCCATTACGTCTGGCGTAAAAGTAACACCGCATTTCAGAAAAAGAACATCACACCAACAGTAAAATATGGTGGTGGTAGTGTGATGGTCTGGGGCTGTTTTGCTGCTTCAGGACCTGGAAGACTTGCTGTGATAAATGGAACCATGAATTCTGCTGTCTACCAAAAAATCCTGCAGGAGAATGTCCGACCATCTGTTTGTGACCTCAAGCTGAAGCGAACTTGGGTTCTGCAGCAGGACAATGATCCAAAACACACCAGCAAGTCCACCTCTGAATGGCTGAAGAAAAACAAAATGAAGACTTTGGAGTGTCCTAGTCAAAGTCCTGATCTCAATCTGATTGAGATACTGTGGCATGACCTTAAAAAGGTGGTTCATGCTCGAAAACCCTCCAATGTGGCTGAATTACAACAATTCTGCAAAGATGAGTGGGCCAAAATTCCTCTACAGCGCTGTAACAGACTCATTGCAAGTTATGGAAAACGCTTGATTGCAGTTGTTGCTGCTAAGGGTGGACCAACCAGTTATTAGGCTTAGGGGGCAAATACTTTTTCACACAGGGCCATATAGTTTAGGATTTTGTTTTCCCTTAATAATAAAAACCTTCATTTAAAAACTGCATGATGTGTTTACTTGTGTTATCTTTGACTAATATTTAAATGTGTTTGATTATCTGAAACAAAATGTGAGAAACATGCAAAAAAATAAGAGTTTATCTTGGTTTATTAGCGGCTCCGCTTCACTTCTGTGACCCTGCCGTCGCTGCACCATGCCCTGTAATTACTAAGACACCTACAGAAAGGAAGCTAGAGGTCAAAGGTCATGGGAAGCTTCAGACTCACCACACCCACCTCCCCCCATTCAGAGAGTGTGAATTTGCTTTAGCTGTACAAATTACACTGAAATAGTGCTATAATGCTGTATACGTGTAAATTTATTGGGGTGGTTTGTTTGTTGTTTTTTTTTTTACATTGAGACGGAACAGTTACACCTTTTTTTGTTTTGTTTTTGTTTTGTTTGCTCTTCAGAATAAATACAGCACAAAGCTAGCAAAAGTGAGAGATAATGACAAAATTGTAGCTAACTGCACACAATGTACCCTAGCATTTCATTTATTTGTCTTTAAAATATACTTAACATGAATTCTAATGTGTATATCAAGTGAAAAAAGTGTGAAAACGCATCTTTTGATACGTTTAGGTTACGTTCCAGACTCCCTATTAGCTTTGTTAGTATATTAGCAGAGTGAGCTAACAGTACTAGCACCACAGACTCACCAGATCTTCGAAAATATCCAACATCTTCGTCTAACTAGTTAAACCTAAATAAAATAACTGACTAATCAGTGTGGAAACTGCTAGTTTGAGTTACATGGTATCTTCCAGGCTTCGTATTAGCTTCGTTAGCATATTAGCCGAGCGAGTTAACAGTGCTAGCTACAGTACATTCACTCGCCAGAGCTTTTCTCTTTCCAGGCTTTTTTTTCTGTTGTATAATATGACAGAATTAGATTTTTTTTTTTTCTTGTACACATACACTTGTAACTTCAGGTAGCATCTAAAGCTGTAGCACACACGCTGTACGGAGTCGATTTTTGAGAGTCGGGATTTGTCGCTGCACCGCATCGTGGCTAATTTGCATAAATCTGCATGAACTGTGGCTCCGTGTTGCGTGCTTGTGTAGAAAATGACCTCGCTAGTCCGATCTCACCTTGATACGATACAGTACTCTATGCTAATAGTTAGCAGTGTGCTAGCGATAGTATCTAATGTCAGTTTTGCAGCCTGTAAACTGTCTGAAATGTGCATGAGGAGATTTACACCTGTCTCTTTGCACACTTCTCTGGAATTTCTGTGGAATCTCCTTCTCCGATTCCCTCTATCATTTTTTTTTTCCGGCTGCGTCCGTCGATCCCTCACTATCGTCTTGTCACTCCGTCTTTCAGCAGAAGAGCAGATTTTTTCTAGCAGCTGTTGTAGCTACACGCTGCTGCATGTTGACCGATAGCATGACTGAACCTAGCAACATGGAGGACTGGATTTTTTTTTCCTTTAAAGCATGTTCTATCTGTTCATTTAGAACCACCCACTGCTGATGACTAGCAATCTGTTAGAGGCTTGAACGCTGGCTACGTTAATCAGTTCCTCGAGTTTTTTGTGATTGTTGTGGGATTGTGTGATTTTGCCGCAGTGTTTTTTTTTTTTTTTTTGTGAAACACAAGCACAGGATTCTTTTTTTTAAACTCCTCCCAGTGAGACTCATATGTAATGAAGGGAATGTACGGAAGTGCTAGCTCAGTGGTTAAGGTGTTGGACTACTGAAGGTTGTGCGTTCAAATCCCTGGACCAACATGCTGCCACTGCTGGGCCCTTGAGCAAGGCCCTTAACCCCTTAATTGCTCAGTTGTCTGAGATGAATGTAAGATGCTCTGGATAAGAGCGTCTGCCATATCCTGGAAATCTAGTGACTTATTACATAAGCTGTTAGATCTGTACTCATGTTCCACACACGTGAACCGAAAAGGGATTCGGCTGAACGTGTTGTGATGTCACACGAGGTGTCTTGGAATGAGGCCAGGGAAATGTTGAAAATTGTAAGATCTTCAAAATATCGTGGAGTTTTGCGCTTGTTTTTTTGTGACGCAAAATCACTTAATTCTGAAGGGACTGAAAAACCATGAGGTGATGTTGTTATATTAGCTCAGTAATTAGTAAAGAGGCAGTAATAGCTCAAGTGGTTAAGGCTCTAGGTTGTTGATCAGGGTACAAGCCCCAGCACGGCCAAGCTGCCACCGTTGAGCCCTTGAGTAAGGCCCCCTACCCTGATCCAGGGGCACTGCATCATGGCTGGCCCAGTGCTCTGACCCCAACCTTCTAAGGAAATATGTGAAGAAAGAATTTCACTGTGCAGCAATGTATAAAAAGTGACAAATAAAGAGTACTTAGCTATAAACTGCTCAAGGGCTGTGCTGTTAGAGGAAAATAATCAGTGGCATCAGGTGGAGTTAGCGTCGTCATCCCGATGTTGATGATTTTCCTCTAACAGCACATCCTGCAGTGTTTTATTCTTCTTATTCCACAGCAATTTATTAAAATATGGTTCATTTTTATTCATTATATTTAACGTTACAAAGCTCTGGCACTGGAGACTCCTTCCATTAACGTTAAATAAAAGTCTTCGTAGCTTGGGTGAAAACTGCATGTGATGACTGTACGCGGACGACATTCTGACCAATCAGAATCCAGGATTCGACGGTTCTGTGGGGAAATTAAAAAGGGAGGGAGTCCAACAGTGTAGTCTGAGTAACTGGGAATTTCTTCATCAAACACCATGATGGTGAAGACCAATTTAACCAAAATCAGGAACCTCAGTGACGGTGTAATTGGGCTGTGCGCTGCTTTGTTCAGTATGGATTGATAATTCCCAAAACTGCCGGTCAGATTTCTGAATTCAGCTCAGTTGTATTTGTAGAGCGCTTTGGATAATAAACATGGAGGAAGAATAAAGCAAGGAACCTTGAGAGGAACTGGATTTTAACCTGAAATCTGTTCTTGAGGTGATGAACTAATCACTGATGGAGACCTGAGAGCAAAACGGATCATCTCAATAGCAGTCCAATTTACTCCAAGCAGAAACAGGACAATAGGATGGATCAGGAAAACTGGGAGCTCAGGAGCAGCATGTGGAGAGAGACAGAGACTCAGAGAGGCTCTGAGAGACAGAGGAGACTCAGGCAGAGAAGACACTAAAAGAGTCAGAGAAAGAGAGAGAGAGACTCAAACAGAGTGAGACAGAGAGAGAGAGACACACAGAGAAAGCCACTCAAAGACAGAGAGAGAGAGAGAGAGAGAGAGACAGAAAAAAATACACAAAGATTCAAGAGGTTTATTGTCATATGCACAGTGAAAACACGATTTAGACCATACGATGAAATTCTCAATTTTGCACGTCTCCCTTACAAAAAGAATAAAAATAAATAATAGAAATATATGAAAGAAAAAAAATCCAATAAAAAAAGAAAAAGACACAGTATATACAGATTAGAACTTAAATAAGGTGCTGAGTGTGTAGTGTGGCAGCAGTCAGTGGGGGTGATGGGGTGTGAGGTAGCGGTGTTAAGTGTTGTTCAGGAGTCAACAACAACAGTGGCTTGTGAATAGAAGCTGTTTGTGAGTCTTTTTGTTCTTGATCACACTCCTGTAGCGTCTCCCAGACGGCAGAAGTGTGAAGAGGTTGTGTTCTGGGTGTGTATTGTCCCTGATGATGTTATGGGCCCTCCAGATGACCCTGGTGTTTTAAATGTCCCGGAGTGATGGGAAGGCCGCTCCACAGATAAACTGTGCAGTTTTTATGACATGCTGGAGAGCTTTCCTGTCCTGGACAGAGCAGCTTCCGTGCCACACTGTGATTGAGTTGGTGAGCACACTTTCAACTGTACATCTGTAGATGTTGCTGAGGATCTCGTTTGACATGCCAAATTTCCTCAGCCTTCTTAAGAAGTACACTCGCTGCTGGGATCTTCTCAGGAGCTGCTGAGTTTTGTGAGACCAGGTGAAGTCCTCGCTCTCTACCTCTGTCTCACCCCAATGTAGATTGGGGTGTGCTGCTTCCTCTTTCTCCTAGGATCAGTATTCATCTCCTTGGTTTTATCTATATTTAAGGAGAGGTTATTTTCCCGACACCAGGCTATCAGACCTGCTTCTTCTGTTCTGTAAGATGTTTCCTCTCCACCAGTAATGAGTCCGATGACTGTGGTATCATCCGCAAAATGTATTATCTTGGTGTTGGTTTGGGAGGCCACGCAGTCATAGGTAAAGAGGGTGTACAGCAGTGGGTTTAGCACACATCCTTGTGGGGTCCCCGTGCTCACAGTTCTGATGCCTGATGTCCGGTTTCCTACTCTGACTGACTGGGGTCTGTCCATCAGGAAGTTCAGCACCCAGTTACAGAGAGAGGGTGTCAGTCCGAGGGGGAGGAGCTTTTCGGAGAGCCTGTGTGGAATAACTGTGTTGGATGCCGAGCTGTAGTCATTGCATTGCATTCTCACATATGTGTCCTTACCCTCCAAGTGTGTGAGAGCTGTGTAGATGGCAGCGTTGACAGAATCTTTAGTGGATCAGTTTTGTCGATATGCAAACTGAAATGGGTCCACGGTGATTGGTGCTTTCAAAACACATCATCGCTATTGGGGTGAGTGCAATGGGACGATAGTCATTCAGGCTTGTCACAGTGTTCTTCTTTGGGGGAGGTATGATGGTGGTGGACTTGAAGCAGGTGGGCACCAAGGCCTGAGTGAGGGACAGATTATAGATGTCCGTGAACACGTCAGCCAGTTCCGGCGGGCAAACCATTAGTGCCCGCTCTGGGATGTTATCTGGGCCGGCTGCCTTCCGTGGGTTTGTTTTCCTCAGAGCCATGCACACCTCTGCTGATGACACGATGAGTGGTGTGTCCAGTATGCCCTCTGAGGCCAGAGTCTTATGCTGTTGGCCAGTGTTTGAGGCCTGGAAGCGAGCATAAAACTCATTCAGCTCATCTGGGAGTGTGATCTTGGGAGTTATATCTCCTTGACTCCTTTGCCGGTACTCTGTGATGTGCTGAAGACCTTGCCACATGCGCCGTGAGTCTGCAGTATCCCTCCAGTCTCAGACTATAGTCTCTCTTGGCCTTCCTGATTGATTTGCATAGGTTGTATCTGGCCTTTTTGTATTTGTTTTTGAGTTGTTTGTAGGCTGGGTAGAGAAACACTGAGATGTGGTCTGATTGTCTAGAGTGTGGCCGTGGTACAGCCTTGTAAGCGTCTTTTACGTGAGAATGTTATTCTCCCTTGTTGGAAAGCACACGTGTTGGTGGTACATGGGGTGAACATTCCTGAGGTTGCAATGATTAAAATCACCAGCCACGATGAGAGACACACAGAAAGACACAGAGAGAGAGAGACAGACACACACACACACACACACAGAAACAGAGAGAGAGACAGGGCGTGATCTGTTCTTCTGTCTAGCTGTACTTTGGGAATCCCCTCCAGCAGAATGACTCTGGGGAAACCCGTCCTTGTTCCTACTCCAAATCCGTTTCCTGTTAGGACGATTCTGTTTCCTGTCTTCAAAGTTCACACGCCTATGCGTGTTTGCCAACGTTTCCCTCATTAAATTCCATAAAAACGACCATATAAACCATAATTTACTGCCTGCTGTGTGCTCCATCCAGTACACGTCTCACTTCCTGCCCAGTTCACACCACACACTTCTGGATTCTGATTGGTCAGAAGCGGTTGATTCACTGTTCAGTAATCTGATGGACTTTTTGTTCTCAGCATTCCGCTGGTGAATATTTTCCTGTAGCATCACCTCATGCAGTGTTTTATTCCTGTGACCTGTTTGAATGTTTCAGATGTTAGCGCTGTGCTTCGCTAACAAACTCCTCACGGATTCTTGCTATTCAGTCTCTCCAGAAACGAACGCAAAATCTAGATTAGCTAGGAGGTGTTGAGATTTAGCCAGATTAGCTAGGAGGTGTTCGGAGTTAGTTTTATTAGCTAGGAGGTGTTCAGATGTAGCTGGATTATCTAGGAGATGTTCGAAGTTAGCTAGATTAGCTAGGAGGTGTGCAGATTTAGCTAGATTACTCAGTAGGTGTTCAACGTTAGCCAGATTAGCTAGGAGGTGCTGAGATTTAGCCAGATTAGCTAGGAAATGTTAACCAGTCTCTCCAGGATTACAACATCTCAGAAATGTAACACAAACTCCACAATATTCTGAAGATTTTTCAGATTTTCCTCAAATTCGGTCCGAGACGCATCACACGCCACCACAATCACATAAAAACACCTTTCAGATTCTTCCTCACAGAAGAATGCTCTCCAGACGCCACGTCACGTTCAGCTTCTGAGCACGTTTTCATCAGGAACTGCTTCAGAGCCGCCCTGTAAATTACAGCTGTTCCAGATCTTTCCTCACTTCCACATGCACGGGCCTCCTCCTCCTCAAGACACTGGCATGGGGAAGTGGCTTTATAAATAGCCTCAGGCTGGAGGAGGCAGCGAGCCTGAACCACAACTCCACTCCAAGAGTTTCTAAGAATAAGGAGCTTGGAGACGTCCACATTCCTCAGCGCTCCTCCAGGAACATCTCCACTCCAACTTCATTTGCTTTCAGAAGAAAGAGAGAAAGATTTCGCTTTCTCCTCTTCTCTGATCCAAAAGTTAATGCTATAAAAATTAGCTTGGTATTAAGGTCTTTTGAGATGCTAGCAAGTGATTTAGCAAAGAGCTGAGTTGCTGAGATTTAGCTCGATTAGCTCGCAGGTGTTTGGATTTAGCTGAGCTTAGCTAAGAGCTCTGTTTAAAAATCTTAGATATAACTTCTGAACATGCAAAAAGCTGTATTTTTTGGCCATATTGTTCCTGATTTGTTTATGAACCTCATTTTAATTCAGTGCTGTGATTTTTACATGGACCACCTGCTAATTTCTAATATTTAACGGAACATGTCAATAATCATTAATATTCATAATGTCAGCCTTTAACCACTCATTAATACTCAGAATGTCAGCATTCAATACTCATTAATATTCATTAGCTTGTAATTAACAATGATATGGTTATGTGGTAAGATTTTATATATTATGGATAATTATTAATTATGGGAAATGTTTTTTTCTTCTTTTTAATATTAATTAAATATAGATTCACTGAAGGGGAAAGGACTTTGGGTGAGAATGATGCTGTTGCTCCTGATAGCGTTTATTTTTGACCTGTGTATTTGTAAGCTGCTGTCTTGTGAGCCTATTGAACACAAGTGGAAGGAACTGAGGTCATCATTGGTTGCTGAAAAAAATGGAGGCGGTGCTAATTGTTAAATGAACTTTGCTGATTGATTTTTCCTGCCCCTCCTTCTCTCTGCCCTCATTTCTGTCTTCAGTCCTAGACGAGGAGGAAGAAGGAGAAAGTTTTGAATTTGATGACGAAGCCCCCGAGTCCGAGCGTCCTCCCTCCTTCCCTCCTGCTCTGGATGACCATTTGTCTCTACGAGGCGTCCCGGTTCTGGAGGACGCAGAGGCTGATCTCCCACCTCCACCGCCTCAGACCTGCCCCTCTGCTCCACATGCTGACTTCCCTCCACCTCCTGACGCGGGACAAATCCAGAATAAGGAGCTTCCTCTGCCTCCAGAGGGCGGAGATACACAAGGTAAGATTGCGGAGCTGCTGCTGCTGGACACTGGGTGTCAACTGTTCGTGACCTGATGTTTTTCTGATCAGGAGGGAATCCCGGGTCCCGACCCAAAGTCAGCCCATACTCCGTGATTGACATTTCACCCGAGAGCCCACCTCCGTTGTCTTCCTCAGCCAATGGGAATGAAGGCGATGCGCAGGAAGTACCCAGCAGCCCCGGGGTGCCCTCTGGATACTCAGTGCCTGTGCCCTGCGGCTACGCCACACCCTCCAATGTCCCCATCTTTACCCCTGCCTACATCACACCCGTTATCATCCGACACTTCTCAGTGGACGAAGAAGGTAAAGAGAAACAGATTTTCATTTTTTGATTGTTACGTTTAATTTCACATTTGGGTATGGATAAAAATATTTTGGATGTAAATAATGGCACACTCTGGGAGGTACCCTCACTCCATTCATGGATTTTTTTTTTTTGGCCAACCTTCTCTGCCAACAAATTCCAACATCCAGAAGGAAACACAAAAATTAAAAATGAATAACATAAAATATAAAATAATAAATTGAAGAACTCATGATGGTTGCCAGGTTGGACAGTTCTGATCATAAAAACACAGATGTGGCATAAATGTGGACTACATAGGCAGTTTACTCTGAAATGAGACAGACTGCCACAGAGGCCTTCACTTAAATTGACAGACACAGAGGCCACACCTTCTTCACTCATACTGACAATTACTGAGTCCCCGGCCCCTTCACTGAGACTCACAGGTACGGAGGCCACACCTCCTTCACTGGGATGGTCAAAGGCCACACCTCCTTTTACTGATGAATGCCATGGTCCCACCTCTTTTTCCTGATGAGTGCAGAGGGTTTTGTTCTAATTTTTTAGTCATCAGAACCTGGTGGTTTGATGCAGATGATTTGGTTTGGACGCTAACTCTGTCTAAAAAGGTCTGATGTGGTTTGGGACGGAACCTTTTTAATCTCCTTCTGGAAGGTTTGTAATATGAAATTGCAAGACAGACGACGCACGCTTGATTTTACACTGGACGGAAACGATCTACAGGAATACGTTTTTTTTTTTTAGGTGTCTAGTAGCAGTACATGGAATATAAACACACACAATGTAGTCCAGACACATGGGAGTGTCACGTGACCAATAACTAACTGTTACAGAAACATTTAGATCTTCTAAAAGATGTACGGTTTCTCCTCTGAGGCTTAATGCAAGTGTGATGCTGCCCCCTGCTGGTGGATAGAATATACAGCTGCTTGTCAGATTCAGCTTCAGTATAATAATAATAATAATAATAATAATAATAATAATAATAATAATAATAATAAAAATAATAAAAATAAATAAATAAAAATAAGAAGAATTTTACTTTGTTCAGTTTAACAGCCTTTATTTTGAATCTGAATCATTTTTTATATTTCATATTTACCTTTTTAGCTCCCATCCTCTATTCCATGTTCAGTCAAGTTGTTTATATTAACAGAGTGTAAAATACATTGGGTTTTTTTCCTGAAAACAAAAATATAATTGTTATAAATCTGATGTGGGACAGCAATTGTATATCACATCGTGACAAAATAAAATGATAAAACTTGTATGCATATATTATATAATTAATATTCTTTCTTTTTTTTATTTCCTCTGCAGTGACTGTTATGGGGGCGGGGCCTACTCTGACTGACGGGTGAGTGTTTTTCTTGAATTTTTTTTGTACTTGTCTCACACACACACACACACACACACGTTAATTAGAAATACATTTCATAATTACATAATAATGGAACCCTGATGTATTAAACTGTTTCCTGGGTCCTGTCTTAATTACTAATGTTTGATAGAAAAGTGAGTTCTGGTCTCTGATTGGTCAGGAGTTGTTAATTAATTTTCCACAGCAGCAGCTCAGACAGTAGTGCAGCTACACATTCTATCGACAGATCTGTATTAATGCACTCGTTCTGATACCTTATGGTTTCCATAGCAACAGCGCGTTCACAGGGACATCACATAAACGGATTCACCGTATCTGTAATTATTTTAATCTTCTGATGTGGAGTTTTCAGGGTCAGAGGTGAAGCTGTGACTAACGGCAAGTTTCCAGAGTAGTTTACACCGCGGTTAGGAGCGAGAATAAAGAGAGGCTGGCGAGTTAACCGATGTTTACAGCTGCTGTAGCGTAAGTGACAACAGGAACGAAGACGAAAGCCGTGTCCCGAATGACGTACTACGCTTCCACTGTGCACTAGCGTCTAGCGGATGAACGTTAGGTCATATCATCTAAAAATAGAACATTTTTACTAAGAGGAGTAGACGCCGTTTCCCAGTCAATAGTGAATGACGTCAAACTCACGTAATGTGACGCCGCCTACCTGGTAGCCCCGCCCCTTCCGAAAAATATTCTTTTTTCTTGATGGATATGATCATTTTATTTCCTATCAAATGTGCAGGTTTACGGTACCAGAGAACACATGCCATCTCACACACACACACACACACACACACACACACACAGTTATAGACTTCAGCTGGGATTTTATTCTCCTAGACCGAGATGATTAATAATGTAAACCCATATAAATCATCCAGTCATCTCACTTACAGTGTCTTCACTGAAGAACGTCCAGCCATAAAGGAGGAAGACGCTCTGGCTAAGTGGGCCTCGGACCCTGCTAACACGGCCTGGATGGAGAGTAAGATAAATATAATGCAAATATTTACAATACATGTATATTCTGGAAATTTCCTCCTGTTTTGTTGCGTTCATGTTGTCATGTACCACTCCACAGTGGAGGTTAATATGAAGCCCATATGAAAATATGAAAATAGACACTCAGGACATTAAGAATTTGTAGTGTTTCAGAAGGATTTCTGTTTTTCCCTAGACTACTAGGGGTGATTATAGTTCCAGGTTATTTTTTTTTCCACACAAATGTTTGTATCTTCAAAATAAATGTTGATATCAAACCCATTTCTGCTCTCAGAGATGCTCCAAGTGCTTATTCATCTAAAAAGCAGCTCAAATTTGATCTTCAACCTGTAAAATTCTGTGTATGTATAACGGAGGCCAGCAGTAGGACCCCTTACATTGGTGCCGTGACCCGGATGGGAGTCAGGTTTAAGGGGGTGAGTGTAACGGAGGCCAGAAGTAGGTGCTGTGCAGGTAAACCTCACTCCCCTGATCTCAAAAGGCTTATTAGTGGCTGCAGTCTTTAGCCTCCTTGTTAGTGCACCCGTCTCCCAAGCCAACAGACTCATTTTAGATCAGACTCACAGCCTTCATTACTGTATACTGTTTGAAAATAAGTGTACTGGAGAAAAGGGTTACTAACCCGTAAGAGTAAAAATGGTAGGAACCTGCTTATGAATGATGAATGTAAACAGTTTGTCTGAAGTAGTATCCCAGACCCAGAAGATTTCCTTCCTCTTCTACAGAGGAAGTTGTCCTCCGACAGGACTTTCCTTTAGAGCAGCGGCATCCGCTCAAGTCCGGCTGCTGCATGAGATTTTACACACACTCACGCTACCCGGTATAGATATGAGGATTTTTGTGTGTTTGATTCTGCATTCCAGATCCAGATGAAGTTATTTATGACGATGTTCCGAGAGAGAATTCGGGATCCACTACAGGTCAGCGAGTCCGTCTTCCTGCTCCGTCTATCCGTTTGTCTTTCTCTTACTTCTGCATTTCACAACACTTCTCACTGTTCTCTGCATCTGTGGCGCCTTTATATGATTCGAGTCAAAATAAATTCCCAAATCTGTTTGTTTCTTTAATCTTAAAGCAAACAATTACAGAAAAGTTGCGTTAATTACCACGATGCTAGCTTTAAACTACTAAACTTCTCAACTCAGTGTAAAATTGCTACATGTAAATAATGATGCAAAAAACTTCTAAACAAATCAAACTGCTGAAAATACTAAAAAAAAATACTAAAGTGTTAAAATCAGTGCTGAACTCAAGTCAATCTCATTAGCTGATGAAGTCAATCTCATAAAACCTGAACAACCTTGTAACTACTGAAGTGCAGTGCAGCTCAAACCAATCATTTCTAACCCCTTTCTAATTACAGACTTCTAATTTAAAACTGCAGTTTTACTTTAGCGAATTTGATTTATTTTTTTTATATTAAACTTTAATTTCAAAATAATACTGAAATGAAAAAAAAAATCAAGCTACTAAACCGATCCAAAACAGGTATTTTACTAAAATGTAACCTACTACACTGCTGCAATCAAACTGCTAAATTTAACTGATAATCAATTAAACTGTAATGAACTGAACTGCAGCTCAAGCCGATAACTTCAAACTAATAAACTCAAACTACTGAAATGGATAAAAACTGCAAAAACTCAAACTGCTGAAATGAAACTCAGATAAATAATTAAAACTTCTGAACTGTTAAACTATACTCTACTCAAACTGCTGAACTGTTAAACTCTACTCGACTCAAATTACTGAACTGTTAAACTCTACTAGACTCAAACTACTGAACTGTTAAACTCTATTCGACTCAAATTACTGAACTGTTAAACTCTACTAGACTCAAACTACTGAACTGTTAAACTCTACTAGACTCAAACTACTGAACTGTTAAACTTTACTGAACTGTTAATCTCTACTAGACTCAAACTACTGAACTGTTAAACTCTACTAGATTCAAACTACTGAACTGTTAAACTTTACTGAACTGTTAATCTCTACTCGACTCAAACTGCTGAACTGTTAATCTCTACTCGACTCAAACTACTGAACTGTTAAACTCTACTCGACTCAAATTACTGAACTGTTAAACTCTACTAGACTCAAACTACTGAACTGTTAAACTTTACTGAACTGTTAATCTCTACTAGATTCAAACTACTGAACTGTTAAACTTTACTGAACTGTTAATCTCTACTCGACTCAAACTGCTGAACTGTTAAACTCTACTCGACTCAAACTACTGAACTGTTAAACTCTACTAGACTCAAATTACTGAACTGTTAAACTCTACTAGACTCAAACTGCTGAACTGTTAAACTCTACTAGACTCAAACTACTGAACTGTTAAACTTTACTGAACTGTTAATCTCTACTAGACTCAAACTACTGAACTGTTAAACTCTACTAGATTCAAACTACTGAACTGTTAAACTTTACTGAACTGTTAATCTCTACTCGACTCAAACTGCTGAACTGTTAATCTCTACTCGACTCAAACTACTGAACTGTTAAACTCTACTCGACTCAAATTACTGAACTGTTAAACTCTACTAGACTCAAACTACTGAACTGTTAAACTTTACTGAACTGTTAATCTCTACTAGACTCAAACTACTGAACTGTTAAACTCTACTAGATTCAAACTACTGAACTGTTAAACTTTACTGAACTGTTAATCTCTACTCGACTCAAACTGCTGAACTGTTAATCTCTACTCGACTCAAACTACTGAACTGTTAAACTTTACTGAACTGTTAAACTCTACTTGACCCAAACTACTGAACTAATAAACTGTACTAAGCTTAATCTACTGAACTCTACTCAAACTGCTGAACTGTTAAACTCTACTCGACTCAAACTACTGAACTGTTAAACTCTACTTGACCCAAACTACTGAACTAATAAACTATACTAAACTTAATCTACTTAATCTACTAATCTAACTTAATCAACTGTTAAAACTGTACTAAATTCAAACTACTGAACGGTTTGACTCAGTCTGATAAACTAATAAGTTTCTCGACTCCAGACTGCCCGAATGACAATATTAAACTCAAACTGCTGAACAGAATGAAACTGCTGCTAACATCAAGCCACTGAATTAAACCTAAAACTAACAGTGTTCAGCTCAAACTAACCACTGTTCCCAGTACCACAATTAAACCTCTAAACAAATTAACTCTAAATACTAAACTGCTGAAACTCGAACCCGCTACACGAATCGAGTGAAAGTACTGAATCGGCCCAAAATACCGAACTGCTGCCTTTTACTAACGTTCAGTTTAGTGTGTCAAATTTGTGGTGAGGTCTTGTACAGTCAGCATGTCTAAATGTGGAAGAGGCATGACACTGTGTGTGTCTGTGTGTGTGAGAGAGAGAGAGAGAGAGAGAGATTATAGTAATATTCCCATAAAAACTTTTAAATTCACTTTCACTTCCTCAGAGGAGAGTAAAAGACATGGTGGTGTGTGTGTGTGTGTGCGAGCAGACATGGATGAGATGATCTATGATGATGTGGAGCTGGGTGAGGAGGGAGGCAGCAGCTCCGTGGAGAACGGCTGGAGCTCCAGCGAGTTCGAGAGCTATGACGAGGAGAGCGATGGAGAGAGCGGCCACGGAGATAACGGCCTCCTCCCTAACGCCTTCATCCGCAGGCACACACCCAGCACCAAAACACACGTATGCGCACACACACACACACACACACTGCTTCATCCGCCAACACGAGTCGTTTTTTTTTGTTTCGTTTTGTTTTGTTTTTCCTTTAAAGTATGTGTTGATAAAAATTTTATAAGTTAATAATCTTGTTTTAATGACACCTATATAAAAAGTAATGAGATTTTATATACTAAAAAAATTATATAAATATTCTAAATATTAAAAAAAATCAAAATATATTCACAGTATGTCAACATATACAAAAAAATTTATTTATATATATATATAATGCTAATGCTGCACTAAAGCAAAAGCGTCTTGAGAGAGATAGAGAGAGAGTTTGGTTATGCAAAGTGGGCGGGGCAGAAGGGAAAGGGGTGTATGTATTTGTTTATTTATGATACACAGTAAACATTGCATACTTTGGTATTATATGAGGAAATATCTGGACAGGATTTTTTTTAATAGTTTAAATAGTGTGAAGCGCTTTTTCAGGGTTAGAGCTAAAAATTTTTTTATAAATATTGAGATTTACATAATAAAAAATTGTCTGAATCAGTTCCTTCTTTACGTAGACGGAATTTGACTGTATCTAGCACACTGTTGCTAAGCAACAAGGAAATTTGAACACTGAGTATAAGCTAAGCTGCTAGCGGCAGGTAAACTACAAGCTAACGTTCTTAAACGTTTCCTTAAGGTTCTCTGAAGGTTTGCTTGTTAAAGTGACACTGCAATGTTCTGAAAAACGCTGATTTAGCAGCAACGCAAACAACAATGCTCCTTAGCACTACATCTGTAGATTCTAAACGTTTGTGTAAGACGATGGCGAACGTTACAGAAGCGTTGTAGGAACGTTTAGAAATGGTGCGCATCGGAAAATCTGTGAAAATATAAATCTTGCTTAACGTAAAGTCTTTAAGCAAGTGTGTGTGTGTGTGTGTGTGTGTGTGTTTTGTAATGCCTCGCTCTGCTGCTCTCTACGCAGCTCTCTCAAGATCTGAGTCGCTTGAAAGAGCACTATGAGCGAAAGGTGAGAGATCTCATGGCAAATGCAGTGGGCGCGGTCGAGCTGCAGCAGCTCAGACACAAACATGAGCAGAAGGTAAAATAAATAAATAAATAAATAGAACCATCCATCCATCCATCTATCTATCCATCCTGTTCCTTCTCCTGTTTAACACCCTGCTGGTGGTGGCTCTCGTCTCTTGTCTCACATCCCTGCTTCGTCGCTATGGTAGCATGCTAGCATTTGCGTCTCTGAGCTACGTTTCCATCCAAATGTTTACGTCAAATTTTATCATAAAAAAAAAGTTTCTGATATCGAGTTTCCTCATGGCTGAATCCCTGTCGCTGTCTTGAAAGCCGTTTTACTTTATAAGCTTGAGCGATGTTTATTAGACAGAAATAAAAAACATCTATATCTATAAAATACTCTAACTTGCTTAAAAAAAAGAAGAGAGAGAGAGAGAGAGAGAGCAAGCTGTACGACATAGTTAACTGCTTAGTAAGCTAGCTAGTTAGCAAACTGGAACTTATTAGCAAAGTTCACCTGTGCATAAAAAAGACATCGACTACCTGCGTTTCATGCTAACTGTCTGATTTGCTAGCTAGTGCTAGTTTTTTGCTAGTGCTAGCAAGCAAATCAGCACCTTAGCATGACTCTCATAATGTATCTCAGTTGAAGAAACCTAGCTAACTGTTTCATAGGACATCAGTGTAGAAGCTAGGCAGGAAATCAGCTTGTTTATAAAACAGTAGAAGTTTTATTTACAAGCTAACTGGCTAATAAACACACTAGCACCTGTGCAAAGTGGCTAGTGAATCGGTTGGAAATCACGGAAGCTTTACACATTTTTATTCTTCTTGGATCACTATTTAGCAGACTGAATTTTTTTTAAATATCTAGCTTTTGAAATATCCTCGTTAGGAAATAAAGTCTAAGGTCTAGCTTGATATCCGGCTGAATGTGAAGCTGCTAAATAAATGAAACTGAGCTGAAATCAGTTTAGCATGAATGAAAGAGTTAGCATGAATCTCTTCTTTTCTTTTTTTAGCCAAAAACATGATCTGTACCTGACAGATAAACAGTGCTAGCGAGTGTGCTGTGTGCTATAACTAGCTAGCAAGACAACTCAGCATGTTTTAAAGGAAACTGAGACAGAAATGAGCAAACGCTAATGTCGAAAATACCGCGTGGTAAAATACGGAAAGGGAGAAACTGGAACGTTTATCGTTACAGATTGAGGAAAATTTATAGGAGAAAAAAAAGAACTACAAACAGGCGGATGGAAACTTGTGTGTGTTTTGTGTGTGTGTGTTTTGTGTGTGTCCCTCGTGTTGCTCTGCATGTCATTAGTGTTACACATGTTGCGTAGTGACTGCTCCAGCAGATTTAGGGTTTAAAGGTTTAGGGTGTTTTTTTTTCTTTTTAAAATATAAAACAAAACAAAAATATCCACCTGAAGCGGGAAAAGGATTTTTTTTATTGAGGTTTGTTCCTGTTTAACGAAGAACATGAAAACTCTTCATCCTGTAACATGAACTATAGATTTATATTAATGAGCTCGTTTTGATAGTCAGTGTTACCATGGTAACGGCTCATTCACAGGGAGGTGAATGATGGATGATGAAGTGCTTTCGAAAATCTATTGATTAATGAAGAATAAAGTATAAAGTGTTTATGGGGTGAAGATTTTTGTTAGAAGACGTTTGTTGAACTTTTATGGAAGGAGCCATCAGTCTCACTGCTTTATAACAGGAGCAGAGTTTAACAGAACAGGAAAGAGAGAGAGACAGACAGACAGGATTAGAGAGAGAGAGAGGTGTGTGTGTGTGTATATGTATGTTTGTATGTATGAATGTGTGTGTGTGTGTGTGTATATGTGTATGTGTATATATGTGTATTGTATATATATATATATATATATATATATATATATATATATATATATATATATATATATATATATATATATATATATATATATATATATATATATATAATATATAAATATATACACATAGAGATACATATAGAGAGATGGAGATACATATAGAGAGATGGAGACCGATAGGCAGGCAGAGAGCGAGAGAGAGAGAGAGAGAGACAGACACAGACAGAGGGGGATATAGAGACAAGACAGACACACAGTCAGGCAGAGAGAGAGAGAGAGACAACATCAGAGAGGGAGAGACAGACAGACAGGCAGAGAGCGTGACAGAAACACACTCTCCACTCTGCTCACCATCCTGCCTCATCACACCACCCCAAAGGGGACGACCCTCGTCCTCCTGCTCCATCCGGAGTCTGTTCCTCTGACCCGAGGGAAATTTATTCCCTGACCTTCAGAACGTTGTACACAGTAGATCAGTTGCTGCTGCTGCAGTCATTATTTCCTTCTGTTTTTCACCCAAGTGTCACTTTCCCTGAATATTTACTGAAGTAAAGCTCATCCATTCAGTACCTTGATGATGTTTTCATAATGTCACCATTCCATCCTCCAGACACCACGGGTCATAGCCAGGTTTTGTCTCCAGTGCGCTTGTTCCTCGCTCATTTATGCTGCAATAATAACGATCCTGGCGTTAATAAGCAGATGTGGTTAGGGATTAATGAGTAAGAGATGAGGATGAGGCCTGAAAACGGGCTGGGGTGGGCTTGCTTATAGCCCCCCAGCTCAGCTGCCATGTGCTGGAGTTTTCCCCGGTAAACGAGAGGGCTGTTTCCCTGCGCCTTCGGGCCGGGGATAGGTGTCTCACTGTTGTTTCGGCTTATGGGCCGAAAGGCAGTATGGAGTACCCAACCTTCTTGGAGACCCTGCGAGGGGTGCTGGAAGGGACTCCATAGTTTTGCTGGGGGACTTCAATGCCCATGTGGGCAACGACAGTGATACCTGGAGGGGCGTGATTGGGAGGAACGGCCCCCCTGATCTGAACTCGAGTGGTGTCCTGTTGTTGGACTTCTGTGCTAGTCACAACCTGTCCATAACGAACACCATGTTCAAGCATAAGGGTGCCCATCAGTACACGTGGTACCAGGACACCCTAGGCTGGAGATCAATGATCGACCTTGTGGTCGTGTCCTCTGACCTTCGGCCGCATGTCTTGGACACTCGGGTGAAGAGAGGGGTGGAGCTGTCAATCGATCACCACCTGGTGGTGAGTTGGATCCACTTACGGAGGAGGATGCCGGACAGACTTGGCAGGCCCAAACGTATTGTGAGGGTCTGTTGGGAACGTCTTGCTGATCCCTCTGTTGGGGGGGTCTTCAACTCCCACCTCCGGGAGAGTTTCAACCAGATCCCGAGGGAGGTTGGGGACATTGAGTCTGAGTGGACCATGTTCTCCTCCTCCATTGTTGACGCAGCCATCCAGAGCTGTGGCTGTAAGGTCTCTGGTGCCGGTCGCGGCGGCAATCCCTGCACACAGTGGTGGACACTGGAAGTAAGGGATGCCGTCAAGCTGAAGAAGGAGTCCTATCAAGCCTGGTTGGCTCGGGGGACTCCGGAGGCAGCTGAGGCATACTGGCAGGCCAAGCAAACTGCAGCCAGGGTGGTCTCGGAAGCAAAAACTCTGGTCTGGGAGGAGTTCGGTGAGGCCATGGAGAAGGACTATCGGACGGCCTCGGGGAAATTCTGGCAGACCGTTTGGCGCCTCAGAAGGGGTAAGCAGCTCTCTGCCAACACTGTTTACAGTGGAGGTGGAGAGTTGCTGGCCTCGACTGGGGATATTGTTGGACGGTGGAAGGAATACTTCAAAGATCTCCTCAATCCCACTGACACGCCTTCCGTAGAGGAACCAGAGGCTGAGGACTCAGAGGTAGATTCATTCATCACCCAAGCTGAGGTCACTGAGGTAGTTCAGCAGCTCCTTGGTGGCAAGGCACCGGGGGTGGATGAGGTTCGCTCTGAGTACCTTAAGTCTCTGGATGTTGTGGGGCTGTCTTGGCTGACACGTCTCTGGAACATAGCGTGGCGGTCAGGGACAGTGCCTCTGGACTGGGCGACCGGGGTGGTGATCCCTCTTTTTAAGAAGGGGGACCGGAGGGTGTGTTCCAACTATAGGGGGATCACAGTCCTCAGCCTCCCAGGGAAAGTCTATTCCAGAGTACTGGAGAGGAGAGTCCGACCGTTAGTCGAACCTTGGATACAGGAGGAGCAATGCGGTTTTCGACCTAGTCATGGAACACTGGACCAGCTCTATACCCTCCACAGGGTGCTCGAGGGTTTGTAGGAGTTTGCCCAACCAGTCCACATGTGTTTTGTGGACTTGGAGAAGGCTTTCGACTGTGTCCCTCGTGGCATTCTGTGGGAGGTGCTCTGGGAGTACGGGGTCCGTGGCCCTCTGTTAAGGGCTGTTCGGTCTCTATATAACCAGAGCAGGAGCTTGGTTCGCATTGCCAGCTGTAAGTCAGATCTGTTCCCAGTGCATGTTGGACTCTGACAGGGCTGTCCTTTGTCACCGGTTCTGTTCATTGTTTTTATGGGGCTGGAGGGAGTCCGGTTTGGGGACCACAGGATTTCATCACTAATTTTTGCAGATGATGATGTCCTGTTGGCTCCTCCAAGCCTGGACTTACAGCATGCACTGGGGCATTTTGCAGCTGAGTGTGAAGCGGCTGGGATGAGGGTCAGCACCTCCAAATCGGAGGCCATGGTTCTCGACCGGAAAAAGGTGGCTTGCACCCTCCAGGTTGGAGGGGAGGTCCTTCCTCAAGTGGAGGAGTTTAAGTATCTCGGGGTCTTGTTTACGAGTGAGGGGAAAGATGGATCGTGAGATTAACAGACGGATTGGTGCAGCGGCAGCAGTAATGCGGTCTATGTACCGGTCTGTTGTGGTGAAGAAGGAGCTGAGCTGGAAGGCGAAGCGCTTGATTTACCAGTCAATCTACGTTCCTACTCTCACCTATGGTCATGAGCTCTGGGTCATGACCGAAAGGGTAAGATCCCGGATACAAGCGGCTGAAATGAGCTTCCTCCATAGGGTGGCGGGACACTCCCTTAGAGATAGGGTAAGGAGCTCTGTCACCCGGGAGGAGCTCGGAGTAGAGCCGCTGCTCCTCCACATCGAAAGGGGGCAGTTGAGGTGGCTCGGGCATCTGTTTCAGATGCCTCCGGGACGTCTCCCTGGGGAGGTGTTTTGGGCATGCCCCACCGGGAAGAGGCCCCGGGGAAGACCCAGGACACGCTGGACAGACTGTCTCTCGGCTGGCCTGGGAACGCCTCGGGGTCCCTCCAGAAGAGCTGGAGGAAGTGTCTGGGGAGAGGGAGGTCTGGGCATCCCTGCTTAGACTGCTGCCCCCACGACCCGGCTCCGGATAAGCGGAAGACAATGAATGAATGAATGAATGAATGAATGAATGATTGGTCAGAATTGATCAGATGTAGTGATGTTATATAATCAGAGTAAATGGTTGGATATCATAGCGTTGTGAAACTGTCTGGAGATGATTTCAGACTACAGGAGATAATCTGGAGATTCTTCAGACTGATCTGATGAATGGCTTGTTACTTAAACGTCAGGAGAACGTTATCATGTTGTGTGCCGTGACCCAGCCGTCTGGATTAATTAGCACGAGATTGTGCGCTTTTGCGTTTGAGCTTGCGCGACTGACTCGTAGTTTGTGCTCATGGAAACAGATGCAGAAACTGGTGAGAGCGGCCAAGCACGGCACCAAAGACGGTCTGGAGAAGACCAAAGCGGCGGTGAAGAAGGGAAAGTCCTTCATTAGAACCAAGTCTTTTGGTCACGGTAGGAGTTCTGAATGCATGTCTTTTATTGGTTCTACAGGCCATGCCTCCTTACTGAGACTGACACACACACACACACACACACACACACACACACAGACAGAGGCCATGCCTCTTAACTGAGACTGAGACACACACACACACAGGCCATGCCTCCTTTCAACTGACACACACACACACACACACACACACACACACAGACCATTCCTCTTTACTAAGACTGAGGCACACACAGGCCACGCCTCTTTACTGCGACTGACACACACATAGGCCACACTTGTTTACTGACGCACAGACACACACACATAAAGGACATGCCTCTTTACTACCACTGTCACGCACACACACGCACAGAGGCCACGCCTCTACTGAGACTGAGACAGACACACACACACACACACACACAGACCATTCCTCTTTACTAAGACTGACACACACACACACACATAGGCCATGCCTCTTTACTCCCACCATTACGACTTCCTCTCTGAAACACACAGACACAGAGGCCACGCCTCATTTCTGAGACTCAGAGACACACAAAGGCCACGCCTACTTTGCCAATTTCTGAAACATTGACTTGTCATTTCTAATCTCAGTGTTTTCCTGAACATTAAAAAAACTGCCTAAGTTTTAATGAGTAAAATTTTTCTATTTTTTTTTCTCCTTTATATTTATATAACAGTGGACTGCAGAGATGATCTTTAACACCGTGTGTGTGTGTGTGTGTGTGTTTCAGAGTGGAAGTCGTCATGTTTTGAAGAAGAGCCGTCCGAGTTCTTCATTGAAGTGGAGTGTTTAAATGTGGAGCCTGTATTAGGCCCCGCCCCTGAGGGCCTCACTCAACAGCAGGTGTACACACACACACACACACACACACACACACTCAGTCTAGGTGCAACTAACATGTTTTTCTGCTTTTGCAACCTGATTTTAAGTTTAAGGTTTTTTTTAACGGTAATCCGTTACTTTAAAGATTTTTAAATTAATGATTTAAAGACGTTGAAAATTCCTACAACATGACCCATGCCAGTAGAATTTTATTAGGTCAAAAATAAAACACACACCATGTTACACCATGTTGCCAAAAGTTTTGGGACGCCTGCCTTCACGTGCACATGAATGTAATATGGAGTTGTCCCGCCCTTTGCAGCTATCACAGCTTCAACTCTTCTGGGAAGGCTTTCCACAAGGTTTAGGAGTGTGTTTATGGGAATTTTTGACCGTTCCTCTAGAAGAGCATTTGTGGGGTCAGGCACTGATGTTGGATGAGAAGGCCTGGCTCGCAGTCTCCGCTCTAATTCATCCCAAAGGTGTTCTATGGGGTTGAGGTCAGGACTCTGTGAAGTTCCTCCACACCAAACTCGCTCATCCATGTCTTTATGGACCTTGCTTTGTGCACTGGTGTGCAGTCATGTTGGAACAGGAAGGGGTCATCCCCAAACTGTTCCCACAAAGTTGGGAGCATGGAACTAAGGGGCTGAGCCCAACCCCTGAAACACAACACCTGAATTCAGTGATTTTGGAGGGGTGTCCCAAAATTGACAATATAGTGTATAATTGTCAAATGATCAACCAGAGGTTTCACTGGGGACTCTCCTTTCAACACAAAAAAAAAATTGGCAGAATTTTAGTGCCACCTCCTGGTTGGTTTGGTTACTGAGTGAAAACGCCCAGATATTAATTTTAAAAAGTCAGATTTTTCTGCAGGATGCGTAACAGTTGCTGCTCTAGGATCGTTCTAATAAAATGGCTCTGATTATACGTGTAGTATTTAAATGTCTGTGTCAACATCTAACTTTGTAAACCCTGTTTTATGTATTTATAAATAAATGAAATCTTTTATGGTGTGTGTGTGTGTGTGTGTGTGTGAGAGAACAGGTGGTGAGGAGATGTATTCTGGAGTCAATATTAGAGAGTGAAAAGAATTATTTAGAGTCACTGAAGAGAATATTAGAGGTATGTGTGAGCGTTGACACAGGCCACGCCTCCTTGTTGAGATTGACACGCATAGGTCACACCTACTTACTCAGACTGACGCACACAGACCACGCCACCTTACTCATACTGACACTCACAGGCCATGCCTCGTTACTGAGACTAACAAACACAGGCCACGCCTCCTTACTGAGACTGACGCGCACACACACACAGACAGAAGCCATGCCTCTTTACTGAGACTGAGACACACACACACACACAGGCCATGCCTCCTTTCAACTGGCGCACACACACACACACAGACCATTCCTGTTTACTAAGACTGACACACACACACACAGGCCACGATTCTTTACTGAGACTGACACACACAGGCCACGTTTGTTTACTGATGCACAGACACACACACACAAAAGTCATGCCTCTTTTCTGAGACCAACACACAGGCCACGCCTACTTACTGAAACTCTTTGAGACACACACACAGGCCACACCTCTTTACTGAGACTGACACACACACACACACACACACACACACACAGGCCACACCTTTTTTTCTGAGACTGACACACACAGGCCACACCTTTTTTTCTGAGACTGACACACAGGCCCCACTTCTTTACTGAGACTGACACACACACACACACACACACACACACACACACACACACACACACACTTCCTTTTCTCATAGACACACAAGGCCATGCCTTTTGTATTTCTAAAACATTGATGTGTATCATTTCTAATCTCAGTGTGTATTCTTGAACATTACAAAACACTGCATTAGTTTTTTTTTTTTATTTAATTTGAACACTTTTTTTCTCCTTTATATTTGACATCTATTCCCCATGCAGCACTACGAGAAGCCCCTGCAGGAGCTGGATCCTCGGCTGCTGAGCGAGAGGAAGTGTAAGGTGGTGTTTCACCGCGTGAGGGAGATCCTCCAGTGTCACGCCATGTTCCAGATCGCTCTGGCCAGCCGTGTGGCAGACTGGGACCAGCACCAGACCATCGGGGATGTCTTCGTCGCCTCTGTGAGTCCCGGAATACACGTTTATAAGAGAAAACCAGAACCTGAAGGAGCGTTAGTGATGTTTCCATCCACTTGGTGCTGAACTCGTGCTTTAGACTAAATAAAACTAACAGAAACTGGGCAGAGATGGTGTAGAAATAAAGAGTGTGGTCAGTGTTAGTTATGTGAGGAATGCACGGTACTTTTTATCCAGTTATAGCAACGTAGAATGTCTAGAGAAAGTTCCAGTTCTCACTTACTTCATAGCAGCTATAAACATACATTCCTCCTTTTTCTCTCTCTCTCTCTCTCTCTCTTCCTCTCTCTCTTCTCGGTTTCTTGAAATTAATAGGACATAAAAAAACAAAACATAAACGCTAATGCCGAGTTCACACTGCAAGATTTTAGCCCTGATTTTCAGTCACCGGCTAGTTTTGCGCAGTGTGAATGACCAAAGACGCGGTCCGAGAGAGTCGTCTCTGGACCCTCTGAAATATCTGGACCTGTCGGTGACTCAAAACCCTGCAGTATGAAAGGAGTTCTGAGTGAAAAATACCTCGCCGATGACCTACAGCCAATGAGGGAGCAGGATACAGGGCAGAGGGCATTTCGGGGAGGACTTATAGACCACAATATCAGCAAGCATGGCTTCGGTTGGAGCCCAATATTACAGTTTAATAGAGTAATTTTTTTAATCAGAAAAAAAAGTATCTTAAATATAGTTATAGCCGAATAAATAAGCTTTACAATTACAGAAATAAAGCAGAAACATTTGCTTGACCGGCCGCATCAGCAGCAGCACATTGCAAATTTATTCATTTGTTCAAGACCATTTGGACCGCTAACTTGTCGCGCGGTTCCATTTCCGGTCTTGCGCAAGAACTCTGATCTCACGTGTGTTATTTCCTTATTATTTCTGGCGTACGCTTGGTTGTGAAACGCAGTTTGAGGACCAGACAGAGTCGTCGGTGATTCTTCCTATTGTGGAGTCATGCAGTGTGTAACCTCCTGTCGCCGATCCATCGTGCAATGTGAACACAGCAGCGGCTGAACACTACCCCAGACTCTGAAAACTCGTGCAGCGTGAACTTGGCATTAGCTGTTAAAGCTTTTACATCTGACTGTTACAGAGCACTGACACTGGAGACTCCTTCCATAAAACATGAAAAATAAAAAACCCCACCTTATCGATATTCTTTAAACTACAGCCTGCGGCGAATCTGCTGAAATGATCGTTAAAGCCCTCTCTGTGTTTTCTCTCAGTTCTCCAAGTCCATGGTTCTGGATGCGTACAGCGAGTACGTCAATAACTTCAACACGGCCATGGCGGTGGTGAGGAAGGCCTGCGCCTCCAAACCCTGCTTCCTGGACTTCCTCAAGGTCACTAACGCACTATTTTTGTTTTTATTTCACGCTGTAATAAAGGCTAATGAAAGTAATCACTGTGATGTGAAGCTATAAAGTGATGTTATTGTAAATAAAAATAGTAAATGAAGATGTTTGTTGAAATATCGTGTGTTTTCACAGCAACGTCAGGAGTGCAGTCGAGAACACGTCACGCTCTACGGCCTCATGATGAAACCCATCCAGAGATTCCCACAGTTTATTCTGCTCCTGCAGGTAACACACACACACACACACACACACACACACACACACGCACATTTACTGTGTAGTTTTCAGTGTAATCAGCTGCTAATTAGATCCTGAAATTGATTCCAGACATGGTCATGGTCATGGCATGGACAAAAAACTGTTTCTTTAAATTCTTCAGAATATTTAAGACTTATCGTTAGGACTGGATCACATTGTCTGTCTGTCTGTCTGTCCATCTGTCTGTATGTATCACTCTGTCCATCTGTCTGGATATGTCACTTTCTATCTGTCTGTCTGTATCACTCTGTATTACTTTGTCTGTCTGTATTACTCTGTCTGTCTGTATCACTCTGTCTGTATCACTCTGTATATCACTCTGTCTGTCTGTATCACTGTCTGTCTGTATCACCCTGCATGTCTGTCTGTATCACTCTGTATGCATCACTGTCTGTCTATCACTCTCTGTATCACTCTGTATGTCTGTATCACTCTGTATGTATCACTCTGCCTGTATCACTCTGCCTGTATCACTCTGCCTGTATCACTCTGCCTGTCTGCCTGTATCACTGTCTGTCTGTCTGTATCACTCTGTATGTATCACTGTCTGTCTGTATTGCTGTCTCTGTCTGTCTGTATCACTCTGTATGTATCACTCTGTCTGTCTGTATCACTGTCTGTCTGTATCACTCTGTCTGTATCACTGTCTGTCTGTCTGTCTGTATCACTCTGTCTGTATCACTGTCTCTGTATCACTCTGTATGTATCACTCTCTGTAGCTGTTATTATATATTTATCTGCTTGTTTATATCAGTTCTTTTATATCTATCTATCTATCTATCTATCTATCTATCTATCTATCTATCTATCAATCACTCTTCACTTGAGAAAATAAATTCAGAGAAACAGTCTGCGTTGTAAAGATTGACCCGTACAGAGGTGATTCACTGAAGCAGATTTCAGACATAGATTTGAAAGTTTTCTCTTCTTGTGTGGATTAGGAACATCCAGCAGGGGGAGCACATTCCTTACTTTACACACACACACACACACACACACACACACACACACACACACACACAGATTTTAGTTACTGTTCCAATTTCCCCAAGAAAAGTTATAAATTACACAATGACACTGACTTCATCTTTATTTGTGGATTTCATCTCTGTGTGTGTGTGTGTGTGTGTGTGTGTGCGCGCGTGTGTGTATGTGTAGGACATGCTGAAGAACACTCCAGCGGGCCATGCTGACCGCTTGCCCCTGCAGATGGCCCTGACCGAGTTGGAGACTCTGTCTGAGAAGTTGAACGAGAGGAAGAGAGAAGCAGATCAGCGCTGTGAGATCAGACACATCGCCAAGGCCATGAACGAGCGCTACCTCAACAAGGTACACACACACACACACACACACACACACACACACACAACACTGTGGGTAAAGCTAAACTATAAGAAATAATCTCAAATATGTGCTAAATAAATAAATACCTGAACATCCTGTAAGAATAGATTTCTTCATAACACTATACTTTTAAGCGATTAAAAAAATGTATTTTTTATTTCTAATTAAAATATTAATTAATTATTTATCAGAAAAAGAATTACTTATTAAAAATCGCAAATTCTCTTATTTTCTTTATTATTTAGTAATTAGTCAATGTATTAAATTTTTTATTTTATTTCAATGAACATTTCTTGTGTTAATACATTAAGCTAATTGATTAATTGATTGATTGATTGATTGATTGATTGATTAATTAATCCGGTCAGTTAAGTAGCAGAGGGGGTTGTTAATCAGTTCCAGCTGCTTTGGTGTTAATGAAATTTACAGGTGCACCAGATGGGCGAGAATGAGGCGTCCCCCGAAACAGGAAAGGTTTTACAGGTGGAGGCCACTGACTGTTTTTCACCAGTTCTGCATTTGGCTAGGGTCAGTGTCACTACTGGTAGCATGAGGCGATACCTGGACCCTACAGAGGTTGCAGAGGCAGTCCAACTCCTCCAGGATGGCACATCAATACGTACCATTGCCAGAAGGTTTGCTGAGTCTCCCAACACAGTCTCAAGAGCATGGAGGAGATTCCAGGAGACAGGCACTTACTCTAGGAGAGCTGGACAGAACCGTAGAAGGTCCTTAACCCATCAGCAGGACCGGTATCTGCTCCTTTGTGCAAGGAGGAACAGGATGAGCACTGCCAGAGCCCTACAAAATGACCTCCAGCAGGCCATTGGTGTGAATGTCTCTGACCAAACCATCAGAAACAGACTTCATGAGGGTGGCATGAGGGCCCAACATCCTCTAGTGGGCCCTGTGCTCACTGCCCAGCACCGTGGAGCTCGATTGGCGTTTGCCATTGAACACCAAAATTGGCAGGTCTGTCACTGACGTGTACTTTTCACAGATGAGAAGAGCAGGTTAACCCTGAGCATGTGACAGACGTGGAGAAGCCGTGGAGAACGTTATGCTGCCTGTAACATCATTCAGCATGACCGGTTTGGTGGTGGGTCAGTGATGGACTTGGGGAGACATATCCATGGGAGGATGCACAGACCTATACAAGCTAGACAATGGCACCCTGACTGTCATTAGGTATTGGAATGAAATCCTTGGACCCATTGTCAGACCTGGGTTCCTCCTGGTGCACGCCAATGCCCAGCCTCATTGGTGAGAGTATGCAGGCAGTTCCTGGAGGATGAAGGAATTGAAACCATTGAATGGTCCCCACGCTCGCCTGACCTAACTCCAATAGAACACCTGTGGGACATTATGTTTCGGTCGATCCGACGCCACAAGGTTGCACATCAGACTGTCCAGGAGCTCAATGATGCCCTGGTCCAGACCTGGGAGGAAACACCCCAGGACACCATCCGTCGTCTCATTAGGAGCGTGCCCTGACGTTGTCAGGCATGCATACAAGCACATGGTGGCCATACAAACTACTGAGTACAACTCAGCAATGAAATTTCAGCAAAATGGACTAGCCTGTTGCATCATTTTTTCACCATGATTTTCAGGTGTCTTTGACTTCAGCCCCCTGTAGGTTGATAATTTTCATTCCCATCAAACGATGTGGCATCCTTTTGTTCCTAACACATTACCCAGTCCATATCAGTATAGATATCCAGCATGATATTTTTCCCCAATTAATTCTCTCTTATTTATTAGAATTTATAAAATATTTGATATTTATACATTTTTTAATGTTTTTTTATTTAAAACAATATTTGTGTAATTTTTTTTAGAAGAAAACAATATATATATATATATATATATATATATATATATATATATATATATATATATATATATATATATATATATATATATATATTATATATTATTATTATTTGCCACATTAATTAATAGTCATAATGTTTAATGCTAAGGATGACCTGGCTTGAGTATCTGATTATTTATTAATTTATTTTTTCAGCTCCTGAGTGTCGGTAGCAGGTATCTGATCCGCTCGGACGATGTGGTGGAGACGGTGTACAACGAGCGAGGAGAGATCGTCAAGACCAAAGAGCGCCGACTTTTCCTGCTTAATGACGTGCTCATGTGTGCCACGCCCAACCTGCGGTACACACACACACTAGCACTACTACTACTACTAATAATAATTAGAAGCTTATGATAACATTCTGTACAAACATCAAGCAGAATATGAACAGATTTGTTTGTAAATGAAGAGTGAGTCCCTCTGTAGTGTTTCAACAAAAACGCACAAAGCTAGGTTCACAAATAGTCAAATATTTTTAAAAATAATCCTGTCTATTAAACATTGGCTCTTGTGAGCTTGTATCTCCTGACCTGCTGTATGTTTTTGTTTGTTTGTTTCCCCTCATTTCTCTGTCTTCCTCCAGCTCTCCTCAGGATGGCGGAGGTGCCGTGGTTCCTTCAGGCCAGCGTTTCCTGCTGAAGTGGAGCGTTCCTCTTAGCCTGGTGGAGCTGGTGGAGTTCGGCTCTTCGGAGGAGATGGGAGACTCCGCCCCTTTCCCCACCCCTCACTCTGGGGAGAAGGTCATCATCAATGCCAAGCCAAGTAGGTCATGATTAAAACTCGATAAATAACGGTTTTAACATCATTAATAGTGAAGTATAAATAGTGTGAGTCATGTGTTCACACTGAAGAAGAGAAAGAAGATGAAGAAATGTGCTTATTCAACTAAAAAAAAACAAAACAAGCAAGACACTTCATGCACTCAACATTTTCAGCCTTGCTTACATAGTGGAAAAGGGGCGGGGCTACCAGAGAGCTGTTTAATTTTGAACTCAGGCCTGTGGAAAGGGATCAGGAAGTTCAGCTTCAGGAAGTTCAGCTTCAGGAAGTTCAGCTTTATGAAGTTCAGGAAGTGCAGCTTTGGGAAGTTCAAGAAGTTCAGCTTTAGGAAGTTCAGCTGTAGGAAGTTCAGGAAGTTCAGCTGTAGGAAGTTCAGCTGAGGAAGTTCAGGAAGTTCAGCTGAGGAAGTTCAGGAAGTTCAGCTTTAGGAAGTTCAGCTTTAGGAAGTTCAGCTTTAGGAAGTTCAGCTTTAGGAAGTTCAGCTTTAGGAAGTTCAGCTTTAGGAAGTTCAGCTTTAGGAAGTTCAGGAAGTTCAGCTTTAGAGAGAGAGAGAAAGAGATGGTGAGACAGAGTGACAGAATGGGGAGAGGTAGGGAGAGTGTGATGAGGACAAGGAATGAAAGATGAATAGAGATGGAGAAAGGCAGAGAGAGTGATGAGAGGAAGAGAGACAGTGAGACAGCTGGGGAGAGAGAAAGAGACTGAAGAGAGAGAGGGAGATTGGGGAGAGAGAAAGAGACAGTGAGAAAGAATGGAGAGATGCAGGGAGAGTGATAGAGACAGGGAAAGAAAGAGAGATAGAGAGAGATAGTACATGAAGGTAGACAGTGAGAGAGACTGTAGAGAGAGAGTGAGAGTCTCTCATCCTTCATTCTTTTTCCTCTGAGTATTTCCTCACCCTCGTGCCAGTCTGGTCTCGCCGACTAGACGTGATTTTATTCCCATTTGTCCTCCAGCTGAGGAAATTTCATCGTCTGACTCGCTGAAATCCGATTCGAGTCATTTGAGGTTAAAGGTATGACCCTGTCCTCATTCTGCATCATCAAACACTCTGTAACATGATACCTGTTAGGGATTAGTACGAGGATGGTGTTCAGAGCCAGAAGAAAACGTGGCCTGAAAGACAATAAGATTGAGTCGTTCCAGATAATGACATCAGGAGGAGGTGGGGAGGGAGAGAGAGAGCGAGAGGGAGAACAGGAAGAGGGGCAGGGAGAGTGATAAAATACAAGGAAAGAGAGAGAGAGACTGGGAGAAGTTTGTGGAAAGAAAAAGAGAGAGCGAGAGCGAGAGAGAGAGAGCTCCATGTGGAGATTAAAGCAGGCTGATCTCGGAGTCGTCTCCATGCTGCTGATAAAACACACAGGCTTTGTGATCTTGGTCTAAAACTGGAGCAGGTCTGCAAGGAGATCTGGCCTTCATCCCTCTGCCAAATTCCTCCTTCTGCCCCTCTGTCTCCCTCCATCTCTCTCTCTCTCTCTCTCTCTCTCTTTGTACATTACTAAAGGCAGAGAATAGAGCTGTGTGCATAAAAGAGACAGAGAGAATGAGCGACAGACAAAAGTAGAGAGAGAGAATGAGAGAGACAGACAAAAGGAGAGCGAGAGAATGAGAGAGACAGACAAAAGGAGAGCGAGAGAATGAGAGAGACGGACAAAAGGAGAGAGAGAATGAGAGAGACGGACAAAAGGAGAGAGAGAGAATGAGAGAGACGGACAAAAGGAGAGAGAGAGAATGAGAGAGACGGACAAAAGGAGAGAGAGAGAATGAGAGAGACGGACAAAAGGAGAGAGAGAGAATGAGAGAGACGGACAAAAGGAGAGAGAGAGAATGAGAGAGACGGACAAAAGGAGAGAGAGAGAATGAGAGAGACGGACAAAAGGAGAGAGAGAGAATGAGAGAGACGGACAAAAGGAGAGAGAGAGAATGAGAGAGACGGACAAAAGGAGAGAGAGAGAATGAAGAGACGGACAAGGAAGAGAGAGAATGAGAGAGAGGACAAAAGAGAGAGAGAGAAATGAGAGAGACGAGACAAAAGGAGAGAGAGAGAATGAATGAGACAGACAGAGGAGAGGAGAGAATGAGAGAGAGCAGACAGAAGGAGAGGAGAGAATGAGAGAGACAGGAGGAAGAGAGAGAATGAGAGAGACGACAAAGAGAGGAGAGAATGAGAGAGACAGACAGAGAAGGAGAGAGAGAGAATGAGAGAGACGGAAAAGAGAGAGAGAGAATGAGAGAGACGACAAAAGGAGAGAGAGAGAATGAGAGAGACGGACAAAAGGAGAGAGAGAGAATGAGAGAGAGGACAAAGGAGAGAGAGAGAATGAGAGAGACGACAGAGGAGAGAGAGAGAATGAGAGAGACGGACAGAAAGGAGAGAGAGAGAAGAGAGAGACGACAAAGGAGAGAGAGAGAATGAGAGAGACGGACAAAAGGAGAGAGAGAGAAGAGAGAGACAAAAGAGGAGAGAGAGAGAATGAGAGAGACGGACAAAAGGAGAGAGAGAGAAATGAGAAGACAGATGGAGAGAGAGAATGAGAGAATGAGAGACAGAAGAGGGAGAGAAGAGAGAGACAGGGAAATAGGGGAGAGAGAGAATGAGAGAGACAAAAAGAGAGGGAGATGAGAGAGACAGACAGAGGGAGAGAGAGAGAATGAGAGAGACAGAGAGGGAGAGAGAGAATGAGAGAACAGACAAAAAGGAGAGAGAATGAGAGAGACAGACAAAAGAGAGAGGAAAGGAGAGACAATGGAGAGAGAGAGAATGAGAGAGAGCATGAGGAGCAGAAGAGAGAATGAGAGAGACAGACAGAGGAGAGAGAGAGATGAGACAGACGAGAGAGAAAGGAGAGAGAGAGAGAGAGAGACACAAAGGAGAGAGAGAGAAGAAGAGACGGACAAATAGGAGAGAGAGAGAATGAGAGAGAGAGACAGAGGGGAGAGAGAGGAAATGAGAGACAGATGGAGGGAGAGAGAGAGAGAATGAGAGACAGACAGAGTGGAGAGACAGAGAGAGAGAGAATGAGAGAGACAGAGGGAGAGATGAGAGAGACAGACAGAGAGAAGAGAGAGAGAATGAGAGAGACAGACAGACAGAGAGAGAGAATGAGAGAGACAAAGGGAGAGAGAATGAGAGAGACAGACAGAATAGAAAAGAGAGATGAGAGAGACAGATGGAGGGAGAGAGAATGAGGGAGACGACATGAGAGAATGAGGGAGAGACAGGCAGATAGAGAGAATGAGAGACGGCAGATAGAGAGAATGAGAGACACAGACCGAGAGAGAATGAGAGATTCTCATGACAGACAGATGGAGAAATGGAGAGAATTAGAGAGAGAGACAGGGAGAGAGAGACAGACATGGACTGCGAGAGAATGAGAGAGACAGACAGAGAGAGAGACAGACAGAGGGAGAGAGAGAGAAAATGAGAGAGACAGACAGATGGAGAGAGAATGAGAGATAAATAGATAGAGAAAGAGAATGAGAGATACAGACAGATAAATAGAGAGAATGAGAGAGACAGACCGAGACGGAGAGAGAGAGAGAGAATGAAAGAGACAGAGAGAGACAGAGAGAGACAGAGAGAGACAGAGAGAGACAGAGAGAGACAGAGAGAGACAGAGAGAGACAGACCGAGACAGACCGAGACGGAGAGAGACAGAGAGAGAGAGAGAGAGAGATCTCATCTGTCCTGAAGATGATAGAAAACTCATGAGGTAAGATTAGATCTGTTAAGGAAGCACTGACACTGGAGACTCCTTCCATTAAACATTAACTAAACTTCAGTTTAAAGGTTTTACAGATCAGCAGCTTCTGACCAATCAGAGAAATCCACAGCGCTGTGTGGTAAACAAAGCACACCCAAAATAAATGATGATGCTGAAATGTGAAAACAAAAGCACAAAAATCCACACACACACACACACACACACACACACACACACACACACACACACACACACACACTGCACCTGGCATATCAGTGTCTGTCCCAGTGCAATGGAAAGCTATTGATTTAGTAAGCAAGGACAAATGCTGTATAGGCACCTTTAAATAGTGCAGAGCTGGATAAACCACAGTGTTTTATTCACACACACACACACACACACACACACACACACACACACACACACACACACCAACTCTGTGTAGTGAGATGTGTCCAAGCAGTGTGGGTGTTTAGACCGTTTGTCTCTAAAATGGCCACACACGTGCATGCTGGAAAACAGAGTCTGGGAATATTTACCAGAAGATCAAGAGGACACGCCCACATCACATCACCTCACGTCACGTCACCTCACCTCACCTCACTTCACCTCCAGCTGCTGTTTTATTCAGATCAAATCAGCACACCTTTATAATCCGTCATGATTTCATCCTAAACCTCTGGACATTAAAACACACCTTTATTACACAATGCTTTACAGCATTAATGCTGTATATTAAACTGACCGAGACAGAGGCCACACCTCCTTCAGCAAGACTGACACAGAGGTCACACCTCTGGAACTTATACAGAGGCCACACCTCCTTCACTGGAACTGGCACAGAGGCCATGCCTCCTTCACTGGACCTGACATAGAGGCCACTCCTCCTTCACTGGAACTGACTTAGAGACCACGCCTCCTTCAGTAATCCTGCCACAAAGGCCACACCACTTTGTGTCACTCTGTAAGTGACACAAAGGCCATGTATCCTTAAATAAGACTGACACAGAAGCCACGCCTCCTTCAAGGAAGAATGAATCAGAGGCCATGCCTCCCTCACTCTAATTGACACAAAAGCCACGTCCATTGTCACTGGAACTGACACAAAGGCCCCTCCTACTTCACTGACACTGACACACAATGTGAACTACTCCGTCCTTGTGACCGACAGATACGGCCTTTAATCCAGACTCTGCATCATGCTAAAGTTACAGACTGAATCTTTAACACTGATCATATCTTTAGTGTCATATTGAATAAATTACAGACTGCATCTTTAATCGTGTGTGTGTGTGTTATTGACAGGTAAGTTGTACATGGGTCCGGGTCAGCTGTATCAGGACCTGCAGAACCTGATCCATGACCTCGGCCTCGTCAATCAAATCTCCACCATGATCAGCAGCCTGAAGGGCAACTACCAGGTCAGAGATCCATCAGACTGTGTGTTTATTCTTCATCAAGTGATGAATTAAACCCCTGGAGCTGTGATTTTAGAGGACAATATTCAATGATGAAGTCACGCTAATGTTGAGCATGCTCTGAGCTGTTTCATTACGCTGCTGTTACAATTAGTGTTTTATCTGTAGAAAAAATGAAACCTGATACTTTTTATCTATTTATTCTTATCCTTTTTTAAACTAGACTCTGTGTGTGTCTGTCTGTCTGTCTGTCCCGTGTGTATGTATGTCTGTGTCTGTCTGCCTGCCTGTCTGCCTCTGTGTGCATCTGTATGTGTGTCTGTCTGTGAATGTATGTCTGTGTGTGTCGCGTGTGTGTGTGCAGAACGTGAATGGAACAGTAGCTCAGGACTGGATCTCGGGTCTTCAGCGTCTTATCCTGAAGAAAGAAGAGGAGATTAGAGCTGCTGATCGCTGTCGCATCCAACTTCAGCTACCTGCAAAACAGGACAAGTACACACACACACACACACACACACACACACACACACACACACACATATTTGTACAGAAGTGATGGTACGAACTTTGAAGTTTGTACTTCATCTAGGGCTTTAATATGTTTATGTATGTAATGGTATAACTAATCCACTGAGTGTGTGTGTGTAGTTTGCAGCTGTCTGTTATGCACCTCGTCACACACTCGGTCATGCACCTCGTCACACACTCGGTCATGCACCTCGTCACACACTCGGTCATGCACCTCGTCACACACTCTGTCATGCACCTCGTCACACACTCTGTCATGCACCTCGTCACACACACTGTCATGCACCTCATCACACACTCGGTCAAGCACCTCATCACACACTCGGTCAAGCACCTCATCACACACTGTCATTATACCTCGTCACACACTCGGTCATATTGTTTTGAAATTTACACAGTAATCTTTTAGTATGCAAATTAAGCTCATTTTCCTTTCCTAATGAAAACACACATATCAGGTTTCAGACATCTTTATCTCTGATCCCTGTCTCTCTCTCTCTCCTCTCTCTCTCTCTCTCTCTCTCTCTCTCTCTCTCTCTCTCTCTCTCCGGCTCTCTCTCTCTGGCTCTCTCACCCTCTCTCTCTCTCTCTTTCTCTCCCTCTTTCTCTCTCTCTCTATTGTTGGGCTAAACAGGAAAAAGATCAGATGTCACTTATTGCCTCTGAGGTATTACATCATGCACTGCCATATGGTAGAAAAACAGGAAAAGTCGGATTCGCTGACTGACTTTTGTATCTTGCCAGATTTAGTTTCCTGTATCAGAGCAGTGCTACGAGTCGTGTGTTATGTATTAAGCAAAATTCATATCATATAAATAGAATAAAAAATATACTTCGAACCCTCAACCTGAGCTCTGCCTTCTGACCCGAGCGTATCCGTCACCTTCTTGCCGCAGATCGGGTCGTCCCACATCCTTCACGGCTGTCTTCAACACCCTGAGCCCGTCCATCAAACAGGCCTGGATCACCAACCTGCAGATGGCCAAGCTGGCTCTCGGTACGACTCTGCTGCTCTGCTCCTCTTCCTCGACTTCCTGTCTTTGTGCTCTGGCATTATTATTCCGCGCAGCTGCTGCGTTCAAGTCCCTGTGTGTTTAAAGACAATAGGATGATGTTTTATTCACCCAGTGATGTAATGCTAGCGCTTTCTGTTCAAGGTTCAACCAGCTAGCTACAGAACTAAAACTAGCTAACTTCTTATAATCGATTATCCAGTTAAAGACAATTTGACTGAAAATCTTTGAAATAATTGAATTATTTCTTTTCTATTGTGTAACAGCTAGCTAAAGGTGCTGGCTAGCTCTACGAGCACGTAGCGACTGTTCACGCTGTCGTTTGTAGATGTCCAACTGTTTTCTTTTCTATTTAAACCACTGTATGATTAACACACCCCACTTTTGTTCCAAAAATATATATGTATTTGATCCAAACAGGAAATAAGCCTTAGTAGTAAGATTCGGATTGAGCTTTCTGTTGAAATCTGTGTGAATTTTAGGCATTCAAGCTAAACTTTGATACAGTAAATGAAGCATTGGAGCTTGAGACGGAAAAATGGGTTTAAAAAAATAGGAATGTTTTAAAAGATGTGCATAGAAACAGCTTGTTTATTAATATTAATGGTTTAACCTACTAGACAAGGTCTTTAACGTGTGTGTGTGTGTGTGTGTGTGTGTGTTGTGACAGAGGAGCATAATATCCAGGGCTGGTTCATCGCAGATGATGATGGGAATCAGATTAAGAAACAGAAACATCCTCTGCTGCTGAAGCACCTGCCCGTGGTCATGTCCAGACTGCAGGAGTTTAAAGTGAGTCATCGGTCATTTTATCCCATTTTGCTGCTGAGTTCTGGACTCTTGATTGGTCAGAAGATGTCCATTCATTTCCTGTAACAGCAGCGTTTTTATATTCATGGGCTGGTCCTGATACGTTATTGTTTCTATAGCAACAGCTCGATCATATTCGGAAGATTTATGGGAGGAGTCTCCATTGTCGAGTTTTTTCAGGACAGAGGAGTTAAACAGCTCCCTGGGGTAAACAAAGAAAATGTCTGAACATAGAATAAAACAATAAAATATGAACACTGAATATAAGCTAGCTGCTAGCAGTGGGTTAACTACAAGCTAATATTTTCTAATAAGGTTCTCTGAAGGTTCGCCTGTTAAACGTGTCACTGCAACGTTCTGAAAAATGGGGATTTAGCGGCAACATAAACATTTCTAGATTTTAAAAGCAACTATTAAGAAAACGTTAGTGTAAGATGATGGCTAAGCAGTGTTGCAATACGTTGCACCAGCGTTGTAGGAATGTTTATAAATGTTACGCCTCGAAAAATCTGGCAAAATATAAATCTTGCTTAATGTAAAGTCGACCACACGACAGCTTTTAGACCTCACAGTACAGTGTTGCGTGTGTGTGTCAGGTGGAGTGTGCGGTTCATAACCCAGAGCCTCACATCAACAGCGAGAGCACGGCGGACATACCGGTGGTGGGACATGGCTGTGTTTGGGTAAGAGCAGCTTCAAATATTTATTAATTAATCTTTTTTTTAATTATTTAATTAATTAATTAATTTTTTTTAAACCACAATGATCTTTGACATTTTCTGACATTTTAAAGTCTCCATAAAGGAGAAATTTCTACGCTTAACTGTTCTTCTCATAGCTGTCATGTGGTACAAACTTTGAGAAAACATTGAAATTTAAATTTTGTCAGTGAGTCGGTGTTTGTTTTATAAGTTTTACAGGTTTTATTAGGGATTTTATTGCTGTGAAGTCTTCAAGATTTCAGTTCTGCACCTGTTCCATAGAAATGATCATGTGGTGCAACCAGAAGTCATATGGTACAGCCAGTGCAACCAAAAGTCATGTGGTACAGCCAGTGCAACCAAAAGTCATGTGGTACAGCCAGTGCAACCAAAAGTCATGTGGTACAGCCAGTGCAACCAGAAGTCATGTGGTACAGCCAGTGCAACCAGAAGTCATGTGGTACAGCCAGTGCAACCAGAAGTCATGTGGTACAGCCAGTGCAACCAGAAGTCATGTGGTACAGCCAGTGCAACCAGAAGTCATGTGGTACAGCCAGTGCAACCAGAAGTCATGTGGTACAGCCAGTGCAACCAGAAGTCATGTGGTACAGCCAGTGCAACCAGAAGTCATGTGGTACAGCCAGTGCAACCAGAAGTCATGTGGTACAGCCAGTGCAACCAGAAGTCATGTGGTACAGCCAGTGCAACCAGAAGTCATGTGGTACAGCCAGTGCAACCAGAAGTCATGTGGTACAGCCAGTGCAACCAGAAGTCATGTGGTACAGCCAGTGCAACCAGAAGTCATGTGGTACAGCCAGTGCAACCAGAAGTCATGTGGTACAGCCAGTGCAACCAGAAGTCATGTGGTACAGCCAGTGCAACCAGAAGTCATGTGGTACAGCCAGTGCAACCAGAAGTCATGTGGTACAGCCAGTGCAACCAGAAGTCATGTGGTGCAACCATAGTCTTTCTGTGCTTAAATTTTTCTATACTTTTTATATATATATATATATATATATATATATATATATATATATATATATATATATATATATATATATATATATATATATATATACTCTATTTATAATCAGTAGAAATTTGATTCATGAATATTTAAATGTAACAAGATCTCAATATTATTATTTTTATTTTGTTTATGTTTAGGTTGCCAGCTGCACCAATCAGATGGCTCAGATCGCCGTAGTGGCCATGCAGAACTCCAGCCCGAAGGTGACCGAGTGTTTCAACGTGGAGTCACGGATCCTCTGCATGACCTACATACCCGTGGACGAGCCCCTGGAGGACGGAGAGGGAAATCCCGAGCCCCGGAGCTGCACCACACCCACCGTGTGCGTGGGGACGGAGGAGGGCAGGTAATTCCCGTGACATCAAACTGAGGAGTGCGTCCAGATTTCTTCACATATCTGTTAAACGTGGCTCAGAATTAAAACATTCAAATAATGCTTAGCTAGCTACTCATTGTCGGATAGCTACTGCGACGTCAAAATAGCTAAAGAAGCTAAAGAGAGTATTGCTAATAACTGACATTTCATGCTAATGCTGATACACATGAAATTTCAAATAAACTGGGATGAAAAGGGATGGGGCTTATGTTGCATGCATTCAGCCAATCACAGTTTCACCACTTCCTGTTTTTGACATTTCATGTGTATCGATTAGCATGAAATGACAGTTATTAGCAATGTTCTTTAGCTTCTTAGGTATGCTAACATAGCAGTAGCTATCTGACATCGAGTAGCTAGCCAAGCTTTCAAACGTTAGCTGAATGTTTTAATTCTGAGCCACGTTTAACAGAAACCTAGCTGATACCTTAGCGAATGTTTATTATGTTATTAAATAAACGATAACTTTTGCTATCGTATTAGCAATGAAAGCAGTTGGTTCTCAAACTCACCTCCGTTTTACAGCATCTCCGTCTATAAAAGCAGTCAGCGATCCAAGAAGGTTCGACTACAGCACTTTTTCACGCATGATAAAGTCGCTGTGACGTGTTTGGCGTATAAGACTCCATTTCTGTATGCTGGCCTGGTCAGCGGCTCCCTCGCTGTCTACTCACGAGCTCCAGGTGAGTGCTTTGAGATTTAAATTCATTCTCTAGCAAGTGTGGCCTTAATTATATCAAATTAAAATATAGATTTTGTCACGAAGTTCATCTTATTTGTTTTTAGCTGATTAGCCTATGACCTAAATCCAGCTAGCATGCTAAAATGTTTTGGTATTAAAACATTTTCAACAAAAAAATAATCAGATTGGAATTTTTTGGTAAAATCTTTTTCTGCTTTATAACTAAAAGGATCTAGCCTACAAACTGCAGGAGATGGAGACAAGCACAGTTAGCATAGAGTTAGAAGTAACAATTAGCTAACTAGCTTCGGAACCATTACTTGTGGAGAGAAATTTAGACATAGATTTCTTGTAAGCTACATCTTCACTAATCTGTAGCTCATGAACTGTTCACTTTTGCAGTTAACTTAGTTTGATCACGAGCAAAATTAGTATATATTTTTTCTGCTTAATAGCTTCACTTCTAATTAGCATAGGCGATTTAGCTTGCTTGCTAGTCAAGTGTATTTCAGTGTTGTTCGATTAGCATAATGCTGTCTGGTGTAATATGGCAGATTTATTGCAGTTTGAGGATAAAGTAATCACATAAATCCTTCACATCTAGTCGTGAAAAACACTAGCATAACTAATCTATAGCCAGTAAACTGCTGGCTGTCTTAGCTTAGCTAGGCTCATCATCAGGCTTTCTAATGCTGTCTGAGGTAAATGTGTAATGTTTATTACATTTTAGCTAATCAGATGTTTCCTGTACAGCTAATCATGTGACTAGTTTCTTTGCTAATTAACTAATAATAGCTAATCTTAACAGTTAAAACAATATTACTTTACTGACTCAATAGCTTAGCTTGCTAGCTTAACATGATGCTTGGTTAGCATGAATGCTATTTAAACTTAAGGGACATATTGTTTACTGGTAGGAAAAGTGCCTTAGGCTAATTAGCCAATGCTGGTTAGGTCAATAAAAGAGGTGTAGCATGTCAACACTTTCGTTTTCTCTCCGTCACATTCCGAGTTGTTGCTACGAGGAAGCTATTTTGTCATGCTGAGAGGAATCTGCACCCTGTGACCTCATTTTCTGACTGAAAAAAAGGAAAGGGAGAGACAGAGGGAGAGAGTGAGAGAGAGAGAGAATCTATAAAAAAAAAAGCTCCTGGATGAACCTGCTACATTTCATTTTTGAAAGTTTGTCAGGTTTAGCAGTAGCCAGAGAGAGAAAGGCAGACAGTGAGGGAATGTTTTCCGTTTTTTCCCCAGCTATCTCACTCTTTCCGTTATCCTTTTCTTTTTTCTTTCTGGAACAGGCCGGAACATTCCATTTCTCTGTATGATGGGGGGATTTTACAGCTTCATGGTTCAGTTATGAGGCATTTTAGTCTTGAGAAAGATATTATTATTTGCTAGCATGATGATAAAACTTAAATTCATGCTAATAAATTGAAAGATTTTGGTTACATTATACAGACTTGCTAGCATGCTAGTCAATCTAAACTCCCGGATCTAGTTAAGCAGATTTGTTAGCATGCTAGTACACATCAAATTCTCAGTTTAGTTAAGAAGATTTGCCAGCATGCTAGTAAAACCTAAACTCAGGGTTTAGTTAAGAAGTACTGTTAGCATGCTAGTAAACTTTCAATTCAATTCAATTTATGTATATAGCGCCTTTTACAATGGACATTGTCTCAAAGCAGCTTTACAAAAGTAGAGAAACAGAAAGGAGTGGGAAAAAAATTATTAAACTCTTTTATCCCTTTTTATCCCAATTTATCCCTAATGAGCAAGCCTGCGGTGACAGTGGCAAGGGAAAACTCCCTGTGATGATATGAGGAAGAAACCTTGAGAGGAACCAGACTCAGAAGGGAACCCATCCTCATTTGGGTGGCACTGGACAGTAAATAATGTAAATAGTGTCCTTTATACAACAGCAGCCATGAGGAACTATTAGGTCAATTAGTTAGGTTATTATTAGCTCAATTAGTTAGGTTATTATTAGGTCATTAGTTTCTGAGTTCATTATAATTAACATTAGTGTCAATTAGAATTGACACTAATTCCTTGCTGTCAGAAGCTGACAGATGTAATAGCATATTAGTGACCGTGTTATAGTCCCCAAGTGGCTCTGTCCACAGCTGTCTCCTGGTCACAGGCTGTCCACACAGATCCATCCACAGCATCAGTAAGTACCACCAAGTGACGAGACCAGAGGTAAAGCCAGAGGTCACACTGGGAAAGTGCAGGCAGGGACTCTGGCAGAACTAGCTATGACGGCATAACTGAAAGGGAGAGACATGAAGGTTTCCCACAACATAAAGCGTCCAACCACTTCACAGTCAGCAAACCTGAGCGACTTGCGAGAGTGGTAAGGTGACAGCATCCAAACATCCCAGTACACCAAACACTCTATGCCCATGAACCTTCCAGATCTGCTCCTTTACCTAAGAAAAGCTATACATTGAAGGCTTGACTAAACAAATGTGTCTTCAGCCTAGACATAAACACTGAGACTGTGTCTGAATCCCCAACACTAACTGGAAGGCTATTTCATAACTGTAGGGCTTTGTAAAAAAAAAAAGAAAAAGAAGCTCTGCCCCTGCTGTAGCCTTTGCTACTTGAGGTACTACCAAATAACCTCTGCACCCTTTGATCGGAGAAAGGCGTGGTGGATCATAAACAACCAAAAGGTCACTCAGGTACTGTGGCACGAGACCATTTAGTGCTTTATAGGTTAATAACAGTATTTTGTAATCAGTGCGGAATTTGACTGGGAGCCAATGTAGTATGGCTAAGATAGGAGTGGTGTGTTCATATCTTCTGGTTCTAGTTAGAAGTCTAGCTGCTGCATTCTGGTCTAACTGGAGCTTGTTTATGCTCCTACTGGAACATCAAGACAGTAAAACATTACAATAATCCAACCTAAAGGTGACAAAAGCATGAACTAGTTTTTCTGCATGATGAAATGACATCATATTTCTTATCTTGGCAATATTTCTAAGATGGAAGAAGGCTACCCTAGTGATATATTATCTACATGAGCTTCAAACGAAAGACAAGAGTCAATAATCAAGACGAGTCAATAATCACACCAAGGTCTTTTACTGCTGGACATGATGAAACAGAAAGACCATCCACAGTTACTCTGTACTCAGAAAGCTTACTTCTAGCTGCATGTGGACCTAGTACAAACACCTCTGTCTGTCAGAGTTAAGCAGGAGGAAGTTAGTAAGCATCCACTGTCTAATGTCCTTTACACATTCTTCAATCTTAATAATCTGGTGTCTCTCATCTGACTTAGCTGAAACAGATAGCTGTGTGTCATCTGCATAACAGTGGAAGCTAATACCATGTGTACGGATAATTGCACCAAGGGGTAGCATATATAAGGAGAAAGCCAGTGGGTCTAAGACAGAACCTTGTGGAACACCGAACATAACCTTAGTATGCATAGAGAAGTCACCATTTAGATCTACAAACTGATGATGATCCGTCAAATAAGACCTGAGCCAGGAGAGAGCTGTTCCTTTAACGCCAACATGTTTTAGCCTATCAAGTAGAATAGTGTGGTCAATGGTGTCAAAAGCTGCACTAAGATCGAGTAACACCAGAATGGAGACACAACCCTGATCAGAAGCCAGTAACAGGTCATTTACCACTTTAACCTCCATTATGAGTGTGTCCTATTACACACCTACTGAATCTAAGATGGATAGAACTGCTGTTCTTAGAGGGTCTTCTTACAATTAATGCTTTGTCTAAAGAAACAACAAGGTTTGAAATTAAATCTGCAAATTCACTGAGGAACTCAGAATGTGGCCCTGGAGGTCTTTAAATAATAACAATTAGTGGAATCTGTGAACTTATTGTTTGTGGCTACATAAGTTAAGTTAGTATAAAGAACTTTAAATGTGTTGAATTGATGTCCGGATTTTTGTGTTGCGCCTAGCTTATCATCGTGAATAACTGTGACACCTCCTTCCCTGCCTGTTAGACGTGGTTGATGTATATAACTATAACCAGGCGGACACGCTTCATTTAAAGCTACATACTTGTTTGGTTTAATCCATGTTTCTGTTAAACACAGAACACTAAACTCCTGATCAGTAATCCGTTCATTAATAATAAGTGCTTTAGATGAAAGAGATATTATATTTAACAGTCCTAGCTTCATATCAAAGGTGCTGGGATGTGGTAGCTTAGTGGTTAAGGCATTGGACTACTGATCGGAAGGTTGTGTGTTCAAGCAAGGCCCTTAACCCCCCCACCCAAAAAAAATGCTCAGTTGTATACAAAAATGAGATGAAAATGTAAGTCGCTCTGGATAAGGGCGTCTGCTAAATGCCAGAAATGTAAATGTAAATATGCTGGCTGTGCATTCACTATGATCTAGTTTTATGTTAATCAGGTGACTAAAACAAATTTTCTTTTTTGTTTAGCTCGGGGAACAGACACAGTCTCATTGTTATGAACCCTGGGTGACTACTCTTTGCAGCTAGCAAGTCAAGTAGCTTTTATTGTCATTCCAACCACATATAGCTGACGCAGTACATAGTGAAATGAGACAACATTTCTCCAGCACCCTGGTGCTACAACAACATACAACATGTAATCACAAAACCGAAACAACAACACAGAGCTAGGACAGAAGTTTGTCCTAGCTACATAAAGTGCAAAGTGTGCAAACAGGTGCAAACAGTGCAAAGACAAGACAGTGCAAAGACGAGGTACAAAAACACAAAAACAACACAAGACAGAACACAAAAACATGTGCAAGACGCAATGTAATGTGCATTACATATATGTTCGTAACCATATACATAGCAGCATGACCATTGTAGTGTGCAAAAACCTGTTAGCAACAGTTAAAAATAGTGCAAATAAGTATCATATATAACTGGTTGAGGTAGTGCAAGTAGAAAGTACATTGTATTTGAGAGTCCGTTCACACAGGTGTGTGTGTGTGTGTTCACACAGGTGGGTGTGTGTGTGTTCACACAGGTGGGGGTGTGTGTGTTAGGTGTGTGTGTGTATGTAAGAGAGTACTAGTATACTAGTGTAGTTCAGTTCTGGGAGTTGAGGAGCCTGATGGCTTGTGGAAAGATACTGTTACACAGTCTGGTTGTGAGGACCCGAATGCTTTGGTATCTCTTTCCAGACGGCATGAGGGTGAAGAGTGTGTATGAGGGGTGTGTGGGGTTGTCCACAATGCTGTTTGCTTTGCGGATGCAGCATGTGGTGTACATGTCCGTGACGGAGGGGAGAGAGACTCAAATGATCTTTTCAGCTGTCTTCACTATCTGCTGAAGGGTCTTGCAATCCGAGACGGTGCAATTTCCAAACCAAGCAGTGATGCAGCTGCTCAGGACACTCTCGATGGTCCCTCTATAGAACATGGTCAGGGGGAGGTAGATGGGCTTTCCTCAGTCTCCGCAGAAAGTAAAGGCACTGCTGGGCTTTCTTGCTGATGGAGCTGGTGTTGAGTGACCAGGTGAAGTTCTCCGCTAGATGTACACCAAGGAATTTGGTGCTCTTGACGATCTCCACAGGGGATCCGTCGATGAACAGCGGAGAATGGTCACTCTGTGCTCTCCTAAAGTCAACAACCATCTCTTTAGTCTTGTCAACATTTAGAGACAGGTTGTTGGCTCTACACCAGGCCGTTAGACATTGCACCTCCTCTCTGTACGCTGACTCGTCGTTCTTGATGACGAGACCTACCACGGTTGTGTCATCGGCGAACTTGACGATGTGGTTCAAACTGTGCATTGCTGCACAGTCGTGAGTCAGCAAAGTGAACAGCAGTTGGCTGAGCACACAGCCCTGAGAGGCTCCAGTGCTCAGTGTGGCGGTGCTGGAGAAGCTGTTCCCGATCCAGACTAACTGAGGTCTCCCAGTCAGGAAGTCCAGTATCCAGTTGCAGAGGGAGGTGTTCAGGCCCAGAAGGCTCAGTTTCTCAATAAGGTGCTGAGGGATGATTGTGTTGAATGCTGAAGTCTGTGAACAGCATTCGTACATATGTGTCCTTATTGTCCAGGTGAGTGAGGGACAGATGGAGGGTTGTGGTGATGGCATCGTCCGTGGAGCGATTCGGACAATACGCAAACTGCAAGGGGTCCAGTGAGGGTTGTAACTGGGTCTTGATGTGCCTCATGGCGAGCCTCTCGAAGCATTTCATCACGATGGGTGTGAGTGCGATGGGATGATAGTCGAGGCAGGAAACTGTAGACTTCTTTGGCACGGGGACGATGGTCGTTGTCTTGAGGCATGTAGGAACAACGACACTGCTCAGGGAAATGTTGATGTCGGTGAAGACATCCTCTAGCTGTTCTGCACATTCCCTGAGCACTCTGCCAGGAATGTTGTTTGGTCCAGCAGACTTCCATGGGCTAACTCTGCATAGCGTTCTCCTCATGTCAGCCGTGGAAAGACAGAGCACCTGGTCGTTAGGAGGAGGGATGGTCTTCTTCGCTGCTACGTTGTTCTGTGCTTCGAACCAAGCGTAGAAGTCATTCAGCGCATCTGGGAGGGAGGCATCAGTGTCGCAGGCAGATGGTGTGGTCTTGTAGTTTGTGATCGCCTGTATGCCCTGCCACATGCGCCGGTAGTCTCTACTGTCTTGAAAGTGTCTGTGGATTCTCTGGGCATGCGTGCGTTTCGCCTCTCTGACAGTTTGGCCCTTGCTGTTCTTAAGGCTGCTTTATCCCCAACTCTGAAGGCAGAGTCTCTTGACTTCAGGAGAGCATGCACTTCTGCAGTCATCCACGGTTTCTGGTTGGAGCATGTGGTGATGGTCTTGGAGACTGTCAGGTCATCAATGCACTTCCGATGTAGCTGGTCACTGATTTCGTGTACTCCTCCAAGTTGATAGTCGCCGTTGGTTGCAGCCTCCCTGAACATATTCCAGTCAATGCATTCAAAACAGCCCTGAAGAGCAGAGATGGCTCTTGCTGGCCAGGTTTTAACCTGTTACAGAACCGATTTAGAGTGTCTGACGAGCGGTCTGTATGCTGGAATCAACATAACAGAGATATGGTCTGAGTAGCCGAGGTGGGGGCGTGGCTCCGCACGATACGTGCCGGGAATGTTTGTATAAACAAGATCCAGTGTGTTCGTGCCTCTCGTGGCAAAGTCCACATGCTGATGGAACTTAGGGAGAACAGACTTGAGATTTGCATGATTGAAATCTCCAACGATAATAAACAGTCCATTGGGGTGAGCATTCTGCAGGGTTTGTTTTTAGCCTAGCACGGATACCCGCCCGTTTTCCACGCTTCCGCATCCTTGAGCACCGTTTGCGATGTCCTTATCCCGCATTGGGATGTGGCTAATTTACACACCTATACAATATTACTCTTAGTAACCTCAGACTGATGAAGGTGTACATCGTTATCTCCTACATGGAAAATAATCTTCGAGAACCTATGCTTGCCTAGGACCCTAAGATTAAATGCTATGTCTGGTGCCCTGGCTCCCGGGATACACCTAACCTGTGCTGCTTCAATTTCACATGCCTCAAGATAGAGTCTCCTATAACCAGAGCTCTTTCAGGTTTCTCAGTGGGTGGTACACTGAGGAGAGCAAACCTGTTGGACATAGCAGAGAGGAGTGGGGCTCCCGTGGGCAAGCCTTAGCAATAGCCTTGGCCTAGTCGTCTATGCCGCCGAGTCGTCACCCATACGCCCCGGCTCTAATGCCAGAGTTTCTGGGTTACTAATTCCACCTAAGGCATCCAGACTTTCCCCTACAGACACTACACTGCTCTCACTATCGCTAACCTTCTCTAGTCTCTGGATGTGCACCTTTGAAGCTAATATCTTCTCCGTCAGAGAGTTAATTAGCGGCACTTATCACAAGTAAAATTAACGCTAACGACGGAGGAAGAATTACTAAACATCCTGCAGCTCGCACACTGCACAAGCTGAAAGTTAGCCATAATGTATGATTACATACCCTTTACATGAATTTAGCCTGCATATTAAAGAGCTCCGAAGTGGGTTTCCTCTGATTGCTGTTTGAAGACTGAAAAAACAGAAAAGCTTCTCTGGGAAAAAAAGAACCATTAACTGCAATAAAAAATATGAAAACAAAACTTGACAGCGTAAAATATCCAGGCAAAAAAAAGAAAATAAGACGGTATAAATTATACTTAAAACGCCGACACAGGCAAGAAACTCGCGGTAAGCGCTTCAAACACAGGAAGTGACAAACATTAAACATCGGGGATTAGTTAAGAAGATTTGCTAGCATGCTAGTAAACATAGAAAGTATTGGTAGCACGCTAGTAAACATCAAACATTGGTGATTAGTTAAGAAGTATTGTGAGCACACAGTAAATATAAAGCTCAGGACTTTGTTAAGATGATTGCTAGCATGTTAGTAAACATTAAATTCAATGTTTATTTAAGCAGATTTGCTAGCATGCTACCAAACCAGTTAAAAATTTCTAAAGCTCAGGAAAAATTTGTTAAGATGATTGCTAGCATGTTAGTAAACATTAAATTCAATGTTTATTTAAGCAGATTTGCTAGCATGCTAATAAAACCTAAACTCAGGCTTTAGTTAAGAAGATTTACTAGCATGCTAGTAAACATCAAACTTGGGGATTAGTTAAGCAGATTTGCTAGCATGTTAGCAAAACCCAATCTTAGGGTTTAGTTAAGAAGATTTGTTAGCTTGTTAGTAAACATGAAACTTTGGGATTAGTTAAGCAGATTTTCTAGGATGCTAGTACATATACTCATGGTTCCGTAAACTAGCATGCTAGTACATGTCAAATTCAGGGTTTAGTTGAACAGACTTGCTAGCATGCTAGTACATGTTAAATTCAGGGTTAAGTTTCCAGATTCAAATTCTACTGCACACACACACACACACACACACACACACACACACAGAGTACAGGAGCAGTGTGTGTCGTGGGGATTATGGAAGTGTGACGTGTCAGTCAGCGGGATTGAGTTCTGATGTTTAAACAAGTGGAAAACACAGAGAATGGAATATATTATACAACACATTCAACTCTGTGTGAAGCACTGCTGCGCTGTCAGGGAAACCCCGCAGAGACCTGATGTAACGGCTGATCTGAGTCACAACTCTGAACTGTTTAAATCCTGACACAACTCGCTCAGCCTGGAGAAAGAGAGAGAGAGAGAGAGAGAGATAGGAGGAGTGTGTTCATGTGTGTGAGAGTGAGAAGGGGGGGGTGGAGAGAGAGTGAGAGATAGGGGAGTGTGTGTGTGTGTGAGAGAGAGAGAGAGAGAGAGATAGGAGGAGTGTGTGCGTGTGTGAGAGGGAGAGAAAGTGAGAAAGGGAGGGGTGGAGAGAGAGTGAGAGAGAGAGAAAGGGGGAGTGTGTGTGTGAGAGAAAGGGGGAGTGTGTGTGTGTGTGTGAGAGAGAAAGGGGGAGTGTGTGTGTGAGAGAGAGAGATAGAGAAAGGGGGGAGTGTGTATGTGAGAGAGAGAGATAGGGGGAGTGTGTATGTGAGAGGGAGAGAGAGTGAGAAAGGGAGGGGTGGAGAGAGAGTGAGAGATAGGGGAGTGTGAGAGAGAGAGAAAGGGGGAGTGTGTGTGTGTGAGAGAGGGGGGGTGATGGAGAGAGAGTGAGCGATAGGGGAGTCTGAGATAGGGGAGTGTGTGTGTGTGTGTGTGTGTGAGAGAGAGAGAGAGGGGGGAGTGTGTGTGTGTGTGTGAGAGAGAAAGGGGGAGTGTGTGTGTGAGAGAGAGAGATAGAGAAAGGGGGGAGTGTGTGTGTGAGAGAGAGAGATAGAGAAAGGGGGGAGTGTGTATGTGAGAGAGAGAGATAGGAGGAGTGTGTGTGTGAGAGGGAGAGAGAGTGAGAAAGGGAGGGGTGGAGAGAGAGTGAGAGAGAGAGAAAGGGGGAGTGTGTGTGAGAGAAAGGGGGAGTGTGTGTGTGTGTGAGAGAGAAAGGGGGAGTGTGTGTGAGAGAGAGATAGAGAAAGGGGGGAGTGTGTATGTGAGAGAGATAGGAGGAGTGAGAAAGGAGGGGTGGAGAGAGAGTGAGAGAGAGAGAAAGGGGGAGTGTGTGTGTGAGAGAAAGGGGGAGTGTGTGTGTGTGTGTGTGAGAGAGAAAGGGGGAGTGTGTGTGAGAGAGAGAGATAGAGAAAGGGGGGAGTGTGTATGTGAGAGAGATAGGAGGAGTGTGTGTGTGAGAGGGAGAGAGAGTGAGAAAGGGAGTGGTGGAGAGAGAGTGAGAGATAGGGGAGTGTGAGAGAGAGAAAGGGGGAGTGTGTGTGTGAGAGAGAGGGGGGGTGAGGAAAGGGGGATAGGGGAGTCTGAGATAGGGGAGTGTGTGTGTGTGAGAGAGAAGAGGAAAGAGAGGGGGAAGTGTGTGTGTGTGAGGTCAAAACGGTCAGATATTCTATCCTTCTGGGGACATCATATTGTGACCACTAAGACATGTACACACACATACACACACACACACACACACACACACAACACACACACACACAGATAAATTACAGATATTGTAAAAATGAAAGTGAAAAACACTGAAGTAGACTTTGATGTCCGGGATAGAGTAATGTTTTGTAAGACTGTGTAAGTAGCTTTGTGTGTGTGTGTGTGTGTGTGTGTGTGTGTGTGTGTGTGTGTGTGTGTGTGTGTAGGTGGTTGTATTATGTAAGCAGTACGTTCAGAGTTGCACAAACTGAATGTGGATCAGTTAGAAGCAACCTAAGGCTAGAAAGAAACAAGAAACAAGGACACACACACACTATTGAGGACATTGCCATTTTCGAGAGAACTCTGTGTGTGTGTGTGTGTGTGTGTGTGTGTTTTGATTCAACATACGCTCTACAGCACCCTCATTTTCCACCTGCTCAAAAGAATGGAATTAGTCATGAATGATTTGTTCATTTGTGTGTCTGCCTGTTAAGTGTCTATTATGTATACACACACACACACACACATGGAACCAACACACCCTTTCACTGTTTCTACACTCAATAGCAGCCTGAATAGCCTGTGTGTGTGTGTGTGTGTGTGTGTGTGTGTGTGTGTGTTTGTGTGTGTGTGTGTGTGTGTGTGGGCATAATTTTACCAAATGTCAAGCACAGGAATCAGTAGAAGGTTCTTGCATGGATAGTAGCGTGTGTGTGTGTCTGGGCTTAAACAACACTTCACACCACCCTCCTTCTAAAGAGAATGAAGTTGGTCATCAATGATTTATTCATTCCTATGCCACACACACACACACCCCACCTACACACACTCATCAGTCTTGCCATTATCACTTGTGTGGACATGTGTTTGTGATGAACTGTGCTTCTAAACGCAGTATTTTCAAAGAGTCCATGAGAGCACTGATGATGATGATGATGATGATGATGATGATGATGATGAAGAATATTATAATCTGTCTATTATTGTTATCTGCTTTACATTTCCTTCATTTCATTTCATAAAGTATATATTTTAATCCTGCATAGACCCACAACCCAGAATAGCTTCAGGACATACAGTTGGGAAACACACACACACACACACACACACACACACACACACACACACACACACACACACCAGAGAGTCCTTACTCATTATTCCAGATTCTATCTGATCATGAAACAATCGTATACAAATTTCTTTATCCTGTTCCTTATTCATCTTTTTAAAGTGTGTGTGTGTGTGTGTGTGTGTGTGTGTGTGTGTGTGTGTGTGTGTGTTTTATAAATTTGAACCTTAATCAATTGTGATAAATAAGAAATCTCACACAACCGACCATACAGTTATATGACACATAATAACACTCACATTTCGGAGATCAATAACTGCATCCTTCTGAATGCTGTCTTTATATTTGCATAAATTGGGGGTGTGGTTTATGTAAATGAGATGTATATGAGGATACACTGGGCCATGTCATATGCATACGAGATGTAAATAAAAGATGAGTGGGCGGGAACTTGTATCATTTGTTCTGACGTCACAGATGGTTATAATGTTAATTAATTAATTAGTTAATTAATGCAATTTTCTGTCTCCCCCCCCCCTCCCCCCTCCTGAAGACGGTTCATGGGATTCCTCCAGCGTGCGGTTACTGAAGCTCGGTGTGCTACCGGTGAAGGCCCTGCTGGCCGTCGGGGAGTGTGTGTGGGCGTCGTCAGGAGGACACGTCTTCATCATCGATGCTCAAACACATACTGTGGAGGTAAACGAACGTGACGTCCTTCTCCAGGGCCGGTGTTTAGGATGTAGCAGTTGTTTTGTCATGAGGGATTTGAAGCAACACTACTGTGTTTGACGGTCTGAGAGATTAGCCAGAGAAAGACACAGAGCATTGTCTGATGCCGGCAGGAACGATAACTTGGAACTGAATCCAATAAAATAAAAAAATTAATTGTAGACAATGAGCCTAAGACCCTAAGAGCTGAAGTGTAGAAGAGTAAATTCTTATATTGGAGCACGAGCAATGATATGAAAACATGTGAAGTGATGAAAATGAAAGCAGTCATGTGCAGATTGTGCTGTCAGAATTCAGCAGCGGCGTGCTATCACTCGCAGTAACGCTCATTTGCAGACATCTATGCAAGGGCTCTACGGTAGAGTAGGGTATAACAGAGAGAAGGTACAGTAGAGTACAGAATAGTGGACTATTGTAAAGTAGAGTGTTGTAGAGGACAGTATTGTATAGTTGAGTACAATAGAGTGCAGTAAAGTAGCATTGTAGGGTAGAGCATTGTACAGTATTATGGAGTAGAGTACAGAATTGTAGAGTACAACAGAGTGAAGTGGAGAAGCGTGTAGAAGACAATAGTTGAGTACAATAGAGAATAGAAAAGTACAGATGAATATATAGTAAAGTACAGTGGAATATTATACAGTAGAGTATAGTAAAGTACAATAGTGTATAGTAAAGTAGAGAAGACTGGAGTGGACTATAGTACACTACAGTATTGTATAGTAGAGTATTGTACAGTAGAGAATAGTGGAGTAGACCAGAGTACAATAAAGTGAGTAGAGTACAGTATTATAGTGTATAGTAGAGTATTGTACAGTATTAGGGAATAGAGTACAGAATTGTATAGTAGAGTACAACAGAGTAGAGTGAAGTGGAGACGCATGGAGTAGACAATAGTAGAGTACAGTATAGCATAGTTGTGTACAATAGAGTATAGAAAAGTACAGAAGAATATAGTAGCATAGAATGGAGTACGGTACAGTAGAGAAGAGTGAAGTAGACTATAGTAGAGTACAGTATAGTAAAGTACAGTAGAATATTGTACAATGGAGTATAACAGAGTATGGTAAAGTAGAGAAGAGTGGAGTGGAGTACAGTATTGTAGAATATTGTATAGTATTAGGGAATAGAATACAGTATCGTATAGTAGAGTACAATAGAGTATGGTGAAGCACAGAAGTGTACAATGCTATGGTAGTGTACAACAGAATACAGTAAAATAGATAAGAGTAGACTACAGTAGAGTGCAGTATTGCAGAGTATTGTAGAGTATTAAGGAATAGAGTACATTATTGTATAGTAGAGTACAATAGAGTATTGTACAGTAGAGTATGGTAGTGTACAACATAGTACAGTAAAGTAGAGCAGGGTACAGTGGAGAAGAGTGCAGTAGAGTTCAGTGTAATAGAATTAAGTACTGTACAGTAGGGTTTCTCGCCTATCATGCGGAAGGCCCGGGTTTCGATTCCCAGCCAATGCCCAAACCCCAGCCACTGGATGCAGTGCCGGTCCCAAGCCCGGAAAAATGGGAGGGTTGCGTCAGGAAGGGCATCCGGCGTAAAACATTTGCCAAGTTGTTGTGCGGACCAGTTGGTCCGCTGTGGCGACCCCGAACAGGGAGCAGCCGAAAGCTTACAGTATGGTAGAGTACAGTAGAGTACTGTGTAGAAGAGTAGAGTATGGTACAGTATAGTAGAGTACAGAGTATAAGAGTAGAGTATTGCATAGTAGACTTTGATAGAGTATAGTATAGTAGAGTATTGGGTGGATATTTGGTGTAACATCAGCAGCAACACAAAAGCACGTGAGGACGTAACACACGAGCAACAAAATACTTAAACTTCACAAGAAAGCCACAAAATGCTGAAAAATACCACAAACAAAGAAGGAATGAATTTACACACACACAGACACACACACACAAACACTCCAAGTTATTTACAGACTGAGATTTCTGTCCAAACTCATCCAAAGCAGGAAGATTTACTGCTCTTCCTCACTGCTGAGCTACATTCAGGCAAGTTTACTTATAACCTGAATGTCACACAAGGGAGATTATGACCTCATACATCATAAACAGGACATACCCCATGGATATGAAGGTGTGTGTTACGCTACACACTCGGCTCTACTGTACCCAGCGTCTGCTGTGCGAGATATTTTTCTCTGGAGATGCTTTTTTTTTTTTTCTTCAGCTCTGGTGGATCAGTGAAATACTGTTTAAGCTCAGGTTATATAAGCAACATGGTGATCTCTTTCCAACATTTTTCTCTCAGTCGTGGAAATCTCACACAGCTTGGGTTTGTTAGTAAAATGTTTGCTTTTTGCACCATTTTGCTGATTGTGTTGATGTATTATTATACTGTTAACAGAAAATCGGTTCATGAGAGACGGCTCACGTTCCGAGCTAAAAATTCCATCTGTCTGATCGACCGAAAGCTTGATCGGATAATGTTTCGGACATTAACACGTTGGCATTTTTTTTTAACTCCTTGGAAAATGTACCGAGTGATAGAAAATACATATTGTCTAGCGAGTGCCTCCTGTGTGGCTGTTCAGGGTTTGGTTTCTGAAAAGCATTCTCTGATCCACAGCTGTGTGTGTGTGTGTGTGTGTGTGTGTGTGTGTAGGTCAAGATCAGACATGCACGTCTCAGCAGTTTTTAGAGAAAGGTTCTGATTTCCCTGAAGCAGTTCTCAGACTTGGTGACTTCCTGAAGAGTTACAGACTGACCAAACGCTGAAGCTGCACTAATCACAGCTGGGGTGATGAATCAGACTTAACACGGGTTTCAGCACATAGAATGTGATTGATCAAGTTGTGCTTGTGTGTGAGGATGAGCGTAAAATCACGACACACTCCTGACTAAGAGTATGCAGGACAACTGATATAGTGAAGGAGGCGTGGCCTCTGTACCTGTCAGTCATAGTGAAGGAAGTGTGGCCTCTGTACCTGTCAGCCACAGTGAAGGAGGCATCCCCTCTGTACTTGTGAGTCTTACTGAAGGAGGCATGGCCTGTGTGTGTCACTCATAGTGAAGGAGGTGTGGTCTCTACCTGTCAGTCTTAATGAAGGAGGTGTGGCCTTTGTGTCTCAGTTATTGTAAAGGAAGTTTGGCCTATGTACCTGTCGGTCAAAATTAAAAAGGTGTGGCCTATGTATCTGTCAGTCCTATTGAAGGAGGCATGGCCTGTGTGTGTCACTCATAGTGAAGGAGGTGTGGTCTCTGTGTGAGTCTTAATGAAGGAAGTGTGGCCTTTGTGTCTGTCACTGTGAAGGAGGTGTGGCCTCTGTACCTGTCAGTCATAATAACCGAGGTGTGACCTTTGTGTCTCACTCATAGTGAAGGAGGTGTGGCCTATGTACCTGTCAGTCCTAATGAAGGAGGCATGACCTTTGTGTCAGTCATAATGAAGGAGGTGTGGCCTTTGTGTCTCAATCAAAGTGAAGGTTGTTGTGGTCTCTGTGCTGCTCAGTCCTAATGAAGAAGGCATGGCCTATGTGTCTCAGTCCTAATGAAGGAGATGTGGCCCCTGTACCTGTTAGTCCTGATAAAGGAGGTGTGGCCTTTGTGTCTCAGTCATAGTGAAGAAGGCATGGCCTTTGTACCTGTCGGTCCTAATTTTGGAAGTGTGGCCTCTATTACTGTCAGCCTCAGTCAAGAAGGCGTGGCCTCTGTGTCTCAGTCATGGTGAAGGACCCTATGTGGCCTGTATGTCAGTCATGTTGAAGTAGGCCCAACCTCTGGTCTCGTTAGTTCTAAACAAGGAAGCGTGGCCTCTGTCCCTGCCAGCCCTACTGAAGGAGGCATGGCCTCAATCAGTCTGAAAGTCTTAAATATTGTATTTCTAAGTAAAAAGGATTAACTGAGTTCAACTTTGGCTTTAAATGTGTTTGTCCTTTGTGTTGTACAGCACCAACTGGAGGCGCATCAGGAGGAGGGAATGGTCGTGTCCCAAATGGTGGCAGCCGGAGTGGGCATCTGGATCGCTTTCAGCTCAGGTTCCACACTCCGCCTGTTTCACACTGAGACACTGGAGCACCTTCAGGACATCAACATTGCTACAGCTGTCCACAACATCCTCTCAGGTAAAACACACACACACACACACAGTCGGGTTCAAACATCCACCATTGAGTCTAACAGACGGAGAAAGTAGAATTGTGGTGTACTTTAATAAATACTGATAAATACATTTTTTCACAGAAAACTTCACTATATCAGCGAATACACCTTTTAGTCAGGTTATGAGAAACATCCACCATACATTTACCAGCGGACGAGCTGTTACTATAGAAACGACAACGTATTCCAAAGAGCGCATTAATATAAACAGCGCTTGTGAATGTGACACTTCTTTAATAACAGATCAGCTTATACTTTAGTAGGAAGAGGCAATAAATCCTGTTTTACTGTTTTTATTACCTGTAATAACTCCACAATGCTGTCCTACACACACACACTCACACACACACACACACACACACACCTATACAGAGCTCCGTCTTTCATAAACACACCCCTCCCCTAACCTACACACCTTTAAGCCAGGTAAACACTCACTCAGCTAAACACCAACAAAACACTCCACACTTTAATCACATTGAAATAGGTGAATTGTTAGGATTGTGTGTGTGTGTGTGTGTGTGTGTGTGTGTGTGTGTGTGTGTGTGTGTGTGTGTGTGTCTGTGTGTGTTTGGAAGTGAGTTTGAGATTAGGTCACAGGCTTGGCCTCTTTTTTTTTTTTGTTCGTTCAGCTGTACTGTGTGTGTGAGAGTGTGTTTGTGTGTGTGTGTGTGTGTGTGTGTGTGTGTGTGTGTGTGTGTGAGAGAGTGTGTTTGTGTGTGCTTGGGTGTGGTGTTTGATGAGTAAGCAATAGTTTTGGTCTTCAAATCATTTCTCACGTTATTATGTCTGGATGCCCCACCCAAATTATTTCTCCAGTTTTAAAAGGACTTCCTGAAAACTTATTGTTTCTATAAATAATAATAATAATAATAATAATAATAATAATAATAATAATAATAGACAAAATTAATTATAAATAGACATAATACTAATAAGATAATATAAATACATTTTTAATACTTTTGTAAAGTTACCCAAGAACACATAAAACTTCAAATTTCAAATGATTGTTGGATCATTATCTAATCCTAAAAAAGTTTCAGGTTTGTTTGTTTGTTTGTTTTTAAAAAAAAACAAGTAAATGAACTAAAAAGGACACGAGATTCAAGATTCCTCAGGTTCATGCTGTGCAAGATACCACAGTTAGTTACTGCTAGCATGTGAATGTAGCTAAGCAGAGCCTCCTGACTAAAGTCTGAGCAGAGGTTTGAGCTGCTGCCTGTACTATAATGAGCATTTCAATTGATGATACATGAGCTAGTTAGCTTAAGGAAGTTATTGCTAGCTGGTGAATGTAGCTAATCAGATCACTGTACTGACTAAAATCTGAGCAAACATCTGAAACTTTTAAGCTAGCATGTAGGAAACATGTAAGCTAGCATGTAGGAAACATGTAAGCTAGCATGTAGGAAACATGTAAGCTAGCATGTAGGAAACATGTAAGCTAGCATGTAGGAAACAAGTAAACTAGCATGCCTGAAACAGGTAATGCCTGAAACTTTTAAGCTTGCATGTCTGAAACAGGTAAGGTTGCATGTCTGAAACATCTAAGCTAGCATGTCTGAAACTTTTAAGCTACTATGTATGAAATATGTAAGTTAGCATATATGAAATATGTAAGCGAGCATGTCTGAGGCAGGTATGCTAGCATTTCTGAAACTTTTAAGCTAGATTGTAGGAAACATCTAAGCTAGCATGTCTGAAACTTTTAAGCTAATATGTATGAAATATGTAAGATAGCATGTCTGAGACAGGTATGCTAGCATTTCTGAAACGTTTAATCTAGCTTGTAGGAAACAGGTAAGCTAGCATGTCTGAGCTTTGCTATAATTCTTCTTTTTTCCCGGCATGCAGTGTGATTCTGACTGAACCAGCAGCAGTATGCTCATCCCCTTAGCACTCTGTAAGTGATGACTGACCAGTTAGCATGAATAATAATAATAATAATAATAATAATAATAATAATAATAATAGCTGAGCAGTTAGTCGTGTGTTAAAGCTGGAGTTTTGCACAGAAGGAACCCTGGCAGCTGCCTGTGTGGGAGACATGTTAGGGTTTGGATTGACAGCGTGGGCGTGTGCATGTGTGTGTGATGTGTGTGTACAGGACTCTCATATTCACCGTACGCCGTCCTCGTGAGTGAACTGTTGCTACGGTAACGATAACGCAGTAGATGAAACGTGTTCCAATGAAGCCTGAGAATTCTGGAAAATAAATCAACATCATCTAAGCGTAAAGTCAAGATCTCAGCAGTGTGTGTGGTGAGATTGAGTGATCTGTCAGGACAGGTTCAGATCTCCTTCATTAGAGACAATGAGGTATGTGAGCTCTACCCTCAGCTGTGTTCCTGCCTGTCTTGAGCAACTCCACAACAGCGTCCTGGCTCAGAGGACAGGAAGTAACCTAACAACTGCCTGGAGTCATCTCCTGAGCAGAAAGTCGACTCTTCACTTCCAAAACTGTGCTGAAGAATTATCCGGAAATTAAAGCTTTCCAGTAGTTTTAGGAGAGTGAGTTTTTTCGTTGGGGTGGAACTCCACATTAAGACAGCCAGAGTGGAAGGTTTCATTTATTTTAGCAATGGTTTGGATTCCTGAACATGTATCTGCAGGGTTTGGGATGAGAAAAGAAAATGCTATTTCAAAACATCTGTTTGACATCCAAAGTTCAACCCTATAAGACTTTTGCCAAATAAATCCTCAGTCCAGAAGGACCTCCCACTGCGCCCGTTCCGTGTCCATTTGAGATGGTCCGTTAAAGTGTCTTCATTTGCAACACCATGTTCCCTTTAACACCTCCCTTTAAACTGCTCTTTTTATTAGCTTTGCTTCATTCATTCATTGTCTGCCGCTTATCCGAACTACACTCGGGTCACGGGGAGCCTGTGCCTATCTCAGGCGTCATAGGGCATCAAGGCAGGATACACCCTGGACGGAGTGCCAACCCATCGCAGGGCACACACACACTCTCATTCACTCACGCAATCACACACTACGGACAATTTGGAGATACCAATCAACCTATCATGCATGTCTTTGGACTGGGGGAGGAAACCGGAGCACCCGGAGGAAACCCCCTAGCTTTGCTTCAGTGATGTGCTATTCCAGAAAGCTGAAAAGCTCTCATCACTTTTACCTCACAGTCATGAAGACTTCATGATCACCTAAACCTTGAGAAAGAGGCTTCAAAACCATCACATCTTCAAATCATCTCCCGTTCTTGTCTCGGTGCAACTCAGGGGTGAATTTCCCATGGAAACAACCAGAATAAACACATCGCTGACCCTTCAAGCATTGCTAACATTTGGGTTCTTCTGCTTCAGCAGATCAGCGACGCTGTGAATGACTCAGCAGTCCTCGTGCTTTGACTCAATGTCAGCGTAGGCTTTTGTCAGTGAACGGCTTTGTCACCGCTGACCTGAATCCTCGCCCATGCAGCAAACAAACAACCGCCTGCTGACGATACGCTCCAGAGAGACACGAATACCTTCAGTCAGAAGCTAAGATAGAAAGAAACGTTGAGTTATCACATTATCGTCTGATTATTGGGATTGTCAGACGTGAATGGTTTAGTCTTTTATGTCATCTTGCTTGTGTGACTAAGTAAATTAATAGCCTTTATTTGTTGCATATACATTACTGCAAAGTGAAATTCTTTTTTCTCATATCCCATTCTTGGAGGTTTGGGGTCAGAGCGCAGAGTCAGCCATGATGCGAGCCTTGAGCAAGGGGGCTTAAGGGCCTTGCTCAAGGGCCCAACAGTGGCAGCTTGGCAGTCCTGAGGTTTGAACCCCGATCAACAACCTAGAGCCTTAACCACTTGAGGTACCACCACCCACGTCACTGAATCAAGCTTCATTGAATGAATTTGTTCTTGAATTTCAGACTATATCCCGGTAATTTGCAGCTGTAGATCTCAGTCCATGATGATTAGCGGTGGTGGCTCAAGTGGTTAAGACTTTAAGTTGGGGTTCAAGACCCAGCACCGCCAAGCTGCCACTGTTGGGTCCTTGAGCAAGGCTCTTAGCCCACCTCCAGGAGCGCTGCATCAGACCCCAACCTTCCAAGGATGAAGTATGCAAAGAAAGGCAGCTGTAACTAACTAATTACACTGTAATCTAAAAGGGTATGAGAGAGAGATTTGGGTACAGTTTCCCTGGAAACCAACCATTCATCACCATATAGTTACTTGCCCAAACAGGCTCCAAGAGTCTATTGTTCGGGGTTCAAGCTGCAGCACCGCCAAGCTGTCTCACTGCAGGGCAATTGAGCAAGGCCCTTACCCCTCTCTTTGCTCCAGGGGCACTGTATCATAGCTGCCCCTGTGCTCTGGCCCCAACTTCCTCAGCTTGGATATGCAAAGATAAGAATTCCACTGTGCTGTAATGTATGTGTGGGGATAAGATCATAATATAATGTTTTCAGAGACGTGTTTAAATCTTGTGCAAGTCAAAAGTGACATGAAGTAAAACGAAAGACTTTGCTTGCCATCTTTATCAATAGCCAACAAACTAATACTGAACATTTAAGCATTTAAAAGCTAAGAATTCTGTCGTGTTTCATTCTTATCTGTTAGCATGGGATTTATTCCATTTTTTCACTCAATCTTTGCACAGTATGTTCTCCATCCCTGATTCCTTTCTGCTGCTTTTTTCTTCCTTTTAAATAAAGAATGTAGGTCTGTTTCTACTCTGCCGCTCCTTATGCCATGACCCAGCGCTGATCCGTCTCCGAGAACGAAGGAGATCAAAGCTTTCAAAGCCGGCTCGGAGACACGCTCGGGGCATGTCCATATCAGTCAGAGTTTACTTTGGAGTTCGGGAAATCCAAATATTATGGAAAAAGTTGGACCAGGAAACAGAGATTATTTGTGTTATTTTGGAGATTTTTTTTTGCTGACTCAGGAGAAGTGTTTCTCCAGTCATGGAGCAAAGAATAGAGATTTCCTGGCTGCTGCTTTTGAACAGAGCGTGACATTTAATCAGCAGACCTTCAGTGACGAGGCGGTGAAGTGTCAAGGTTTTGAAATGCTATAGTTACAACAGAAGCTAAGTTGTTCTTGGAGAATGTTTAATCCGGAAAACCGGAACCATTTAAAAAAAAACCTTGCAGAAACACTCCATCATCTCTGCACTGATTAACGCTTTCGAGACAATTATACATTACAGTTCGAGGCATGAAAGTGAAGGACAAATGTTTTCTACTTGTCTGCTCTTCGATGTCGATGCTCCATCTTTCCATGCAAACACCAGGCTGTATATTTCTGTGGCTTCCCAAAATGAACAGTCTATTTTTGCCTCCGGAAGATGTCACGACTCAGAAACGGAGCAGCCTGTAGCACCTTCTACATATTCATCTGGAAGCAGAACGCTGAAGCTGTGTTTTTACTCAGACTTCCCACTTTGGCTGTTCTTGCTTAATGGCTTAATAATAAATAGGTCACTTTCTTTTTTAGACTACATACTGGTACTGAAACAAAGAACCTAACATTAGTATTGCTAACGTTTATGTCGAACAAAGTGACATCATGGAGCATTGATTTGTCTCTCTTAAAGGCTTTTCTAGTTCCCTGGTGATTATAAACTCCAGTTAAACAGAACCCTGGGTTTATGTAGTTAGAGGTTATAAACTCCAGTTAAACAGAACCCTGGTTTATGTAGTTAGAGGTTATAAACTCCAGTTCAGATCCACTTTGGCTTTTTAGCTTAATGGTATAATAAAAACCTTTTTTGCTACAGTTAAACAAAGAATCCTGAGCATTAGTATTGCTAAGTTTAGTCGGATTATAAACTCCAGTTAAACAGAACCCTGGCTTTATGTAGTTAGAGGTTATAAACTCCAGTTAAACAGAACCCTGGGTTTATGTAGTTAGAGGTTATAAACTCCAGTTAAACAGAACCCTGGGTTTATGTAGTTAGAGGTTATAAACTCCAGTTAAACAGAACCCTGGGTTTATGGAGTTAGAGGTTATAAACTCCAGTTAAACAGAACCCTGGGTTTATGGAGTTAGAGGTTATAAACTCCAGTTAAACAGAACCCTGGGTTTATGGAGTTAGAGGTTATAAACTCCAGTTAAACAGAACCCTGGGTTTATGGAGTTAGAGGTTATAAACTCCAGTTAAACAGAACCCTGGGTTTATGGAGTTAGAGGTTATAAACTCCAGTTAAACAGAACCCTGGGTTTATGGAGTTAGAGGTTATAAACTCCAGTTAAACAGAACCCTGGGTTTATGGAGTTAGAGGTTATAAACTCCAGTTAAACAGAACCCTGGGTTTATGGAGTTAGAGGTTATAAACTCCAGTTAAACAGAACCCTGGGTTTATGGAGTTAGAGGTTATAAACTCCAGTTAAACAGAACCCTGGGTTTATGGAGTTAGAGGTTATAAACTCCAGTTAAACAGAACCCTGGGTTTATGTAGTTAGAGGTTATAAACTCCAGTTAAACAGAACCCTGGGTTTATGTAGTTAGAGGTTATAAACTCCAGTTAAACAGAACCCTGGGTTTATGTAGTTAGAGGTTATAAACTCCAGTTAAACAGAACCCTGGGTTTATGTAGTTGGAGGTTTCACACTGCTCCTCCTTTCCCCGGGGTTAACACTGAATCCTGGCTCTTCATAATCTGCCCTTGTTACACCCTCTACATTCCTAAACCCCGCCTTAACCTTCTGCTCATTTACATATTCACATCAACACTCCTGACTGGATAAATTGGTTGGGAAAAGACTTGCTTCATAACCCTGCTTGTCCTCACGTACCCTGTCTCAGATACAAGTTACTTGTCACTTTGGGTGAAAATGTCAGCCACATTATTCGTGATTATAAAAATTGGCCATACTTCAGCAGGTATTGTTGTATAAATCTGAATCAGCGTGGCTTCTCTAGCAGATCTGCTGTTTTAAATAGATTTTCCAGATCATTACTAGCGAGGAATTAGCTTTTATGTAACTGGATCTTTTACACATTTGAAGTAAAAGCTCCGGGTCTGAACAAGTCGTGTAGTTTTTACTGTGAAAGGTGTTTTTTTTTTTTTTTCTTTCTGCAAGTGTAAGCTGTCACATATAAAGCATGTGAAAGAGTCCTTTTAGCTTTTTCCTTTTGACTGCACACTCTTTTGAATGGCGTGTCTTTCTCCTGCCAGCTGCTTCAGCCGGTCTCCGTGTTCCACGTGAATGACGACGGATAACGCTATTTTAATTTAAAGTCCTGGCGTTATTAAAACCTTTCCAGCCGATAATACGGAACGATCTCGAGCCTCTGCATTTCCACAGAGAATGCTTTGTCAGCCATCACATTCATCATTTCCTGATGGGTTTTCTTTTCGCTCGAGCGTCGTTCCCATGATCAAGCTAACGATGTGTGATGGCGAGTTTCTCTAACAAGCGACACAGTGAAAGTGTTTGTCCTGCATCCTGACCACCGACGGCTCCTGTGTTGCACAACTATCTGGCCGCTGGTGACTGATTTGTGGTTAAGGAAGGGTGGAGTGGGTGAACCGTCACAGCCAGGCTCTGAGAAACCAATGCATAAATTCTCCACAGTTTTGTTTAGAATGTAAACAGTGGCATGTTCGCTAGATTGTTTGACGTTTTTTATTTTTATGTTTTAATAAACTCATGACTTTCATTTCAGGTTTAAATAAAGTATTACTAGCTGTTAAGGCAGGAGCTGCTTAGTGGCAATTACAAATAAATAAATAAAAAAAAAAGAAAGGAAGAAAAACGCTTTTTGTCGTCTGTCAACATGACTGAAAAATAGTAATCAATTTCCAATCATCACATTCATCAACATTATTAATAAACTGTTTGACTCTTTTTATGAAAATTGTTCTTAATTTACTGTAACAGAGTTGTGAGGGAGGGGCAGTGGGCGGGGCTTGCAGGCAGTGTTTAAGATAATAGATGAGCTTAAAACATTCAATTTGGCTCATCTGCTGTTTTATTGTAGAAAGAGTAGTCCTGCCCTTTTGCTGTGCTTCTGGTTGATGACTTCAGTGTAAAGATTTTCGACCGCTTGCTGTGTACGATTTTAAATTGTAACCCTTAACTCATGTTTATATAATTAGAATAAAATGAGACATGAATAAAAGATACCGAACAGTTAACCGGAGATGAAACCACAGAACGTGGGTGAAAAAGTTTCACTTTTTACTGATTCTATTTTACTGACTTTATCTAAGTGACCTTTGACCTTTAAATAGAAAATTAGAAAGCGTCACTTTGGTCTAGAAATAAAACGGAGGTCTGTGTAATTATTAGCTAGCAGTTTTTTCTTAGCTATCTTTTTTCTTGTTGTTGCTAGAAACACAAATTTAAAAAAAAATTGGTCTCTTTGTCCACAGACAAAAGCTTTATTTCCAAAAAAAATCTTCAGGACAAACCGCTAGCACTGTACAGATCACATCTGGGTGTTCTGAGTGTCTGAAAAGTCAAGCACCAATGATAAATCCACATGTACTTGTGTTTATTCGTTACTCTGCGCTACACCTCCCTTTTATTCTGTCACTGATTTTTCTCAGCGCATTCAGTCTAATAAAGAAACGTCTGTGTCTGTCATGAAACAGTGATCGGTGGAGATGTATTTTGCAGTCTCTCTCTCTTTCTCGCTCTTTCTTTCTTTCTTTCTTTCTTTCTTTCTCTTGCTCTCTCTCTCTCGTCCATTCTCTCTCTCGTTCTCTCTCCCTCTCGTACTTTATCTGTCTCTCTTTCTTCTTTTCTTTTTCTCTCTTTCTTTCTTTCTCTCTCTCTTTGTTTCTCTCTCTCCTCTCTCTCATCCTCTCTTTCTCTGTCTTTCTTTCTTTCTTTTTTTCTCTCTCTCTCTTGTTTGTTTGCAGTGTTTCCTTCGTTACTGCATGTGTTTTAGTTACAGACGGTTGCCTCATGCCTCATAATGAAAATTCAGTTCACTTCAATGAAGGCTTCTGGGTGAGAGTTAGCTCTTCTCTTCCCTTTTTTTTTTTTTAAAAACTAAAGCCAGAAATGAGAAGTCCTCCTCAGAGAGAGAGAGAGAGAGAGAGAGCTTCGGGTACAGTTTCCGTAGAAACCAACCATCCATCACCATAGTTACTTACCCACACATGCTCCGGGAGCCAAGTTCCTCCTACACGGCCTGGCTCGAGTGATCACCGCTATTCAGCACAGCTACAACTTCATCCCTCATGCTGTTTGGAGAAAACGTTACTTTCCATCCTGTCTTCTTTCCTTCTTTGTGTGACCTGATGGGTCAAAAATCACTTCAAGTTCAGGGACACTTTAAAAGTCAGTCTTCTCTTATCTAATCTTATCCAGACGACCTGTTAGATTTTATTTATTTACAGTGGAACCTCGGCATACAAATGCCCTGCTTTATGAATTTTCACTTTAAGAATTACAATTTTGCAAGAAATTTGCAACAGCATACGAAGCATTTTCGACATACAAACAAACCGAACCGAACACCGGCTAAGTCGCACGTACGTCCGGAACCCGTTCAAAACTTGGCAGCGTCAGTGGAAAGCCAACCAAAGCCAGTTTACAAATTTAAAGATTTTTTTCCCAGTCAGTGAAAGCTGTGTGAAAGAGTCGACCCGCGATACCGACGTTGCCTTCGGCATGCGTTCAAAAGCTAGGTGATTTTTCCGTCGTTTTTTTCTTGACAGATCGGTGGCGTGGGCGGTCTGTTCTATTTTTAGCCCAAGCTTGGTGGCACGACTTCCTGTGAGGAGCCTTGACATGGAATACTTGGCTTGGGTCAGTTGTTTGTAAGCAGCCATACAGTTTACATACGCCTTGGATCGGTCATATTGGTCATTTATTTGGGCGGCTGGAACGGATTATCTGTATTTACATTATTTCTTACAGGAAAATTCATTTCGCAATACACATTTTCACCTTAAGAGCTGGCCTCCAGGACGAATTAAATTCATATGCCGAGGTTCTGCTGTAGTGTTTTAACGCTGGATTCTGTGGCAGCAGCTGTACAGAAATTAGGATTTAGATTCAGATTATGATCCAAATAAAACAAGCCAGAGGCATCCGCAGTGAGGAAACTCCCTGAGACGAGACGAGACGAGGAAGAAGCCTCGACAGGAACCAGACTCGGAAGGAAACCCTTATTTCACATATGAACGAAAATATCTTAACATGAATAAAAGTCACCCATTCAACAAGAAAAAACAAACAAGCAAACAAAAAAACAGTTAACTGAAGGGGAAAGGACACAAAACATGAAAAAAACAATTCTTACTGATTCTCAGACTTTAAGTAAAGTTTGACCTTTAAATAGAAAATTAGAAAGCATGACTTAGGCCTAGAAAAAAAAATGGAGGTGTCTAATTATTAGCTAACAGTTTTTAACCAGTCCTTTTTTTTTTATTGTTACTAGAAAAACAAATGAAAGGAAAAAATTGGTCTCGCGGAAGGAAATCAATAAATAAAATTATTATAAGTGGTTATACCTCTATACACTAGAAAATAAAACCGTCTTAAGGATGCGTTGTAGCTCAAGTGTTTAAGGCTCTGGGTTGTTGATCAGAAGGTGGGGGTTCAAGCCCCAGCAACACCAAGCTGCCACTGTTGGGCCCTTGAGCAAGGCCCTTAACACACCCCACACACACACACTCCAGGGGTGCTGCATCATCCAAGGATGGAATATGTCAAGAAAGAATTTTACTGTTCAGTAATGTATATGTGACAAATAATGGCTACTTAAGGTTGTTGGAAAGATGGACAGAGGTCTTTTTCACTACAGCTATGAACCCAAGCTTCACTTCTCTGTGCAGGTCATCAGAGGGTCTCTGTGAGCAGCCTGCTAGTGTGTCATGGGTTGCTGCTGGTGGGGACGAATCTTGGGGTGACGGTGGCTCTGAGCGTCCCCCGACTTCAGGGCATTCCCAAGGTCACAGGTGAGTTCTTCTCATATGATTTATTATAGATCCCTCTGATTGTGTGATCTATCCTATCTAACAGCTTCTCCAGACAGAACATTTTAGGTTCCAATCCACAAACCAATCCCACTGTCATTCCAACCCCTGCGTTTGGGTCACTGATGAAAATCACTTCTTATCAGTTATGTAACGTGGCCTTGATTTGAATGTTTAATGCTGTCAGAAGCTGGAGCTGGCTCTAATCCTCAGCTGCTACAGTCGTTACTCAGAGCAGACACTCGGCTCACGCTGCAGTTACACTGGAGACCAGAATCAGACACAAACCTCAGATTAATCAGTGACACAGTAACACCTGCTCCTGAGGACACCGGCGGGGAGACAGGAGCTACATCATCATCATGATCATCATCAACAACAACTGTCACTGTTGGGGGGGGAAAAAAGAAAGAAAAAAATTTGACAGAAAAAAATTTGACAGAAAAAAACAGTGATAATGTCTACAAACAACAACAAAAAAAATGTTTTTTAATCTGTTTGTTTATTTATTTATTTGTGTGCATTATTATTATCAAGAACAACAGTGATTGTCACTTTTGAAAAAAAGTCTACATTTTATGGAAAAAATATTTAATAATATTTAACATAATTTGTGTATAATATTAAAGCAGTAATATGTTATAAATAAATGATAATTAATAATAAATATATTTTTTCCTCTATATTTTCAGAAGTATACATTTTTGAGGAAAAAAATATTAATATAATGTATTATAGTATACTATAATATAAACTATTTAATTGATAATTATTCTAACAGAAATATGTTAAATCTACATTAAAAAAAACACATTCACTTTGGTCTTCATACTAGTTTTTTTATGTTTTGCTGTTGTTTTAATGCAGCAGTCTTAAAGTACGTTAAAAAGGTGCTTATTATTATTAGTTATTATTATGATTATCACTAACAAGATATAAAAGTGAGATATTTTGCATGATATCATTACTACCTGTTTGAACGTGTTTAGAAGAAATAGGTTATTAAAAAACGTCATAAAAGCAATGCAAAAGATTTTCACATGCTAGCTAGCTAAGAATACTATATGGTAGCTAGTTATGCTAGCGTTACGGTAGCACTCTGCTGAACAATGAGCACAGTTCGCTAAGTTACTCCCTTTAATTGAAATAATAATACAAAAAAATGTAATTGTGGATAATAAAGAAGAATCTGGTGTTGAGCTAACTTTAAAAAGAAAGTTCTGTTTTTACAAATTTACTTGTTTATTACCTGTTGAACATTGACATGATGTTAATCATCAACTTTCTAACTGTGAAAAATAAGAAAACTGGATCATTTAAAAAAAAAAAAAAAAAAAAAATCCTCACAGCTAGCCACTAGCGTAAAAAGTCGCCTCTGGTTCCGTGCAAATTTCCATCTCACAGTTTTTAAATAAATGAGCAGTTGACCTTCAGCACTGTGAGGGTTAACATGTCTCCGGAGCACATCCTGTAATTATTCATCCCTCTTGGTGGCTGGTTTTTTGTTTTTTTTTTTTCCCTTGAAAGCAGCTCTTTTCTCCTGCTCTGGCTGTGATACTAAGTGCTAATATCGCTAAATGCTTCAGGGTGAGGTGGGGCGTCTGGAGGCTGGAGGCTGCTTCTCTGCAGTTTCTGCTGAAACAGTCATTTCATACGCTTTAATTAGGCCTCCGGATGCTGAGTACAAAATGGAGCTCACCCTCGAGTTAAACTCTGTTTAGTCTGTCAGGATGTCTGCTCTGTAGAGAATGTGCGCTGGAACATGTGCACATTAAAGAGACATGGATACGCTTCATCTCTAAACGAGATCTAATGGACGTCTCTTAAACGAGAGATAAACTTCCTTCCACAGTCCAGAGCCAGTTCTCTGCAGTCATATGGCTATAATTATGCTGTTGTAGATATTGTCACGTGTGTGTGTGTGTGTGTGTGTGTGTGTGTGTGTGTGTGCGTGTGTGCGTGCCTAGACATCACTGAGATTCCTTTTTTGTAAAAGCTTATAAACAAACACTTTCATAAAATTATATCCCAGACCACACCCACTACGATGAGAGGAAATCCCGCCTCCTGTCACTCTTCACTGATGAACACTAGTTTGGATTTCATGTGCATTTCTAAACCTAACACAATCCACATGGCTTACAGAGAGATCATTTCTAAGCTCTAACGCTAGCTCGCTAACTCGTTTCCAATTCCTCTTACGGTTCCTCTCTAGATTCTGGACTCTGATTGTTCAGAAGATGTTGATTAGTTTTCTATAACAGCAGCTCTGACAGGTGTATGTTAACGCGCTCGCTCTGATACGTTATGGTTTCTATAACTGTAACGACGGCTATAACTGTAAATGAATACTTTCAAAATTTCTGTGATACAAGAGGAAAAAAACACTTCACGCTGTTACTGGAAATGGGTTAACACCATTTGTTGATTTAATAAATTAGCTCCAGATAAGTATGCTATCAATTGAAAAAACCTGAGAGACAGCAGATATTGTTTAAAACAGGAAAATATACGTCAAACTAACGTGTCTGCTCTGGTCACTCCACAGGACGAGGTATGGTGTCCTTCCACGCTCATCACAGCCCTGTGAAGTTCCTCATTATGGCGTCTCCCGTACAGAACACCATTTCCAGCATTGGCGACTCGCCTGGTCAGCGTGTTCCTGCTCCGGAAGAGGACGGAGGTCCCGATAGAGACGGCCACCCTGTTAACCCTGTTGCAATCCGCCAGGACTCGCTCTCGTCCTCCCACAGCTCCCTGGAGCACGGCCCAGAGGACAGCGCCATCTACGACCTCCTCAGTGACCCGGCACTCTCCCAGAACACCAAGCGCAACACACAGCGCCCGAACCTCAGCTCGGTGCTGGTGCTGTCCGGCGGCTCAGGCCACAGAAAAATCAACAGGAAAAGCAAAGTGACGCGACATGAAGAAAACATGCCCACGGTCATGGTGTGGCAGATCCCTGTGTCTGATGTGTGAGACAGGTAAAGAATCAAGACCTTAAAGCAGTGCTGACACTTTTTAAATAAAATATTACAACTAATACTAATACTACTAGTACCAATACTACTACTAGTACTAAGTCTGTTATTAATACTACCAATACTAGTACTACTACGACTACCAATACCAATACTAATACTATTGGTACTACTACTGCTACCATTTTTAGTAGTATTATTACTACTACCAATACTAGTACTACTACCAATACTAGTACTGTTGCAAATACTACTACCAATACTAATACTATTTGTACTACTGTTACTACCATTACTAGTACTGCTATTAGTATGACCATCAATTTTACTACTACTAATACTAGTACTACTACTTTCACCAATATTAATACTACTTGTATTATTACTGCTACCAATACTAGTACTATCTGTACCACCACTACTACCAATACTAATACTACAGTATGTACACTACTACTGCTACCAATACTAGTATTGCCATTAGTATGATCACCAACATTACTAGTACTAATACTATTTGTAATACTACTATCAATACTTGTACTACTGCTGCTACCAATACTAGTACTACTTTAACTATGACCACCAATATTACTACTACCAACACTAATACAATTGTTACTACTACTAATACAAGTACTTGTACTACTACTATCACCAATACTAATACTATTTGTAATATTACTATCAATACTTGTACTGCTGCTGCTACCAATACTAGTACTACTTTAACTATGACCACCAATATTACTACTGCCAACATTAATACTATTTGTACTACTACTCCTACCAATACTAGTACTGCTGTTACTATTACTACCAATACTAATACTATTTTAACTATGAACACCAATATTGCTACTACCAATACTAGTACTACTACCAATACTAATACTATGTGTACTATTACTGCTACCAATACTAGTACTGCTATTAGTATGACCTCCAATATTACTACTACTAATACTAGTACTACCAACAACATTAGTATTATAAAGTACCTGCAGTGTTCATGTCTGCTCTTCTCTTCTCTCCCTACAGGATAATGATGAAGATGAGGATTCTGATGATGATGATGATATTTCATGGCCTGATGTAATCCCTGTGTGTTTCGGAGATGTTCCCCTCCTCCATACGCGTGTTCAGGCTCTACAGCATGGTGTTAACTCTGACAGAAAGGGATATGGAAAGAAGACGAACTGGACGATCGAACCCACTGCTCACTCCAGCACCACGTGTGTCACCAGTTTGGGTCACCAGTGGGATCTGGTGTAATAACAGACTCTTAATGGATGACTTACTTGAAACGCTCTTGATGGGAATTTAAGTCACTGCAACACCACTCAACTTTTTTTTTTCTTTTTTTTTTTTGAAGCCTGTGCTAACTGAAGTAACACTGCTAATGCAAAGGTTTCTTTTCCTCTTTAGCTGCTGTGTGCTTAAAATTCTTAATTCCACTTCATTTTTATATAAAAACACCCTGAAATCTTAGATTTTACCCTTGTAGTCTCAACAGTTGGAATATTTAGGCTCTTAGGTTTGTTCAAAGTTTTTTGAGAAGCTGGGTGAAATCGGAGGAACTGAACTCAGACTTTCATTCTGGTTCATATTTCAGTGAAGTGAAGTTCACTGACGTTCACTGAAGACGTGAACGCATGATGGAACACCAAGCAAAGAAAAATCGGAACGTTTTGCTGCTAATAGGCAAATTTTCCATTCGATTTTAAGCGCTGTTCTGTTGCAGCAAAGTGAAAAGTCTTTTTATAAAGTTTCCTGCCTCCTGCCAATTTTTTCATAGAAAAAAAAACAAGGAAAAAAAATCCTTGGATGGAAACGGAGCTGTAAAATGACGTAACCAAAAAAAAAAAAAACGAGTGAAATATACCAAAAACTATTTAAAACATGTTGCCTTCTTACAAAAAATAAAATAAAATTGGGAGTGAAGTTATATTTCTTCACTGATTCCCTAAGCAAATCCCACCTCCCTTTTTTTTTTTTTTAAGGAAAAAAGCCCTGATGGAATTTCTGGCTGGCCAGATTTCCGACTCCATAATAAACACGAACTGGATGGATTTATTCGACACCTGCGGGGTGTTTTTTCATTTAACTAAATGAATTCATCCACATTTGGGTATTTAATACAGTGGGGGGAAAAAAGGAAGCTTTATAAGAAAAAGTAACAGTATCTATTTCTACTGGTTTGTTTTGTTTTGGTTTTAACAAATCTTAATAATTATTAAGATTTTTTTTTCGTAACATGTAATAATCCTGTGTTACTTACTGAAAAATTGGATTTTTTTTGGTTGTGCACTCTGTACTAGTTGCAGACGGTTGGAGAGACGACTCGTCTGAAATGGAAAATGTAGACGTCTGGTATTTTACCTTCACACTAGCGAGTCACATGATGTTTGTGGGTTTGGCCTGTACAGTTTTTTTATTTTTTATTTTCTTTACAACTGTTACAAGAAGCTAATTAACTAACCTGCTAATCAGAGTGACTGAAAAACTAAAGCTAAAAAAAATTTTCATCGTGATTCATACCTGAAGCTAATCACGTAACGTGTTAATCATTTTATTTGAATGCTAGTTTTGTTCTCAGATTGGGATTAAATTAGCAAAGGGATCAGATACAGATACTCACCAAGAACACCAGCGTTCTGTGTTGCTTCCTTCTTTCCAAGCTGCATTTTTCTTTATGTCTCTATACACATGGAATGAGTGATCATTGGATGCTAGCTGCTGATATGACAATAATAATAATATTGCGATTCGCAGCAATAAAAAATCGCAATATTTGGTCAGAAAATACCAACAATATGGGAAAAAAAAAACAAATCTGCTCTATCACTTATACAAGTTCTTCGTTATGTTGACATGGCGGCATGACGATACCCCATGTAAAGAAAATCTGTGCATTTTGCTGTAAAGGCAGGTTTCCATCCACTTTTTGTGCTGTTCTGTTATCAACTGTGTGAAAATGCGATGGGAAAAAAAATATGTGAAAGTCTTTTGGATGTTTGCATTCAATTGGCCTTTTTTATTTAAAAATAAAGATATCTTTATTTGGAAATGTAGCTAGGTAGATAATAAAGTCCAAAAAAATTGTTTTAAAAAATGTTTTGTTTTTTTTTTTTTTTAATTTTTAGATCTAAATGCAATATCATTTTATTATTTATAAGAAATTAACACTGTACAAATTCAAAAACTCGGTTAGTGAAAATTGAGTACAAAAATTCTGCAGAAAATCAGATGCATCCAGTTTGCAATTAAATATATTTTATATAAAATGAAGTTTTTCGGTAGATATTTTTATATAAATATTTGGTATCAGATTGTCATATCTTTCAGCTCTAGATGTTGTATAAGACAAAAAACAACAACTTTTTTTTTGTTGTTTTTGTTCTATTTTTTGTGTAAATTAGAAACAAACAGTAAATTGCAGGAACTTACATTTTTGGAATTTAAAGTTTTGAGCGCTAAAATGAACGTTCGGAATTTTTAACTCAAGAAGAATTCGAGAAGACCTCGATTCAGACATTGAAAACCACTTTGTCGCTCGCTAGTGTGAACATAGAGTGAGGCACATTTCATGATTCCATGGAGTTTGAAGGGAATGAAATGTGGGTGACGAAAAGGGTCAGAGTTGTATTAAACCAAAAAGAGGGAATTGTGAAGCTGTCACTCATGTAGTTCTCATTTTCTCCACATTAGTCTGATTGCACTGAAGTCTTGTGATGTGTAACGGCAAGTTTTTCTTTTTTTTCCAATAGAATTTTACTCACATATTAATCTCTATTTAGGTTCATTATAGGATTAGCTTAGCTTTATTCACTCCAGTGATGACAAAAGCATGATAAAGTTCTATTCAGAGTCATTTAGAAACCCTGATTTTTCCATTTTCTTTTTCATTATTTTATTCTGTCTGGAGCAAGTGTATTTTTCGCATAATGGATTTGAACGAGCTGTTGCCTGGAGCGCATGAAGTAACGATCGTAAAGTAAAGAAACGGCTTGTAATTACAGCTTGTGAAGTACAGCTTTATTCGCCTCCTTCTTCTCTGTGAGTCAATGTGTAGAGGATGAAAGCTTGTCTTTGATGCTGACAAAACAAGACTTATGTACCGTTATGTGTTAAGATGTATTGTGATGCATTAATAAGTAAAGGCCTGTGTTTTGACTAAGATTTAAAGAGACCAAGTGTGGTGTTTGTATTACTGCTTCATGGATGTGTGGCATTGTGATAAACAAACTTCCTGCACTCATTTATATTATTTGAGCTGAAAAAAACAAAAAGGTTGTTATATACACAGATCAGGCATAACATTATGACCACCTGCTTAATATTGTGCTGGTCCTCCTTTTGCTGCTAAAACAGCACTGACCCGTCGAGGCATGGGCTCCACTAGATCCCTGAAGGTGTGCTGTGGTATCTGGCACCTAGATGTTAGCAGCAAATCCTTTAAGTACTTAAAGGATACTTACAGGACTTAAATGATACTTTTAATAGATACTGACCACTGCAGACCGGGAACACCCCACAAGAGCTGCAGTTTTGGAGATGCTCTGATCCAGTGGTCTAGCCATCACAATTTGGCCCTTCGTCAAACTCGCTCAAATCCTTACGCTTGTCCATTTTTCCTGCTTCTAACACATCACCTTTGAGGACAAAATGTTCACTTGCTGCCTAATATATCCCACTCACTAACAGGTGCCATGATGAGGAGATACTCAGTGTTATTCACTTCGTCTGGCACTGCTCACAATGTTATACCTGATCTGTGTATTTAGTTTATATATTTGGTTTGTTTGGGTTTGTTATTTATTATTTGACTAGACTAGAAAAGGACCAAACATGGAGCCCTGAGGAACACCTTTTAAATTCAGGCTTTAAGCAAAAGTTATATAAATGGCGTTTGTGATAACTGTTGCTACATATGAAATACAACCAAATATGCAAACAGAAAGATAAAGTAGCTCGACTTGTGTTACTGTTATAATGTATCTATGTCACGTAAATTAGTATAGCATAAATTAGTAATACAAAAAATATTCATTCAAATAACCATGTTGTGACTGAAAAGCCCATTGGTATGAAAACGGTTTTTTGGTATTAAAAAAGGGGAAAAAACAATTCCCACTCTTTCAACTCAAGCTGAGCAAATAACACATCGAATAATTCACTCCAAGGTCAGATGCAGGAGGGCTTCTGTTTTGTTTGTATAGAAATAACTTCTCCACCTCACTGTGTGAACAGCTGACGTCTGTATTAGTCAGTCCCCGCAGAGACCCAGCCGTCCGGGCATGCGTGTTGTCAAGATTTCCCCTGGCATTTCATTTACTTAAATGCTGTAAGTGTCCTGAAAATATACCAGAGAGAGTGGAACAGCTGTCTGCTTTAATAATCCCCGTGTTAACTGTGTACATCTTCAGCGCTTGTGTAATGGCGGTTAGTTGAACGTGAGGGGGTGGGGGTGATGTAAGCATCACTGGGGTTCCTACTAGAGAAAGAGAGTCCATGAAGAGCTTGTACTTTTGCTTGACTAAAAGAAAATGAAAGCAAGTATGGCCACGCAGAACAATAAAAACAAAGAAACAAACAAAAATAAACAGATGGCATATAAGCATAACTCTTCACCCGATTTACACATAATGGTCATGTGACCTACTAATGATTATAATAAAAGCAACAAATGATCCAGTCCTTATTAATGAGATCATACAAATTGATCGTAATTACTACACACGTTTAGCAATCCTGTCTGAATAGCACTACAGGAATGTTTTCTTGCAGCTTGTTTAATGGAAATATTCTAACATGGCTTCCACACAGGAACTCGTCAACCCGTGCTGTACTCCACACATCCAGGACCTCCTTTCTGCTTACACACTATAAACACCACATCCTTACAGCAAGGCACTGCAAGTTACCAGCCTGATCACGATCATTTAGCAGCTACTGTGCAGTATCTTGGTGCAGGCTGGAACCATGTTTGTTTGTTTTTCATCACTGCATTCAGTACAGACAGGAAGCTGTAATTTTGTCTGATCCTGGGGATTATTTGCTGAACAGACCTGTCTTGTGTATTGTAAGTACTTATTTAGCTGTAGAGATGTGTGCAGGAACGCCTCACCTACAGACTGACGTACTTCTGCTGGAAATGTGGAAAGCCAAAGGTGTCAAACGAATTCAAAATGCTTGCCTCTACAGGTCATTTTTACCTGTACAAAAAAACAATTATGAAATACAATTAGGGTGTTTTATATGAATACATCATGAGTATATTATGAACACATTAACAATTCGATAAGACTTTCTGATGAGATTTAATTGGATGGTAATCTATATTAATGTGTACCCTAATGTGTTACTTCTAATTTAAGGTAGAAATAATCTCTCCAGCATATGGTGCAGGTTACCAAATAAAGTTACTCCATTAAACATAATCAAGACACCTCTTGTATAGATGCCTGTTTTGCTCTTTTTTCCCCTTCTTTTTGTAGCTAGCTCCAAGTATTAAAGCAAAAGTTTGAAAAAGACCCATGGCACAAACATGACCTAGCTCTAAGTTGCTAAACAGCTAGCATCTTATATAACAGGTGTCATCTTTCTAATCTTTGAAATCTTTGGTTTAATTTGTGTCCTCTTGATATTTCATTCATAAATAAGTAAAGATAAAATATTAGAATTATTTTACAGTATTTTACTTCACACAAGTCTATATATCTTCAAATAATTTGTAAAACCTCTGCAGCACCTTTTGGCTTTGTGCATTTTTGCCTTTCCCTGGGCCACAACATCTACACTTTACCTTGAAATGTGAAATGTGATTTTAATTTTGCATTAATGTATAAATTCATAGAGACAAATCTGGTCCTTTATCAGGCTTGGTCTATGTGCTGAATTTTCAAGCTGTGATGTCTTAAAATGCCACCTGGCTTATTGGGGATGTGTTCAAGGCCCTGGCCACTAGATACCCTCAACAAGATCTGAAGTGTATGAGGTCGTTACGCTCACACATACCATGTCAAAGTCTGAAAAAGAAATCAGAAATCTTATTAGAATGTACGTCTGGATTCAGGTGTTTAAAAAGCAATCTGTTTGATAAGCAAGAAAGTCTACTCACACTCCTTATGGAATGTACACGTAGTATGCATATGTAGAGACGTAGTGGCTCAGTGGTCAAGGTGCTGGGTCAATGATCAGAAGGTAAGGGTTCAAGCTGCCAAGCTATCAACGTTGGGCCCTTGAGCAAGGCCCTTAACCCCACCTGCTCCAGGGGCGCTGTACCTTGACCCTGCGCTCTGACCCCAGCTTGATAATAAGCTGGGATATGCAAAAACTGGGGCAGTGGTAGCACAAGGCTCTGGGTTGTTGACTGGGGTTCAAGATGCCACTGTTGGGCCCCAACCCACCCTGCTATAGGGGCACTGCATTATAACTGACCTTGCCCTCTGACCCCAACCTCCAAGGATATGTGAAGAAAGAATTTCACTTCGCAGTAACGTATATGTGACATATAGACATCTTAATGTTGGTTTGTGGAGTGACCAGAGATCTAAATATTGGTTCATGCATATTAAGAGTGTGAGTGAGTGTGTGTGTGTGTGTGTGTGTGTGTGTGTGTGTGTGTGTGTTTGTGGGGATGTGTGGGCGGTGGTAGGTCGGCACTTTAGGGATCTTTTCCAGGGATCCAGAGTTTACTAAACACTGGGGAAATTTTAAGACGTTGTGTCCCTCTTTAACGTCCATTGCTTTTTAAATCAAGTTTTTGAGCCCAATGGCTTTCCACACTAAGTGTCACAGCGCGCTAGTGTAGTGTGCGGGATCAGATTTGTGTGTTGGATTGAATTTGGTGTGTAGGGTTAACACAAAAAGGGGTGCGGTTTCATCCAGAACTCCCCTTATACCGTGCAGAGCAACCAAAATACAATCGAAGGTGCTGTTGCATCTCAGACACACAGGAGGATATTTAATTCAGAAATCCAGCCTGTGTGTGTGGGCTGAGAAGATTTACACGTCCAGCAAGCGAACGGAGAGGTTTTAATGGCGAGGAATCACACGGATGAGGATGGAACAGGTAACAAGACAGAAACAGGCGACTGACTAATGGATTCATTGATCAGTGATTGATCATCATAAACAAGCAAGCGTTTCACCTGGAGATCACCTGCAGCTGGGTGTGTTATATAACCAGCATTAGTGCAGGAAATCAAATCCGGTTTAAAACGTAAGTACTTATTGTCTGCATTGAGCTGTAAAGAAACACAAATTATTATAGATTTATTTCCTCGATTAAACTAATGGCATTCATTGTTTGGTCTAGAAAACTCATTTTAATGCTCCTTTACCTCTCTCTCTCTCTCTCTCTCTCTCTCTCTCTCTCTCTCTCCCCCACACACACACACACGCACGCACATCTTTTCTCTCTCTTTTTACATATCTTCCTTTATTTTCTCGCTTCAAGCTGGCAGCGTGGTTGTGCAAACTGCGCATGCTCCGAAAACATCGACACGGCTGTCGTTAATAATAGATAGAGTCGACTCTTTGAATCGAATCTTTTACGTGAGAACTGAGAGCCGACTCGTATTTTCATTCGAGAGTCGGTTTCGCCTTTATTCTTTTTTCTTTTATTGTTAATCTTGAAAAGTGAAGATGTACACATTGATCACTTGACTCGGACACCCTAAATTCATAAAGGATCAAATAGGAGTTGCTTGAGTCGTCATAATTATTCAGACGTCGGCTCTGAATATCCGACACTACACTCAGCAGTACACTCTTTCTTTTGCTTTAATGGTGTAATTGACTGCTATCACTCATATCATGAGACAAAATAATCGAAATAGTATCATTTAAATAATAGCTGATGCTAATATATAGCGTCATTAAGATTTATTGAAATTCATCTGAATAGATTTTGAATAAAAACAAATGCAATGCAATGTATAATGCTATTTCGATCTTCACTAAATGAAGCTTTTTTTGTTCAACAACATATTTAAACACTTTCTGGTCTAACAATATTGATTGTCGTTAAGGTTTATCTGTGAGTCGAGTTGAGACCAGTGCACTGACTCATTGATAAGAGTCAAATAGATTGAATTTGTTCACACTTCCTGGGTTAAATGATCCCCAGGTTTGGGACATAATATGCATAATGTTTAAAAAATCAAGACAATAATTTTTGCCTTCTGATAATACTGAGTAATGGTATCCTCTCCAGGAGGTTTGTGGGTTGCACAGCCACGGGTATCTGCGGAAATCAAAATAAATGCTGTAAATAACTGCACTTTTTGTGTTGATGCAGGTTTGAAGACACACTGTCTACCAGATGAACTCATCAGAAAGGATGCAAGGGTGACCCAGAGGACTTTCCTTCACTTGTTATAGACAAGATGGGAATGACACCATCTAATAAGGATTTTAGAAATCAAGAGAAGCACACAGCTCTGCTGAGGCAGTCCCATTAGGATCTGTCAAGCAATGCTGCCTCGGAAAAACGTACAGCTCAATTCAAGTAATTAACGGATGTCAATCAGCCTGAAAAGTCAGAATGACATTGCCAGATATTGAGTCAGCAAAGGATGACCATTGCTAAATTCTGACGCATCGCTTTTTTTTCTTCTTCTTCTTCTTCTTTTTTTTTTTTTTACTTTCGTCCTTTCACTGTGCACTTAAAAAGATTAATAACATGTTCACCATAAAAGCAGATGTCATATTTCATGCTGCGGCTCACGAAGACTCGGAGCAGTCGGTCATTACCAAAGGGACTGATGCGGTTATTCCAAGAGAAGCTAGTGCTTGTGTTTCTGAGGCAGGAATACTGCAAAGATCCTGGGATAATGTGGAATCTGGAAGTGTATCAGAGACTGGAAATCTGGGAAAGCGCAGCTTAGGGGCGGGAGACTATCTGCAAGATGGAAACTCCAGTGACAGTGGGTTTCAGGATCACATTCAACCAGTTGATTCTAGCGTTAAGAAGCAGAGTGAGTCCCTGAGCAAAAATGAAGTAAAAGAGGACGCGAATGGAGCCACAGCTGAGAGACCTTCACTTGGCCTGAGGTCAGAAACCAGAGGGGAAATGGCTAAATCTTATGTTTACGAGACCGAAGTCATGAGGAGTCCGAGTGTCATCAGTAACGTGTCCTCTCTTTCACAGGACTCTTTTTCTGACTTGAAGGAAAGCAGATCATTGGAACAATCACTGGGAAATTTATGTTCATTACAAGGAGCTGCACATGGACACTTTACAAACGAGTCAGTACATGACATAAAGCCCCGCGATAACGGGGTAAAAAATTCCATCTCTGTTAGTGAGAAGCCTGATTTAGTCATTGAAGTAGGCAGGCAAAAGGTCCAAGTACATAAATCAGTGCTAGCTGAAAAAAGTGACTACTTCAAAGCCAGGCTTTCTCGAGACATTCTGAAAGTGAAAGGTGTAAGCTACAAAACATTGTCTGTCTTGATAGATTATGTTTACACCTCCAACATGAATGTGAACAAGGATAACGTCGTGGATGTTGTCACCGGTGCGAAAATCCTACAGATTCCCTGTGCAGTTCAGGCGGCAATCGATGCCATGTCTTCCCAGCTCACAACGCAGAACTGCTACGAGATTCTGACCATCGCTAAAAAGCAGCGGCTAAGTGAACTGAAGGAGGCGGCTTACCGTTTCATAAGCGACAACTTCCTGCAGGTACTGAAAGATCCCGCCGTTTACGGGCGTCTCACGGGCTCCGAGCGGGACCTGGTTTTGAGAAACCGTATGGAGGGACGCAAGTGCCTGATGGTGGCCGAGATCAATGATGTTTTTGAGAGAGTGGGCAGCAGACCCCCTAGCAGGGGCAACAGCAGGCCACAGAGCCCTCTTTCTGTCGCTTCGTTTGAGGACAACCACATGATCTATTACTACAATGAGAATTCCAAGGACTGGCACACGTTGACCATTATGCCTGAAGATATTAACACCAAGGGCTGTGGCATCTGTTGCATGTATAACTATCTGTTTGTTGCAGGTGGCATCCGAGGATATGGGGAGAAGGGAAAGGCATCAGACAAAGTGTTCTGCTACAATCCCATAACAGACCGCTGGAGCGAGATACGGCCTATGAACCAAGCGAGGTCCCAACTCAAATTGGTGTCCATGGATGGCTTTTTGTATGCCATTGGTGGGGAATGTCTCTTCACCGTGGAGAAGTATGACCCTCGTATGGACCGTTGGAACACTGTGGCTCCGCTACCCAAAGGAGCATTTGCAGTTGCCCATGAGGCTACCACCTGCAACGGAGAGCTATACGTATCAGGAGGAACGCTGTTCTACCGCCTCTTGAAGTATGACCCCAAAAGGGACGAGTGGCAAGAATGTCCATACAACAACAGCAGGAAGAAATCCACTGACATGGTTGCTCTGAAGAGCTTCATCTACAGGTTCGATGTGAACCGTGAGCAAGGCATCAATGTGTTTAAGTACAACACCATCGTCAAGATGTGGCACGACTGCGCTTCCTATCAGCAAGGGAGCCCGCTACCGTTCAGGTGTGCTGTGATCGGAAACTGTATCTACTGCGTGAACAAGAACCAGACTCTGCAGTTTATCGTGGAGGAAGAAGGTGCTCGATTTGCAGAAGAACCTCTGAAAGCTCCCATGGAGGCTAAAGGAGTGTTATTCCCCTTTATCCTGACCTTGCCAGACAGGAGTGATCGAATTGTGTGAGTCTTCAGGGAGAAAAACATGAGTAGAAATGTGTAAGAAGCATGGCTATGGAAAAAAAAAAGAAAGCTTTATTTCTTGCCCAGTTCAACTGCTCATAAATTGAATGTTTCTCTCTTGCATGATGGATGAACATCTATGGGACGCCTTAAAAGGACAACTCTTTTCTTTTAATATTGTGGCACAGTGGCATTACTTATATATGTGTGTGTGTGTACATAGAAAACCTGGATGCATTTGTTCTGTGCACTTTTGTACTTGGCTGGTTGGACGGAAATGATTCTGGAAGCAACAAAATCAGATTTAACCAGTTGCCACCAAAAGCACAAGAAAAATCTAACTGCAAATAAAATATAGCAGTGTTAAGTAGAATTAATTTTATAAATCTGGAGCTAATTTAATGATATCAAAGAAGAGAGTATAGCACAGAAACAATAAATATAACAAAAAATATTTAGTTGAACCTTTGAGCACATGCCTTTGACTTGAAGCAAAGCCATCGATGGAGGACAGGTTACGCTGAGGTAACTTGGCTGTTTAAGAGCACAAAGCACTTGACTGTTCTCTTACTTTGGCAGGACTCAGTAAGGACACAGGATTAACACTGATTGTATGCATCTAAATCATTTTGAATAACTTTTAATTTGATACTAATAAGGGCTTGACAAACAGCAGGTGACCTGGGAATCAAGCCAGTGATCTGAATTATAAAATCACAATACACCATTATCAGTGCTAATATATTTATGAATGCATTCTCAAATGGTTTCACTGACCACTCGACTCCAGCTCCTGATGTACATCCAACTGGCTTATGTCTACTGTAGGGATGTCCAATTTTATCCACAAAGGGCCGGTGTGGGTGCAGATTTCCATTCCAGTCAAAGGGGAGCCACACCTGATTCCACCTGTTTAATCAACTGATCTTGGCTTTCAATATACTCAGGTGTGGCTGACAATTGGACATTTTTCATGCTCCCAACTTTGTGGGAACAGTTTGGGGATGACCCCTTCCTGTTCCAACATGACTGCACACCAGTGCACAAAGCAAGCTCCATAAAGACATGGATGAGCGAGTTTGGTGTGGAGGAACTTGACTGGCCTGCACAGAGTCCTGACCTCAACCCCATAGAACACCTTTGGGATGAATTAGAGCGGAGACTGCGAGCCAACACCGGTGCCTGACCACACAAATGCGCTTCTAGAGGAACGGTCAAAAATTCCCATAAACACACTCCTAAACCTTGTGGAAAGCCTTCCCAGAAGAGTTGAAGCTGTCATAGCTGCAAAGGGCGGGCCAACTCCATATTACATTCATGTGCATGTAAAGGCAGACGTCCCAAAACTTTTGGCAATATAGTGTATGTAAAGTTTCACATAACTAGCCAGAATATTACTGTGCACATTGAAATAATGTGGAATATTTGAATTTGGTTCATAAAATAAAAATAAGTCTGTGTTGAGGAGGTCTATGAAATTGATGTTGTTAAAACAGTCCCTGAGGTTCAACAAGTTTGAGAACCTTTGCCTTATTAATGTAGTGCTGAGAAAATTGCAAAAATACATTTAAAGACTCCAGATAATAAATACATAACTGAAGCATCGCCAAAGAAGAGCAGAGCTGAGTGTCTCGGTATGAAGATGAAGCACAATTCTCTAAGCTTTGCTGATTAGATCTCACATGACACAAAGAGCCAGACGAACTAGCCAGCGCTTGATGAGTGTTGAGCACGTCATTCTTTTATCAGGATAAATTATTAGACTACAGAAGAATTCCTTCTTCAATGCCACCTGTTGTTACTGGATTCGTCCGAGCAAACATATTTTGCACTTTTTGATGACTTTTTCCGATTCGCAATAAGACGCTAGAGTTAGATGGGAGATTAATGATGTGTGTGTGTGTGTGTGTGTGTGTGTGTGTGTGTGTGTGTGTGTGTGTGTGTGTGCTGCTATCATGGAAGTAAAAGCAAACTAATCTCAATCCCAATCTGCTGCTACTGCATTTTTGTGAAATTTACAAAATCCTGGAACATTATTTGTAGTGTAACTCAGTAATTCCAATAACTGACATCTAAAAGGAAATCTGATCTGTCCATACATGATAATTCATTATTTTGCAAATGTTGTGACCAGTTCGAGTTGAAACAGAGCCTTATAACTCAATGTCACTGCTCTTTCTCGATGTGTGATTATGATTATTCTAAATAAAAAAAGTATTGTGCAAATCTGCCATTGTTGTTCGTTATAACCCCAAAGAAATATCCAGAAATGAGCCACGGATTTGAATTAGCCCTAAAGAGATTTCGAGACTTCCTGATTTGTTTCACTCAGTTAATCCTCATTATTCAAGGATACATTGGAACCTCGGCATATAAATGCGCTTGTTTGTGAATTTTCACCCGAAGAATTGAAATTGTGCAAGAAATTTGCATCGGCATACGAAGCATTTTCGGCATACGAACTGAAGCGAACGCATGCTAAGTTTGCGTGTACGCCCGGGAGCCGTTCACAACTTGTTAGCGTCCGTGGAAAGCCAAGCGAAGCGAGTTCAAGAATTTTACGAATTTTTTTTTTTCCCGGGCAGCGAAAGCCGTTTCAAAAGAGTCAACCCACGTTACCGACTTTGCCTTCAGCATGCGTTCAAAAGCTAGGTGATTTTTTGCGCGAATCATACATGAAGGTAAAGAGAAGTTTAATGCCTGTTTATTTCATATTTTACTTCATTTACATGTCCTGTGAAAGTTTTGATTGGTTTTATATGCAAAAATACCGTATGATGATTGTCTGGAACTTGTCAAATTGGCAAGGGTACTGTTTCCATATGCCAAGAGGAATCCTAAATTAATCATAACTCTTATTTATAAATCTTGGCTGACGAGTTACAATGATTTTTTTTAACTGAAATTGATCTGAACTTCCTGTGGGCTTGGCCTTATTGTTGTATTGTCATGCAGCTCATCCAAACTGGAACATGCACCTTTAACACAACTTAAACACACTAAAATGATTTTGACGGACTGGCGGACGGAGGGACGGACGGTAGACAGACAGACAGATAGATAGACAGACAGAAAGACAGCCATTGCCAGAAAGAGCTATTGTTTAGTTTTTTTTAGAAGAAAATTAACTCAGTATAAAAGTAAAAGAAAATTAACTCAGTATAATTGGTTGGACTGGAATTTGCCTTGTGTTTAGGATTAAATAATCTCTGGTTTGTACTCTTTTGTGGCAGTTGAACAAATGTGGCTGAGATAAAATGTCTTTTGGTTTGCTTTGTGTTTATATATATATATATATATATATATATATATATATATATATATATATATATATATATATATATATATATATATATATATATATATATATATATATATATATATCCCTCTGATCCTCTTAGCACACGTGTGTGTAAGAACATTGTTCAGATGCTCATAAATCATGTGTAGGCAGTTTTATTGGCAGTGGGAAATGGAAACACAAGCTGTAGATTTGAGACACACTCTCACACACAGAAACAATGACCATCTTGTTGAATACCATGCAGACCTATATTTCTTTTTTTTTTAAACAAATTTAAGCATATTTTATCCTAAAAATCAGTTTAAAAAGTTTCATCTGTAATAGCAGAATTTAAATAATGAATGTTTTATTGTTAAATTTTACCAACATCTTTCTACTGCCTATTAAAGCAGTAATTGTGAATTGTTATGAATGACCAGCAGTCTGTGGTACCAAGCATTCCTATGAACTTATTTACTCTGGCTTCTCAATATCGGTTTTGTTTGCTTCGCCCTGATTCCAGTGGTCCTTTTATATTTCAGTCTAACATGCCACCTGCTGGATGTGATGCACATCATCACACCACATGCTGGGATATACACCGGAGAAATCTCATCAAAGAGGTTTTTTATTGATTATATTATGTATACTGCCAAACCACAACAAACTGTGATGGACTGTGTATTCTGACACCTTTCTATCAGAACCAGCATTAAGTTCTTCAGCAATATGAGCAACAGTAGCTCCGTTCTCTTCAAGGATGAGAGCAGGTTCTCACTGAGCACGTGTAACATACTCAAAAGGGTTTGAGTGGGGAATGTTATGCTGCCAGCAACATCATCCAGCATGACCAGTTTGGTGATGGTCTGGGGGGTCAGTGATGGTCTGCGGAGGACTATCCTTGGACAGACCTCCATGTGTTAGCCAATGGTACCCTTAGAGGGATGAACTCCTCAGAAGCATTGTCAGACCTTACGCTGGTGCAGTGAGCCCTGGGTTCCTCCTGATGCATGACGATGCCTGACCTCATGTGGCCAGAGTGAGTAGACCGTTTCTAGATGGCAAGCACAATAATGGCATTGACTTTCCTAGACTGGAATCCAATTGAGAACCTCTGTTACGTTATGTTATGTATCAGAGCATCCAAGTGGCACCACAGAATTTCCAGGAGCTCACTAATGCCCTGATCCAGGTCTGGAAGGAGATCCTCCAGGACACCATCCATTATCTAATCAGGAGCATGTCCAGAAGTTGTCATGAGAGCATATAGGCACAGGGACCATACACACTACTGATTTACGTTATGAAATTCATTCACGTTGGATCAGCCTGTAATTTAAATTTTTACTTTAATTTTCAGTGTGATTTTGACTCCAGCCCTCAGTGGGATTTTGCTTCTTTTGTTTCCACTGACCATTGTCACATCATTTTGTTCTCAACGACTCAGACAATGTGTGAAAGTAAAGCTTTTCAACTTGAATATTTCGTTCATCATGATCCAATGTGTGATCTAAGTGATCTTCCCTTAATTCTTCTGAGCAGTGTATCATTACAGAAGTGTAAGTTGAACAAAGTAGAGAAAAGGAGCAACAACTATGCCTACTGTTTAATTCATTCTGTGGCGTTTGTGCGTCCACATATGAAAACAGTTATATCAGTTGGTTGTCTATTTCCTAAGGGCAAGATATTTTAATCTTTTTATTTGTGTAGATGTAATATATATTCAGAATTTTTTTTTAAAGAGAAAAGCATTTATTTACATATTATATATATATATATATATACAGTGTGGCAAAAAAGTATTTAGTCAGCCACCAATTGTGCAAGTTCTCCCACTTAAAAAGATGAGAGAGGCCTGTAATTTTCATCATAGGTACACTTCAACTATGAGAGACAGAATGAGAAAAAAAAATCCAGAAAATCACATTGTCTGATTTTTAAAGAATTTATTTGCAAATTATGGTGGAAAATAAGTATTTGGTCACCTACAAAAAAGCAAGATTTCTGGCTCTCACAGACCTGTAACTTCTTCTTTAAGAGGCTCCTCTGTCCTCCACTCGTTACCTGTATTAATGGCACCTGTTTGAACTCGTTATCAGTATAAAAGACACCTGTCCACAACCTCAAACAGTCAGACTCCAAACTCCACTATGGCCAAGACCAAATAGCTGTCAAAGGACACCAGAAACAAAATTGTAGACCTGCACCAGGCTGGGAAGACTGAATCTGCAATAGGTAAGCAGCTTGGTGTGAAGAAATCAACCTGGGAGCAATTATTAGAAAATGGAAGACATACAAGACCACTGATAATCTCCCTCGATCTGGGACTCCACGCAAGATCTCACCCCGTGGGGTCAAAATGATCCCAAGAACGGTGAGCAAAAATCCCAGGACCACACGGGGGGACCTAGTGAATGACCTGCAGAGAGCTGGGACCAAAGTAACAAAGGCTACCATCAGTAACACACTACGCCGCCAGGGACTCAAATCCTGCAGTGCCAGACGTGTCCCCCTGCTTAAGCCAGTACATGTCCGGGTCCGTCTGAAGTCTGCTAGAGAGCATTTGGATGATCCAGAAGAGGATTGGGAGAATGTCATATGGTCAGATGAAACCAAAATAGAACTTTTTGGTAAAAACTCAACTTGTCGTGTTTGGAGGAGAAAGAATACTGAGTTGCATCCAAAGAACACCATACCTACTGTGAAGCATGGGGGTGGAAACATCATGCTTTGGGGCTGTTTTTCTGCAAAGGGACCAGGACGACTGATCCGTGTAAAGGAAAGAATGAATGGGGCCATGTATCGTGAGATTTTGAGTAAAAACCTCCTTCCATCAGCAAGGTCATTGAAGATGAAACGTGGCTGGGTCTTTCAGCATGACAATGATCCCAAACACACCGCCCAGGCAACGAAGGAGTGGCTTCGTAAGAAGCATTTCAAGGTCCTGGAGTGGCCTAGCCAGTCTCCAGATCTCAACTCCATAGAAAATCTTTGGAGGGAGTTGAAAATCCGTGTTGCCCAGCGACAGCCCCAAAACATCACTGCTCTAGAGGAGATCTGCATGGAGGAATGGGCCAAACTACCAGCAACAGTGTGTAAAAACCTTGTGGCGACTTACAGAAAACGTTTGACCTCTGTCATTGCCAACAAAGGGTATATAACAAAGTATTGAGATGAACTTTTGTTATTGACCAAATACTTATTTTCCACCATAACTTGCAAATAAATTCTTTAAAAATCAGACAATGTGATTTTCTGGATTTTTTTTTTCTCATTCTGTCTCTCATAGTTGAAGTGTACCTATGATGAAAATTACAGGCCTCTCTCATCTTTTTAAGTGGGAGAACTTGCACAATTGGTGACTGACTAAATACTTTTTTGCCCCACTGTGTATATATATATATGTGTGTATATATATATATATATATATATATATATATATATATATATATATATATATATATATATATATATATATATATATATATATATATATATATATATATATATATATTATAAAAATAAATAAAAAATGCTTTTATATATATATATCATATAAATAACCTATTATAGTTAATGCTTTCGGCTGCTCCCTATTTGGGGTCACCACAGCGGACCGACTGGTCTGCACATCAACTTGGCAAATGTTTTACGCCGGATGCCCTTCCTGACGCAGCCCTCCCATTTTTCCGGGCTTGGGACCGGCACTGCATCCAGTGGCTGGGAATCGAACCCGGGCCTTCCGCATGATAGGCGAGAAACCTACCACTGAGCCACCAATGCCCCATATATAAATAACCTATATATGTACATATACATATACATTATATAGATATAGATATATCTATATCTATATCTATATATATATATATATATATATATATATATATCTATATATCTATATATCTATATATATATATATACACACACACACACACAAACACACACACACACACACATCTCTATATCTATATATCTCTCTCATATATATATATATATATATATATATATATATATATATATCACACACATATATATACATATATATACAGTGGGGCAAAAAAGTATTTAGTCAGCCACCAATTGTGCAAGTTCTCCCACTTAAAAAGATGAGAGAGGCCTGTAATTTTCACCATAGGTACACTTCAACTATGAGAGACAGAATGAGAAAAAAAAAATCCAGAAAATCGCATTGTCTGATTTTTAAAGAATTTATTTGCAAATTATGGTGGAAAATAAGTATACATATATATATATATATGGGGGGGGCTTGGGGGGGGGTATACAAATATAGGTTTCCTATACTTGTGGATCGCTCAGATATTGGGCTTCATTTATCTGGGTGAGATTGAACTGAAAAGTCAATCATTTCAACAAAACATCAGACTCGTTATCTTCTCAAGCCAAATTACTCTTAAGAAGACTAACTAATGTAAACCTCAACTTAGACTTTAAATCCTAGAATTTGCACTGACTACTGATGTCAAGTTTATATTTCGTATTTTTATTATGTTCAAAACGAGTCAAAATATCGTCCTTTCTGCTTCTTCAGTCATTGTTCATTTTGTTTCCAGCGCTCTGTGTGCTTGACCTTCTGGGAACGTGCTTTGCATTTTAAGTGTGATTGACATTCGCATGTATGCATGAAGAGAATCGAACTTTCTTTACACATCTTATTTAAAGCTGCTTCCTTGTTGTTTTTACACAAGAATTTACTAAAAGATTGATAAATGAGACCCATTATGAGAACTTTAAAGCTCAGTGAATAAAACGTGTACAGTGGAATTCCTATATTAATCACTCATACTTGCTTATCATAGCCCATGATTTGCAGCTGATTATGGATGCAATTGTTAGTTATATCTTATGATACAGAAAGCAATAGAATGGTGAGTATAAAAATTTCCCCTTCACCATCTGTCTAATGGTGATTGAGACACAGCTATAGACTTAGAGAATTTCTGTCTCCTTGTGAAATATCAATCCATCTGGATTTACTTTCCATTTCACAACGATATCCTCTTCCATCCCATCATCTTTCAGTTTCTGCTTGATCTAAAAAAAACAAAAACAAAATAAAACTTTTATTACTAAATACTGCGGGATAGAGGAACCATTCTTTGTGAAAGTATGATTAACGAGGACGGGAATGTACATTTTTAGTGGCCTCTTGTGGAGGATTAGCCTCACCTTCTCCAAGATGGCCGCATTTTCCTCAAAATCGTTCAAATCCTGACTGGACTGGATCTTCATCTTTAAGATTTGTCGCTTTGAGACGGATGTTGTGACTGAATATGTAAATGTAGACACATCTTCAAACACAAACATGAACACACAATTCCACATATATCCAAAAAGCATTACATATCTGACTGAATATAAGTAATATTTAACATACCTGAGTAGCAAAAGAAAGGCATAATGTACGAGCACTGTGCATCGGCGGCCTGAAACGTGTCTAAATAACCACACGTTTCATTCCAGTAGTCATTGTCCGGTTGTCCATCCATCCAGCTGACATTGGAGAAGTTAGTATTGTCTACCCACTTCCAGGTGTCTTTAAACATACCAAACCAAGTCACGCCAGGAACGAGTTCCTGTAAAATTAAGTTTTCTTTTTCATCTCTCGGACTGGCCAGGTCTGTGTGATTATCTTTGCAGTAAGCCCAAGCTCCGAACCAGTCTGTCTCATTATATATGTAAATGTACCTGTCATTGCCAGTTTTTGTTTCTGTGAGAATAAGACAGATAATATACTATCTATATTGAATACTCAAGAAAGGTAAACAGGTTACTGTATGAAAATGCTAAAAGAAGTTTCTCAGAATCAAAAAAAAATTACTGCATACATTACATTTTGCTCTAGATAGACTGAACCTATAAATGATTCCCCGAGGGCATTTCCTAAAACAACACTCTTTACTGACACAATGGGAAAGGGGATAATATGTAGATATTACCGTCAAAGCACAAAAAGGGGCGTGTTTCCATACACACCAGATCCCACCAACCCCAGGGAGTTACTGCGCCACAGTTTTGATCTCCGTTCCTGTTGTTAGGCTCTCCATCATTCCAAGATCTCATATTTCCTACTGGTTGATTTTCAAAAGTCCAGAGCCAGCTGTAAATATCACTGTACACTCCAATCCAAGCCTGTGATACATTCTGAAGCTCGATCATGTCGTCGCTATTTCTGATGATAGTCAGGTCTGTGTGTGTGGCTCGGCAGTAAAGCTGAGCATCAGTCCAACTTCTTCCCTGATGGACCAGATAATACTTACGGGGCACAGACAGGACACTTGGAACAATTCCTGTTTAAAAAAATGTTAATGTTACTGTTCACGCTAAAGAACGGCATTTATGGTTTTAATAAGTGGGGAAAAAAACAAAACAAAGGCTACATCATACACACACACACACACACACACACCTCACCTGTGAAAAACAGAAGTATGAACAGATGCTGCTTCATCACTGATTTCACCAAAAAACCTCACTAAGAATGAAAAAATAAAATAGAAGACAAATAAAATTTCTTAGCAGTCTTGATCAAAACTGAAGATAATTGAAAATTAAGAATAACCTGCATCAAAAGGATGTAGATTTGGATGCTTAATGAGCAAGCTAGAGGAGAAAGTGACAAAATAAAAGTTCTATGATTTATTACATGACATTAAATAATCAAAGATGCTTGTTGTTCGACATTTATACTATAATTTGTGTTTCTAAAACCTCAATCACATGCTAGAGCAAAAACAACAGCGCTAAAGAACAGCAGTATACTAAAGACAATGCTAAATCTATGTAAAATTTATTAAGCAGAAGGAATGAAATGAGATATGAAACATACCTGAAATGTTAAGGAGTCAAACAATCCAATGTTGCAGCTTTTCCGTCCCACTGATCTTCAAGACTTCCTGCAATCTGACTAACTAGATTGCTGTGACGTCTTTGTTTGCCTACTTTTCCATAGAAATTTTCATAAATCAGAACAGAGTAGATTGACTGTCAGTGGACAGGAGACTGCACTGCAGTTGAAGGACAAATTTTAACCTTGTAGAATCTGCAAGGTAATCTAGAGGTGCTAACAGTGCCAGCAGTGTTAATGGCAGTATGCATGAGGAGAGTGTCAGGGCGGATGGACTACGATGTGAAGAAGGGTGAACAGGACAGTAGTTGGACAAGACCGGCTTCTCAGGCGGACCATCTAGCAATGGTGTTTAGAGATATTTAACCTCTCCCTCGAACAGTAAACTGACCCTGCACGCTTCAAACAGTCTACTATAGTTCCTGTCCCAATGAAAGCTAAGTCAATGGCTATCTCCCAGTAGCCCTGACCTCAGCTGAGATGAAGTGCTCTGAAAGGCTGGTCAGAGGCTTCACCATCCCTTCATTGCCTGACACTCTGGACCCATTACAATCGCATTTCATCCTGATCACTCTACCAAGGATGCTATCATACTCCTCCAACAAATAGAACTGAGACATCTGGACAGCAGGAAGGAAAATTAAATTAAAATTAAGGGCTTTGCTCAAGGGCCCAGAGTGGAGGCAGCTTGGTGGACCCGGGATTTAAACTCGCCACCTTCCGATCGGTAGCCCAACACCTTAATCACTAAGCTACCACATCCATGACAACACTGTCATGGTGGACCTGATCTTTGAGAACGATGAGAAGGCCCAACTGGAGGAGTTTAAAAGGAAAACAGGAAAACAACCTCCTCCTGAAGGTCAGCAAGAGAAAGGAGTTGATACTGGATTTGGGCATGAAGCAGGGGAGAAGCTACTACTCCCTCAGTGTCAATGAGACCATGAGATCTCAAGTCAATGAGATCATGCAGGTTCTTTCATGGTCCTAATGAGGAAGGCCTGTCTGTCTCAGTTCGACCTTAGATGCCTAAAGGACTATAAACTGCCCTATAAGATCCTAAGGAACTTTAATACCTGCATTAGTGACAGAATCCTGGCCTGTTTCAGAACAAAAAGGTAGGCAGGCTTTTTTGACAGTGGTGCGATCAGCTGAAGGCAGTATCCTGCTGGACCAGAGCCAGGAAAATAGTGAAATCAAAAACAGAGAGAATGAGGAGGAGCTTCTTCCTATGTCCAGGGCGACATTTAGTACTTGGACTTTTCTGGACTTGCACTAAAATGCACACTATGTCATTAACTGAGCTGTTATTTGTTTTCCTTCAAACTAGAAAATCTATGCAAAATGCCATGTCCTTGTTTGCCTACTTTCCATGAAAGTTTACTTAAATCAAATGAGTTTGGTGCCGGGGTGCATCAAAAGGAAAGGTCTGGACACATTTACATTTCTTGTGTGTACACAGACAATCTAAATTCTGTACCACAAAGAGGCTAACAAATTTACTACAATCACACCTCGAAAACTATTTGCACAGCACAGGCAGAATACGGTACCCTCTAAAGCCAAAATAATTAAGATGAAGGCATCAGGCTAAAACCACATAGATACCAAGTTCCTCGTAAAAAAACAAAACAAAACAAAAAACCAGGAGCAGGCCTAGCCTTAAAAGCCTCACATACAAATAGGTCATGCAAATACAACAGTATCTTTTTTTTGCCTCTTGATGGGGTCTGAATTTGGTGATGCAATGAGATTCAGAAAGGAAGGGTGCTGACAGCAGAACTGAAATTTGCACCCCTGTGGCAGTCATCAGGACCCACTGGTCTGATAGAGTTTCTGCTTTTGAAATGAGTTTGTACTGTTTGTAAATTGTTCATTTGGTGATCTTAGATCATTCTTTAAATTTCCCTTTTAATACTTGCATAATGTTTCAGTTAATATGTCCTTTTTGTTTTTCCAGAATCCACATCGCCCCTGACCCACAGCATAGAGAACCTACAGGTGCGTCTCAATAAATTAGAATGTGGTGGTAAAAGTTCATTTATTTCAGTAATTCAACTCAAATTGTGAAACTCGTGTATTAAATAAATTCAGTGCACACAGACTGAAGTAGTTTAAGTCTTTGGTTCTTTTAATTGTGATGATTTTGGCTCACATTTAACAAAAACCCACCAATTCACTCTCTCAACAAATTAGAATATGGTGACATGCCAATCAGCTGATCAACTCAAAACACCTGCAAAGGTTTCCTGAGCCTTCAAAATGGTCTCTCAGTTTGGTTCACTAGGCTACACAATCATGGGGAAGACTGCTGACCTGACAGTTGTCCAGAAGACAATCATTGACACCCTTCACAAGGAGGATAAGCCACAAACATTCATTGCCAAAGAAGCTGGCTGTTCACAGAGTGCTGTAACCAAGCATGTTAACAGAAAGCTGAGTGGAAGGAAAAAGTGTGGAAGAAAAAGATGCACAACCAACCCGAGAGAACCGCAGCCTTATGAGGATTGTCAAGCAAAATCCATTCAAGAATTTGAGTGAACTTCACAAGGAATGGACTGAGACTGGGGTCAAGGCATCAAGAGCCACCACACACAGACGTGTCAAGGAATTTGGCTACAGTTGTCGTATTCCTCTTGTTAAGCCAGCAAACTCGCCAGACCTGAACCCCACAGAGAATCTATGAGGTATTGTCAAGAGGAAAATGAGAAACAAGAGACCAAAAAATGCAGATGAGCTGAAGGCCACTGTCAAAGAAACCTGGGCTTCCATACCACCTCAGCAGTGCCACAAACTGATCACCTCCATGCCACGCCCAATTGAGGCAGTAATTAAAGCAAAAGGAGCCCCTACCAAGTATTGAGTACATGTACAGTAAATGAACATACTTTCCAGAAGGCCAACAATTCACTAAAAATGTTTTTTTCATTGGTCTTATGAAGTATTCTAATTTGTTGAGAGAGTGAATTGGTGGGTTTTTGTTAAATGTAATCCAAAATCATCACAATTAAAAGAACCAAAGACTTAAACTACTTCAGTCTGTGTGCACTGAATTTATTTAATACACGCGTTTCACAATTTGAGTTGAATTACTGAAATAAATGAACTTTTCCACCACATTCTAATTTATTGAGATGCCCCTGTATAGAGGCCTGAGTCCTTTTCTATTTCTGTTATTCTTTGATGTGATTTTGCTTTTACTTCTCAGCTTTCTATCTTTTGTTTCATTTATAGACCTGTTTTTGCACTTTAATAGTGTCTGATTGAGTCTATTAACCATCCTGTTTGTTCATCACAATTTTATTTCTATTTTTAAAATTTGTATTATAAAATTTTAAAGCAACCATATGGTATATTCAGAGAGCAATTTCTTGAATTTTATTGACGCTACCACAAGAATACCATAAAATGCTATAAAATTAATTTATTTGCAATAATTTCAATAAAACTTGAACAATATAAAGCTATTATTAAGAGCTGCAGTGGAGTATTGAAACGTATATGAAATCTAAACAAGGTAAGGTTATGTAGCTTGTTACCTCCCAGTGTCCTTCAGAGGACTTCTGCAGTAGTGACAAACTGACCTGCAATTTGTCTTCTTTCGGACATGACACCCTCGCCTAGTTTCCATAAAAATTTACTTAAGTCAAATGGATTTGCAGTTGGTGTATGCGCAAAAAAAAAAGTCTGGAGACACTGAACAAGTTGTGTGTAGCAAGTACTTGGTGTAGAGATCTGGCCTTGACTTCATCTGAACAATGAACCAACTTGTAAGTACAGTCCCAATAAACTGCAGTTAAAGAAATGCATTAATGTCCTCACACTAGCTTTGAAAGTCATTCATATTCATGTGAGAGAAACATTACAGGTCCTGTGCGAAATGGACACTGAAGTACAGGAAAGTCTCCACTACTGTCCTGCTTCATGCATCAAGTCCACCATCAACAATTTTGTCTTGCTGAAGTATAGGAGTAGGTTGTTCTCGTGGCCCCAGTTCTCCAGGCTGGGTGTAGGAGATGTGTGATGAGCACAGCTTCTTGATAAGTCTAGTGTCAAGTAGATTAAATAAGCCAATGTCTGCCAATGTCCATCTCAGGTAGAATAGAAATTATGACCAAGGTAAGTTTCTGAGGAAGGTAGAAAGGGCCACATTTACTGGTCAGGACCTGCAGGCTAGGTGTGCTGGAGCGCATAACTGTCTCATAAATTGCTGTTTACCATCATACACACTCTACTTCCCTTTGACTCCACCAACTCCATTGTCTTGTCCATGTAGTAAACTGTGAAGAACTCGGTTGGATGGATGGTGTGGTCCGGTACTGCTGGTTTCAGCCCCAAATGGAATACAACCCTAGCCTTGAGGTCAGCAATGAGAGTTTTTATCGTATCTGGTAATAGCTGAGGAAAAAAGAGAGCTAAAGTAAGGGAAAACTAAAAAACTAAACCAAAACAAGTTGTGGTCAAAGCAGTTGTGACAGATGGATGGCTACAGTAAGAAAAAAACTGTGAAAAAGCATCTCTCCTCTAAGTGTAACCTCCTGTTCGGTAGGAGTAACTGCTGTTGGATAGAGCAAGGTGGGAGTTGTAATGGTGGGTCTGCAGCCTACACACAGCAAAGCTGTGATGCGCTCCTTCCGCTTCAGAACTCTGTTCCACTTCAGCACATTGCTTGTTGTAGAAAGTGTTGTATAATGTAATTTGTTCCTTTTGTACAGGCTGTCCACATTCATATCTCACTCCAGGTTGTCACTCATGTGAACACCCAGGTATCGAGCTATGGGTCTGTACCACCTCATTGTTCTGACTATCAATGGTGACCAGAGCTGGCACAGTGCTGGTTTGTGCATGGAGAGTGGAGCCAGAGAAAGTGAGTGGTAAGGATTGCACACATGTGGGGAATTGAATTAACAAATGCTGTGTATGTGTGTGCATGTTTAAGTTGTTCCAAGCCTGCCTCCATCTTCACCACTTACCCAAATCTGGGTTGTGTAACACTGGTGCCAAAACCTGGTACACTGAGGTGGCACTATGGAATCCTCACCACTGGTCGAGGTTGTTAAATCCCTTGCCAGCACTAGGAACTCCTCCAGCTCCACCAAGACCAGGAAGCACATTCAGGGACTGGTTGATGCCCAAGTGGTGGATCAGCAGCTGCTCCAGAGCCTGGTCCAGCAGGAAAATATTCAAACTGCAGCCACAATCCACATCACCCAGGTGTTAAAAAAAAAAAAAAAAAAAAAAAAGGGATCACAGGATGACACCATGGAGCTGTTCCTGGAGCTGTATGAGCACCTTGCAGAATTATGAGACTGCTTCCCATTGGGCAACCCACCTCTTGTCACTCCTGACCAGGGAAGCCCAACAGCTGCCAGTTGCCAACATGCTGGAATGCCCAGACCTGAAACAGGCACAGGTGTATGCCACATGATGGAGGTGTGGGCATTGGTCTGAATCCCTGACATGCGGCAAGCCAACCCTGATCAAGGTGTACCACATATGGATTCAGGATGTAACTAAACCTTATATTATATGATATTGTTAACCCTTTCAACCTCTGCACCATTTATATAGAGGGCGGGAGGTGTGGTTTTTGGGTTCTCCTGTAGTCCGCAATGATCTCCTTTGTTTTAATGGTATTCAGAACCAGGTCACTCTCCACACATCATTCAACCAGATGTTAAACCTCCTCTCTGTGGTGTCTCGTTGTTTCCTGATATCAGTCCCATTATTGTGGTGGCATCCGCGAATTTCGTCAGGAGTGGATGGGTTTGCAGTCATGTGTCAATAAGGTGAAAAGGGCTGGGCTGAGGACACAGCCCTGTGGTAGCTTTTTGTGTAATCATTAGTGTGAATGGTCAAGATATTTGTCCATAATCTCGATTATATCACAGGATTTAGAGCAACACATAAAATTGTTATCATTTTTTATTAATAAAAAAAATCTATGATAAAATACAATACCCTTGATATTCATTATACACTATATTGCCAAAAGTTTTGGGACACCCCTGCAAATCACTGAATTCAGGTGTTGTTTTTCCAGGGGTTTGTGGGAACAGTTTGGGGATGATCCCTTCCTGTTCCAACATCACTGCACACCAGTGACCAGAGCAAGCTCCATAAAGACGTGGATGGATTTAAAATAGGATAAAAGGAGCAGCAGCCTATCAAAGGAGAAAGAGTTAAACTTCCAGCCTTTTAACCCTGATTGAAATCACTGACATGTTAACATCCTCACACTGGCTGTGAAAGTAAATCAATTTCATGTTTCGTTTTTGTTTAATAATGCCTGAAGATCCTGGTTAAAAAAAGAAAAAAAAAAAAAGCCAAATTTCATTATAAAAATTTATTAGATATTTACAAATCCATCATACAAAAGAAGCATCTGTATAACCCAGAAGAGTTTAACTGAGTTGAGTGACATAACACTGTTCCTGCTATTCACATCGAATACACACACACACACACACACACACACACACACACACACGCGCACACACAGCAGGTTCAGGTTTCTCAGACGTACTCCCCACAATCAGATATAATCACCTTCTGTTTGGGTTTGCCATCTTTACTCCCCTGAGCCTACAGAGGAAATACAGAAACAGACAAACATCAAGTTTGACATCTAAACAATTCAATTATTAATAAATTATTAATAAAATAAACCAAAAGAATTTACGTTTCTAAACACAGAGCTCTTTAGAATGATCCTAAATCTAAGCCAATACATGTTTGAAGCCAAATCTTCATTTACTTTTCATTAATAACATCATTAAAGTGCTAATAAACATACTAGCGCTGTCACTTTTTAACACTGACATTCGAACGTGACGTAAAGAATTCGCATCCGAACTACAATTTGTCCTTGCGGATATTAGCCTTAGACAGCTTTGCATTTTGTTGTTTATTATCTGATCCAGCAGACAAAACTTCTACAGTTTTCAATGTCTGCTTGACCGATCAGTAAACTAAGCTAATGATATGTAAATGGAAGCCAATAGCAAGCAGCAGAGCTTTGTTGAGCGAACAATTACATTTACATTTGGCGGACGCCCTTATCCAGAGCGACAGTTTTTCTCATTTTATACAACTGAGCAATTGAGGGTTAAGGGTCTTGTTCAGGGTGTCAGCTTGATGGACCTAGGATTCAGACTCACAACCTTCTAATCAGTAGTCCAACACCTTAACCACTAAGCTACCACATCCCCATCAATTACGACACCGAATCACCTTAAAAGCAGCGTGTGGAAATATTTCGGCTTCTACACAGTAGATGGCGACGTTACGGTCAAAGAGAAAGCTGTGTTTGTCGACTTTGCAAACAAAACAGTTGCCTTAGACTTTGACAACAACAAATCAGCAGACAGTTGGACAGAGGCACTGACCAGCAGAGCAGTGCCAAGCATGCAGCATGGTATGACTGTATATTATTCTGTGATGTTGTACAGAGTGTTAATATAATACTGAGAAGAATGTTTGTGTTGTAGCCGTTTTTCGAAGGGGGGTGTATTTTTTTTCAAGAAAGTGGCAGCCCTAATACACACTGAGAATCTCTCTCACACACACACCTCCATGGCCCGCAGCACATCCATGCCCTCCAGCAGCTCTCCGAAAACCACATGTTTTCCATCCAGCCAGTCCGTTTTGTCACAGGTGATGAAGAACTGCGAGCCGTTCGTGTTTGACCCGGAGTTCGCCATTGAGAGAAGACCTACACACACACACACACACACACACAGAGAGATGAGAGAGAGAGACAGAGATATGAGTCATGTTCATATCATTTTACTAAAGAAGCTACAAACTTAGGCAACTAGGTAATAATAATAATGAATCTAGCCATGGGGGTCACAATCCATTGACTTCTGTGCCGGTCCCAAGCCCAGATAAATAGAGAGGGTTGCATCAGGAGGGGCATCCGGCGTAAAACATTGCCAAATTTAACCATGCGAATCGTCAGTACTAACTAGTTTGTTCAACAGGGTTTTAGAGAGTGAGAGGATGCCTGAGGAATGGAGAAGTGTGTTAGTGCCGATCTTTAAGAATAAGGGTGACGTGCAGAGTTGCAGTAACTATAGGGGGATAAAGTTGATGAGCCATACAATGAAGCTATGGGAAAGAGTAGTGGAAGCTAGGTTAAGGAAGGTAGTGGACATTTGTGAGCAGCAGTATGGCTTCATGCCCAGAAAGAGCACAACAGATGCAATTTTTGCTCTGAGAATTTTGATGGAGAAGTATAGGGATGGTCAGAGGGAGTTGCACTGTGTGTTTGTAGACTTGGAGAAAGCGTATGACAGGGTGCCAAGAGAAGAGCTGTGGTACTGTATGAGGAAGTCAGGAGTAGCAGAGAAGTATGTCAGAGTGGTGTAGGACATGTATGAGAGGAGCAGGACAGTGGTGAGGTGTGCTGTAGGTCAGACAGAGGAGTTCAAAGTGGAGGTGGAACTGCATCAGGGATCGGCTCTGAGCCCCTTCCTGTTTGCTATAGTGATGGACCAGTTGTCAGAGGAGGTCAGACAGGAGTCTCCTTGGACAATGATGTTTGCAGATGACATTGTGATCTGTAGTGAGAGCAGGGAGCAGGTGGAGGACAACCTGGAGAGGTGGAGGTTTGCACTGGAGAGAAGAGGAATGAAAGTCAGTCGTAGTAAGACTGAGTACATGTGTGTGAATGAAAGGGAGGGAAGTGGAACAGTAAGGTTACAGGGTGAAGAGGTGAAGAAGGTACAGGAGTTTAAGTACTTGGGGTCAACAGTCCAGAGTAATGGAGAGTGTGGGAAAGAGGTAAAGAAGCGAGTGCAGGCAGGTTGGAATGGGTGGAGAAAGGTGTCGGGAGTTCTGTGTGATAGGAAAATATCAACGAGAATCAAGGGGAAGGTGTACAGGACAGTGGTGAGAGCGGTCATGCTGTATGGTTTAGAGACAGTGTCACTGAGGAAGAGACAGGAGTCAGAGCTAGAGGTAGCAGAGCTGAAGATGTTGAGGTTCTCTTTGGGAGTGACAAGGTTGGACAGGATTAGGAACGAGTACATCAGAGGGACAGCTCATGTTGGACGTTTGGGGGACAAAGTTAGGGAGGCCAGATTAAGATGGTTTGGACATGTTCAGAGGAGGGAGAGTGAGTATATTGGTAGGAGAATGTTGGACATTGAGCTGCCAGGCAGGAGGCAAAGAGGAAGGCCAAAGAGGAGGTATATGGATGGAATTAATGAGGATATGAAGCTAGTGGGTGCAAGTGTTGAGGATGCAGAAGATAGGGATAGGTGGAGAGAGATGATTCACTGTGGCGACCCCTGAAGGGAAAAGCCGAAAGAAGAAGGTAATAATAATAATGAAAAGTTTATCATCATTAAAAATAACCATAAAGTACCTCCTCAGGTTACTTGCTGGTCAACGATGCTGATAGTTTACTAATAAAAATATCTTAATATAATGTCATAAAACTCGTCTATAATTTCTATACACGGAGGCTAACTGCTGTGAAAATTCATTCATCAATCAGCTTGAAATCATATAACGATGAGTTCCCTGTGGTTTTATAGACGGATCACACTGCCAAATTTCAATCCCTTACCTCAATTACACAGCATGCTTTGTGATGCGTCGTTTCATAGGAATGAAACGAATCCATAAATAAAGATATGTATAAGTAATAGAGTGTTTGTGTGTCGCCATGGTGGAGCTGCTCGTAGATTGGTGGGCGTGGCTACATTTCAATTTGTTGCACTTTTTTTGGCTGGAATATTTCAGCGTACACACGAGTATGAAAAAAACTCGGTTTAGACATGAAAACTTTAACTCGCGAAGACGTCTGCTTGCTTTGATGCGACATACGTGACCGAAGGCGTCGGTTTTGACGTCTGTATGTGGTAAAGCGGATCCTCACCTGGGCCGGTGTGCTTGAGCACAAAGTTCTCGTCGTCGAACTTGCGTCCGTAGATGGATTTGCCGCCGGTGCCATTGTGGTTGGTGAAGTCTCCGCCCTGACACATGAACTGAGGGATGACCCTGTGGAAGCTGCTGCCTTTGAAGCCAAAGCCTTTCTCGTGCGTACACAGGCAGCGGAAGTTCTCTAACACAAAGAAGAGACGAAGGTGAAGAGCTAAAGGTGCAGCTTTATAACTTCCCTGATTGAGCTGATCTTCAGGATTTGATTTAATGCTTATAGCGACCCCCAGTGGTCAAACCAGGAACTTTAACGTTAAACTTTTATAAAAGCTGAAGAACTTTTGACGTAATTACGTAGTGCGTAGCGTCGCGGACGTGCACTTTTTAACCACTAAAGCTCTTCTAGCACTAGCTCTGGGTTGCGTGTCCGCGACTCTACATAATCACGTCAGAAGGGCACACGTGATGTAGGCAGAACTACAGACCCAGTGTTTACAATGCGAACGTGCAAAGACCAAGGAAGTGCAAATAAGTCAAACGCTCTTTACAAACAAAAAAGGAAAATAACTTCGTGTCATTCCTCACGCAACAACTTCGGAGCGGTCCTCCTTCTCCACACTAGTGAACACCGGGTCTGTAGCTCCGCCTACGTCACGCGTGACCTTCCGACGTGATTACATAGTACGTAGCCTCACGGAGGCGCATCCCAGAGCTAGCGCTAGACGAGCTTTCGTGGATAAAAAGTATACAATTTTTTATTTTGTATAACAAAATGATCGATGGTGTGGCTAGATAAGAGCCATCTTCAAGATTAAATGTCATGTAAGTTTACGGCAGCAGTGTGAGGGTTCAGTTATCTGTCATTTAGAAATCACTCGTACCTGCAGTCATGGGCACCACGTCAGCTCGGAGTAACATGCGCAGCCTTCCTGCAGGTTTGTTACCGATCTTGATGTCCATGTAGACCTGCGGGTTCGCTCTGCCCTTCTTCGCAGGCGGCTCTCCCTGAAAGAAACAGAATATTCATTCATTCATTGTCTGCCGCTTATCCGAACTATCCTCGGGTCACGGGGAGCCTGTGCCTATCTCAGGCGTCATTGGGCATCAAGGCAGGATACACCCTGAATGGAGTGCCAACCCATCACAGGGCACACACACTCTCATTCACTCACGCAATCACACACTACGGACAATTTAGAGATGCCAATCAACCTACAATGCATGTCTTTGGACCCGGGGAGGAAACCGGAGTACCCAGAGGAAACCCCCGAGGCACAGGGAGAACATGCAAACTCCACATACACATGGCGGAGGCGGGAATCAAGCCCCCAACCCTGGAGGTGTGAGGCAAACGTGCTCACCACTAAGCCACCGTGCCTCCCGAAACAGAATATAATAAATCTTATTATTCATCTGCATAATCTTTTTCCTTTCTACTAGCTAGTTCCAAGCTGATTACTCTTACATGTAGAAAGTCAAGTCATGAACAGCTAGCTTGCTTTAAATAATGGACGATTGTGACTTCTCTTTAACTGAACATATAATTACAACAACATGTCGATTTTGCCGAGACTCAAACCAATCCCAGCTTGTTCTTTTTGGATTCACCTCCTGGGTCGTGGTTTTGTTGCCATCTCCCGCTGGCTCCACCTCCTCCGTCTCCTCTGCCGTCTTCCCCGAGAACTTTTTCAGCCAATCATCGTCAGACCAGACTGTGAGATAAGGAAAAAATAAAAAAATTAAGTAATTATAAAAAGTAATTCATAAACACAAGGTATAGCACCGTGCATTTGAGTTTAATGGATATAATTATAATAATAATAATAATAATAATAATAATAATCTGACTAGATGTTGTTTTGTGTATTAAATGTTGACTGAGTTACACATACACTATATTGCCAAAAGTTTTCATTGAACTCGGGTTGGGCTCGGCCAACCCCTGGAACTCTTAATGCTTCAGCATACCAAGACATTTAGGACAATTTCATGCTCCCAACTTTGTGGGAACAGTTTGGGGATGACCCCTTCCTGTTCCAACATGACTGCACACCAGTGCACAAAGCAAGGTCCATAAAGACATGGATGAGTGAGTTTGGTGTGGAGGAACTTGACTGGCCTGCACAGAGTCCTGACCTCAACCCCATAGAACACCTTTGGGATGAATTAGAGCGGAGACTGCGAGCCAGACCTTCTCGTCCAGCATCAGTGCCTCACCTCACAAATACACTTCTAGAGGAACGGTCAAAAATTCCCATAAACACACTCCTAAACCTTGTGGAAAGCCTTCCCAGAAGAGTTGAAGCCGTTATTACATAATACTCCATATTACATTCATGTGCATGTAAAGGCAGACGTCCCAAAACTTTTGGCAACATAGTTTAAGTTAAGGATTCAGTCAGATTTGCACCGTGTTGCATTTATTTATTTTCTTCACAAAGACTGGTTTGTTTGGGGTATAATGAATTAAAGTACTAATTCATGCTACAGAAACTGTCAGAAAATGACTACACACTGACACTGGAGACTCTTTTCATAAACGTTAAACAGAAAAATTCACATAAGTTTTTTTTTTTTTTCTTTTCAGTTTATGTGGAGTGACTGGCATTCAAGCCCCTGTGTATGCTGCTGCTATAGAAATGAACAGAAGTGCATTAATATAAACCTGTAACGTGGCACCAACTACATTTAGGACAGAGCTTGATTAAAATAAAATAATTTAAAGGATTTTGGTGGTTGCACTGACCAGGTCGAGAGGAGCCCTCTTTAATCCTCATGGGTTTGGCGACGTTTACTCTGATGGTCCGACCGAAGAGCTCCGATTCGTTCTGCGGAACACAAAGAGAGAAATTAACATCCTTAGCATGTGAGAGGAAATAATCCAGCTGCTGAGGCACAGCACTGAACTTGGCCACTGCTTGTAACCTCGGGGTAACCATGGACAATCAACTGTCCTTTTCCTCCCATGTTACTAATGTCACACGCTCATGTCGGTTTCTTCAGTAGAACATCAGAAGGATTCGGCCATTTTTATCCACACAGGCTGCTCAGATGCTCGGTCAGATTCTGGTCACTTCGAGACTGGACTACTGCAGCTCTCTACTGGCAGGTCTAGCTCTGAATGCAATTCATCCTCTGAAGTTAATCCAAATTGTAGCTGCGTGACTTGTTTTCAATCTGCCCAAGTTCTCACACACCACACCACTGCTGCTCCTCCACTGACTTCCTGTAGCTGCGTCAGATTCAAAACACTGACGCTTGCCTACAAAGCCAAGAATGGACCAGCACCATCTGACCTCAAAGCGCTTATTACTCCTCACACTGCACCTCACTCCCTCAGATCCACTAGCACTGCTCGACTGATCCCACCATCTCTCAGGGTAAGAGGTATGTACACATCTAGACTCTTCTCTGTTCTGGCACCGAGCTGGTGGAATGAACTTCCCTTAGATGTCCAAACAGCATATGCCTAAATCTCTCAATCTGACTCAATTGGATGATTTTGCTATGGCTTGTTTTCCTCACGGCACATAATGAAATGGCGAAAAGTAAAAATATTGCTTGAGGAAATGTTCAAATAACAGCGTGTGTGTACAAACACTTTCATTCAAACTTACCATGTTATCGATGGCTGCTGCAGCATCCTGTTAAAAATAAAGATAAAAAAAGGTTCTACTTGACATCCAATGGCAATGATCCGATACAGAAATATCAGTGGAAGATTTTTCCTCATGGTCTTTTTTTTTTTTATTAACTGAATGAAGAAGAGAAATAAAGTGAAGCGCTCACCTCAGCAAGCTCGAACTCGATGAAGGCAAAACCACGATGCTTCTCTGTGAGGACAAAAACAAACACTTTAATCTCTTATCATAATAATAATAATAAGAAGAAGAAGAAGAAGGGTGAGATGGTTTTTGATCAATCGCCTTCACAAATACACATATCTATCGATGATGAATGTCTGTGCTTGTTATTATTCTTCCTACTGATTACCGGTTTCATAATCCAGGGGGATCTGAATATCCGTAATGTCTCCAAACGGAATGAAGGCCGCATGCAGTACTTTCTCATCCACTTCTTCTGCTAAACCACCTAAACACACACACTTTTCATTCAACGTATGCATTTTATACATTTCCCAATAGCTGTGAATCTCAAATTAGACATGTTTTGCACTAATGTGGTGCATTTATATTGGAAAAAGCAACTAAAAATATTCATCTGCATCTGTAATCAGTGAAAACAACAACTTTTACACCTTTAACACGCATCAGGAAGAACCATGAACATGGTTTCTCTCATAAGTAACTATTAAGTAGCTTAAAAATAGACTTAGTGTGTAGCTTAAAGACTAAAAAGGTACAGAAGATGAAAATATCTGGTGGAAAAACAAATGAAATGATGGAGTTTAAAAAAAAAGATATATATATATATATATATATATATATTATGATAATATTTAATACCAAAATAAAAACAAAATACCTTTTTTTACAAGTCGCACAGAAAAAAAAGATGTTTTTTTTTTTTAAATAATAAAATTAAATCAAATAAAGCATGCAAAACAAACTGGACGATTTTATAAATGCAACTTAATATTAATGAATAGATATGTATACATTAATGTTAAAATTCACGTTTTATAGATTTTAAATAAATAAATAAATAAAAGCAAACACAAACCCCACAGTTGCTTCTAAAAGACTGATAAGAATTTGTTTCCTAAATAAAAAAAAAAAAAGCATAACAAAATATTATAAATGCCTTTTGTCTGTTTTTTTTAAACATTAACCACGCATATAATTCCTTCCCAGCTAAACATAGAAAACTACTGAACTAATACTGACTACTGAAATATAAACCTTGGGCAAAATATTACAAAAAAATAAAAATAAATAACACTTACCGACATAAAGCACACGTTTGGTCGCCGCCATTTTGTTTTTTACCTTTAACCTCTAACCAGCGGAAAGTGACGTTGATGAATTTCTTAGTCTTATTTTCCCCACCCGTATTCTGACAAATCCTGCCTCTCAAACTAGGATTGGTTACTTTCTGTTAGGCGTTGCGAGATGTAATTGGTTCATTTGTTAAAGTCTTTATTTAATTGGCTGATTCAGACGTCGGTTACGTTACCTTTGCAGCCAGAGAAATGAAATAAAGTTGAATACGGTTATAAACAGAAAATAACTCACACTTAGATGTTATTCCAGATGTTATAAATCATGTCCTAGTTATTTTGAGTTTATTATAAGCTTAACTTTTTAAGAGTATAAATGTAAAAAAGAACAAAAAGAAAAAAGGATCATATCTTGCTAGTCGGTGAGTGCTAGCTCAGGAGGCGGGGTTAGGCGCAAATAGGGTGTAGAAAATATATCCCTGCACTCTCCTGGCTGCTCTTCCGCCATCTTGTGTTTTGGCGTAGAATTTCTTTAAATGGAGAAATTTGTTTTTTCAAAGTGTTGAGTGGAAAACTTTACACACCCTTATTTTGAGATATTAATAGTAATGCACATTAAATATGTGTTATTCCTTCCTCCGTTATCACAAACACACACACACACACACACACACACACACAAAAAAACTGAAAATAAATAGTAAAATATTTCTTCAATTATTTGGTTGTTTCTTTAAAGTGTCTTTCTATTTTATTCCTGATTTTTTTTTTTTTCAATGTTGTTAATGATAGCATTTAAGACATTATATGACACTGAGAAACTATTGCCAGCTTTCCTATAGCTTCTACATTGGAATATTGGTACATCTTGCTGCTTAGCCGTTCAAGATCGGTCCGAATGCAGCAGTCTGAACTTTCACCACAACAAAAAACAGTTACGAGATTTACCTCAGTTTTATTCAAGTCACACTCAATAAAGTATAGCTGAAATAAACAGGACGGTTAAAGTTCAGAAAATGGTTTGAATTATTGTGCATTCTGAGAAGCTAATCTGCTCAACACGGTTGTAAAGTGTATTTATTTGATTTAGCCTTCTCAGAAAAGGTCTTTTTTTTGTTTTTTGCACCTTTCTGCATAAACCCTAGAGACTGTTGTGTGTGAAAACTTCAGGAGATCAGCAATTTCTGACACCCACACCACCCAGTCTGGCACCAACAACCATGCCGTGGTTAAAGTCACAGAAATCAGGTTTGATATGATCAACTGAAGCCGTATCTGACGTCACACGATTACACGGGTATATACAGTATGTTCTTTATAATGTGGTGAGTGAGTATGTTTGAAAAGATGAAGACCAAAACATTTTGAAATAGTCATCCCTTTATTTAGAAGGCCACACCACTCAGAGTTTAAGGAACCAACAAAAACACACACGTCTCGCAACCGAAGAGAAAAACTCCAAGCTCGATGGCCTCGTAGAAAAAAAGGGGTCTGTTCGTCCTGGCCACACATCCCCGTGTTTAAATATGCTTTAAATAGGCTATGGGTGTTGATTTAAAAATGATTACAGAGTTATCAAATATAAGCCCTGCAATAAAATGTTCAAGTATGTTTTTGACTTTCACTTTTACTCTTTTTTTATGTTTTGTGTTTATATATATACGTCTATATGTTTATTCGTGTGTCTCCGGGCGTGAAAGGAGGCGGCGGCCAGAGTAGCGTCCACTTTGGGAGCCTTCGCTGCAGCCTGGAGGAGAAAACAACAAATGAGAAAGGAAGGAAGCGGTTAGAAGTGTTTATTAAAGGATTAATCCAGAGGAAAAATTGTAAGGTATGCCGTGTCATGTGTCACAACAGAACCGTTTGGGCCGTAAGTTTTCCACGTCATGATGTAGCAGCGGCAGCAGCTACTCCGGCTTTTTGTGTCGCGTCTTTCTTCGCCTGGTGAGCCTGAAGCACAGCAACAGCCTCCTCTACCTACACACACACACACAAACACACACGATGATGATGGATTAATAAAAGTTGAACCAAACTAGAGGTTCCTAAGCGATGCAATAATACAGTGCTTGGATTAAGTAAGAAATAAAACTCTGCTAAAGGAAAATAATCAATGACGGAGGAGTGATGGTTCTTCTTATACCACAGCAATATACCAATGATTATTAAAGAATGATACGTCTTACTTTTTATCCGTTTATAGTTACGTTTAATATCATGGATATCAAGTTAGTTCCTGTTATCACTTACACTACTGCAGCTATAATCATTAATTCCTTCACCAACTTCTCCTTTTCCTCTCTTACGAAGTTAATAAGACAAAAGCACAGCTTGTCGTGTTACCGGGAAACTGCTAAGTTCATGTAGCTCAGGTTTTTCATCATCATCATCATCATCATCATCAGAGATCAGAGTGTGTGTTGTGTTGGTAAGTCCATTTGGTTTTAATTCTGGACTGTATTGCGTGTGAAAATGGAGGAAATTCTGACCTTGGAGCGCAGAGACTCATGGGACTCGAGCATGTGCAGAAGCTCAGAATTATCAATCTCCAGCAGCATCCCTGTGATCTTCCCTGCCAGAGTCGGGTGCATGGCCTGGATCAACGGGAACAGACGCTCACCTGAGACCGAGACAGAGAGAGAGAGAGAGAGAGAGAGAGGGACAGAGAGTGAGAGAGAGAGGGAGAGAAAGAGAGAGAGAAAGAGAGAGTGGGAGAGGGAGAGAGAGAGAGGGAGAAGGAGAGAGAGAGAGAGAGAGAGAGAGAGAGAGAGAGAGAGAGAGAGAGAGGGACAGAGAGTGAGAGAGAGAGGGAGAGAAAGAGAGAGAGAAAGAGAGAGTGGGAGAGGGAGAGAGAGAGAGGGAGAAGGAGAGAGAGAGAGAGAGAGAGAGAGAAAGACAGAGTGGGAGAGAGAGAGAGACAGAGAGAGAGAGAGAGAGAGAGAGAGAGAGAGAGAGAGAGAGAGAGAAAGAAAGAGAGAGAGAAGGACAGAGAGTCAGAGAGAGAGTGAGAGAGAAAGAGAGAGAAGGGGGGGTGGGAGAGGGAGAGAGAGTGAGAGAGAAAGAGGGAGAGAGAGAGGGAGAGAGAGAGGAAGAAAGGGAGAGGGGGGAGAGGGAGAGAGAGAGAGCAGGAGAGGTTGAGTGTGTGAGTGACAGAGAGAGGGAGAGAGAGAGAAAGAGAGGGAGAGACAGAGAGAGAGAGAGGCAGAGGGAGAAAGAGAGAGAGGGAGAGTGTGAGAGAGACAGCGATAGAGAGAGAGGGAGAGTGGGAGAGAGAGAGAGAGAGAGTATATTAATGTATCAGGTAAGTGAATAAGGAAGTAAAGCAGATGGAGAATGGGGAACAGCACATAAGAGGTGAAGGAGAAACAGGAGAAGATGCAGATAGAGATATAGAGGACAGAAAAAAGGAAGGATGAGAAAAACAGAGGAATAATGAGAAAAATAAGGAGCAAATAAAGTGTGAGAGTGATTGAGTTCAATGATAATATTAAGGAGGTATGTAAGGAATAGAAGAAGGAAAAGAGTAAAGTTCAGAAGTGATGGACAGAGAAAAAAAGAAGAAATAGAGAAGGGGATGAAGTGAGAGAGGTGAAAAAGAGAAGAGCAAACACTACATGGTGAAGAGTAGTCAAGGGTATGGATCAGCCTGGTGGGTCTGAAACTTTCAACTTTGATGTGTGTATGTGTGTGTGTCTATGTATCTGTGTGTGTGTGTGTGTGTATGTATCTGTGTGTGTGAGTGTGTGTATATCTGTGTGTGTATATGTGTGTATGTATGTGTGTGTATCTGTGTGTGTGTATATATATGTGTGTCTGTGTGTATGTGTATCTGTGTGTGTATGTGTGTATGTATGTGTGTGTGTGTGTGTGTATCTGTGTGTGTATGTGTGTATGATGTATGTGTGTATGTATGTGTGTGTGTATGTCTATGTGTTTGAGTGTGTGTATATATGTGTGTGTGTGTATATATTTGTGTGTGTGTTTATCTGTATGTGTGAGTGTGTGTGTATCTGTGTGTGTGTGTGTGTGTGTGCATATGTGTACATCTGTGTGTATGTGTATCTCTGTGTGTATGAGTGTGTGTGTATCTGTGTGGGTGTGTGTACATGTGTGTATGTATGTGTGTGTGTGTGGCTGTGTGTATGTGTGTATCTGTGCGTGTATCTGTGTGTGTATGTGTGTATGTATGTCTGTGTGTATCTGTGTGTGTGTACATCTGTGTGTGTGTGTGTATGTGTGAGTACGTATCTCTGTGTGTGTGTATATGTGTGTGTGTGTTTGTGTGTAGGCACTTAGCCAACTGTACCACTTACCCAACATCTGCTTCTGTTCCTGAGGCGGAGCTGCAGCCAGCATGGAGGCCGTTAGAGGCTCCTGACCCTGTACATGCACCGCTGGCTGGGCCTGCAAACACAAACACACACTTTAACACACAACCTCCAGCTTCCTATCTTATAAAGAACATCCTTTTCAACAGGTCCACCTAATATATGTCATTTTATAAGTATGAAATTACTAAGTAGGTGATGACATTGTGTTAATGTCTGCTTTCACAACTATTTGTCTTGTTGTTGATTCTGAATCACAGCGAAATCTGATGCTATCGGTTTGTTCGCTAGAAGATATGGACTGCTTTCACACTGCACTTAATTAAAAAAACTGAAACGCAAAAAATATGTCCAAAGAGTGTGTAGGATTTAAGATGTATAGTGGAAAACAAAGCTTTGTGTGTAGAAACCTGGGCAGAAAAACCACAGACCCAAAAGTGATTAAATTACAAGCTAATTATATTAATAACTAGTTCAAACATTTTGTGTGTCAAATTCAGTATTTTCTCTTTATTTTCTTTTGGTTCGAATTTTCAGGCTACATGGGATTTCTGCAGCGCTACAGCTCTGTCATTTGGCTCATCTCACAGATTATTTTGCTGAGAAACGTTACCCCATAAAAAAACAAAAACAAAAACGTTTGGTTCATTTCCTACAGTTGAGTCAATGATTTGAATTGCTTTCTCGAACCTCTCTCACTGGAGCCACACTGAGACTGGGTCGAGTGGTTTGTCCTGTACCTGAGGGTGTTCGCTGTTTTCTTAACGTCAAAGAGGAAAAAGCACAAACAGACTAAACATTGTGTTAAAATTCCAACAGCACTGCTGTAGCTGATCCACTCGTACAAGCACCATGTCCGTGTCACTGCCACTCTAGTGATCAAAGTGCGGGCCAATAGATCACTTCTCAGCCTTTTGGTTAAGTTCATGTTATGTTCAGCAGAGACTCCCGGCGCATGTGGCAAGGCATACAGGCGATCACAAACTATAAGACCACACCATCTGCCTGTGACAGTGATGCCTCCCTCCATGACTTCTACGCTCGGTTCGAAGCACAGAACAACGTAGCGGCGAGGAAGACCATCCCTCCTTCTGGACTTCCTGACTGGGAGACCTCAGTTAGTCCGGATTGGGAACAGCTTCTCCAGCACCACCACACTGAGCACTGGAGCCCCTCAGGGCTGTGTGCTCAGCCCACTGCTGTTCACTTTGCTGACTCACAACTGTGCAGCAATGCACAGTTCGAACCACATCGTGAAGTTCGCTGATGACATGACCGTGGTGGGTCTCATCAGCAAGAACGACAAGCCAGCATACAGAGAGGAGGTGAAACGACTAACAGCCTGGTGTAGAGCCAACAACTTGTCTCTAAATGCTGACAAGACTAAATAGATTGTTGTTGACTTTAGGAGAGCACAGAGTGACCATTCTCTGCTGTTCATCGACGAATCCCCTGTGGAGATCGTCAAGAGCACCAAATTCCTTGGTGTACATCTACTGGAGAACATCACCTGGTCACTCAACACCAGCTCCATCAGCAAGAAAGCCCAGCAGCGCCTCTACTTCCTGCGGAGGCTGACGAAAGCCCATCTACCTCCCCCCATCCTGACCATGTTCTATAGAGGGACCATCAAGAGTGTCCTGAGCAGCTGCATCACTGCCTGGTTTGGGAATTGCACCGTCTTGGTTCGCAAGACCCTGCAGTGGATAGTGAAGACAGCTGAAAAGATCATTGGAGTCTCTCTCCCCTCCATCATGGACACGTACACCACACGTTGCATCCGCAAAGCAAACAGCATTGTGGACGACCCCACACACCCCTCACACACATTCTTCACACTCATACCATCTGGAAAGAGATACCAAAGCATTCGGGCCCTCACAACCAGACTGTGTAACAGTTTCTTTCCACAAGCCTCAACAAGGCTCCTCAACTCCCAGAACTGAACTACACCAGCTCTCTCTTTTACACACACACACACACACACACACACACACACACCTGTGTGAACGAACTCTCAATACAATGTACCTTCTACTTGCACTTGGTTACCTCATCCACTGTTATATATGAATACTTATTTGCACTATTTTTAACTGCTGCTAACAGATTTTTGCACACTACAATGGTCATGCTACTATGTATATGATTACGAACATATATGTAATGCACATCACATTGCATCTTGCACATGTTTTTGTGTTCTGTCTTGTGTTGTTTTTGTCTTTTTGTACTTTGTCTTTGCACTGTCTTGTCTTTGCACTGTTTGCACCTGTTTGCACACTTTGCACTTTATGTAGCTAGGACAAACTTCTGTCCTAGCTCTGTGTTGTTTCGTTTTTTTTTTTGTAATTACATGTTGTGTGTTGTTTTAATGTAGCACCAGGGTCCTGGAGAAACGTTGTCTCATTCCTCTATGTACTGTGTCAGCTATATGTGGTTGGAATGACAATGAAAGCTTCTTGACTTGACTTCTTGACTTGACTTGTTCTTTATTCTCGCTTTGAGAAGGCGACAGTTTTGGTAATGGTCCTGCGTAAGTTCTTATTTAGAGCTCAAGTGGTTAAGGCTCTGGGTTGTTGATTGGAAGATCAGGGTTCAAGCCCCAGCACCACCAAGCTGCCACAGTTGGGCCCTTGAGCAAGGCCCTCAGCTCCCCCCTGGTCCACGGGTGACTGACCCTGCACTCTGACCCCAACCCTCCAAGGATTGGATATGCAAAGAAAGAATTTCATTGTGCAGTAATGTGCCAAATAAAGGCTTCTTAAAACTTACATATGTACCCCCACAATGGCCAATACCAGTCACTATAGAAACAATCACGTATTAGAATGAGTGCATTAATTAACACTTTCTGACCAATCAGAATCCAGAAGTCATAGGTGCTGTGGTATAACCTGCTTATTATTGCATTAAAATCATTATTAAAGCATTAAAGCATTCTTTTGTAAGCTCTAAAGAAGAGTACCTGTTGTAAGGTGATGGGTTGGACTACTTGAGGCTGGGTGTTGCGCACTGCGGTGGCATATTTGTAGGGTGGCATGGCACGTGGTGTAGTTACCCCAAGTCCAGGGCGAGCCCCCATGGGCTGACCGCTGCCAGCTGTAGAGCAGAGGAAAAGAACTCAATCCCAGTCCTCCTGATTTACGAGTTTGTAAGCAGAACTTCATGGACCATGTTATCAGTATGAGCAGGTGGTCAGTGGGGTTCGCTCACCCCCTCTCTGGGCACCTGTTGGCATGGCACGGGGTCCCTGGGCATTGGCGCTGGGTGCGATATGACGGATGTTGCCACGGGGACCAGGTTGGCGCAACGAGTTGGGCACAGCCTGGAAGCCTCCCTGACCTCTGACCCCTTGCTGTTGCCAGCGTGGATTCGGTCTCATCTGGGTGAGCTGACTGGGAGCGTAGTATGTGGTTCTGTTCTGGGCCTGTGGGATTGTGGGAAAGATAAAAAACAAGCTCTCAAATTTAAAGCACTACTCAAGATCAATACAAGGCAAGAACATTTCCACTTCTCTTAAGAGCTCATGCTAATACTCACTCTTCACAAGAAATAATGCTAATGCACTTCAGAGCATTCATTCATTCATTCACTGTCTACCACTTATCCGATCTATTCTCAGGTCACGGGGAGCCTGTGCCTCAGGCGTCATCGGGCATCAAGGCAGGATACACCCTGGACGGAGTGCCAACCCATTGCAGGGCGCGCACACACACTCTCATTCACTCACACACTATGGACAATTTAGAGATGCCAATCAACCTACAATGCATGTCTTTGGACCGGGGGAGGAAACCAGAGTACCCAGAGAAAACCCCCAAGGCACGGGGAGAACATGCAAACTCCACACACACAGCGGAGGTGGGAATCGAATCCCCAACCCTGGAGGTGTGAGGCAAACGTGCTAACCACCAAGCCACTGTGCCTCCATCTCTTCAGAGCAGTTAATGCTAATTCTTTTCATTTTTCAGTACAACTCACACTAATGCTCTTCACTCAGTAATGATTACACATATCGTTAGCTTATGTGGAGGCTCCTTCTTATATGTGAATGAGCTGTTGCTATAGATTCGATCCCGTATCAGAAGATGTGTGTTAATATGAATAAATCTTTGATGTATAGCTGCACTATAGAAAACTAATCAACACTTTCTGTCACGTCTGTGTGGAACAGCGGGTTAATTTGACCTGTGGCACGGCGGGCATGAAGTATCCACTAGTGGGCTGGAACTGGTTGATGATGGCGTTAGCGGGCATGGCTCTCATCCCGGCGATGCGCTGCATATACTGGTTGGTGAGGTGAGCTTTACGCTCCTCTTTGCGCTGCGCCAGCGCCACGTACAGCGGCTTGGAGCCCACAATGCGGCCATTCATCTCCGTCACGGCCTTGGTGGCCTCCTCAGGAGAGGAGAAGCAGACGAAGCCGAAGCCTTTAGAGCGTCCTTCCTCCAGCATCACCTAGAGCAGGAGACACAAATGCAAAGATTTAAAGAAGCAGATCAGCGGGTTGGTTCTGACTGGAGGTGGGGCTTATTTCAGGGCCTGAATAAAATCCAATAAATAAAACTACTATAAATCATTATTTTTCTAATAATCTAATTAGTATAATTTTAAGTTAATTATTAGTATTTTAATCATTTTCGTTCCATATTTTTGTCATGATTACACCCACTACACCCCTCTCCCTAATTCTGAACCCTTGGTCCGGCGGACTTTTACTTCCAGGTTCTAGTATATTTAACATGCCCACGCTAGTGCTCCTGTGCAAAGTATCATCAGACTGGTGCTGTGTACCAAGCCTTAGTGACTCTGCCTGTATTTTTCTTCCATGTATGATTTCTGCTTCAGTGTTTTGGATTACCCGTTGTGTCTTTTGCCCTTTTTTTTTGCTTTGCGGAATGTTTTCCCAGTTGTTGTGACTTCCTGCCTGTTTCCCGACTCTGCTTTGCCTTACGCTTGGATTATCCTACCTTTTCTAATAAACCTGTGGTGTGCACATGGATCCTGCTCCACCTTCTTACATGATACTTCACCAACAATAGATCCAGCGAACGTGACACAGTTTCAGGCCATGTTGGCTCAGTGCGACCACACTCTGTCGGCCTACCAAGAGCAGCTAACGTAACACCAATGCTCAGCTGCTCCAGGTACTTGCGAATACCAGCGCTAGAACAAACCCTCCCTGCATGGCTCTTCCAGATAAGTTTGATGGCTCCCCTGATTTATGTGGCGGTTTTCTCAGACAATGCAATGTCTTCTTTTCCCACCAACCGGACACCAAATGTGCCTTCCTCCTGACGCTACTCACTGGAAGAGCATTGAACTGGGCCTCAGCCGTGTCACTCAGCTTTTGAGAGATGTTTTTAAACACCAAGCTGGCGGTTGTGATGTCTCTGTACAGCTTTTCCAGTTGAAGCAAAACACCGATTCAGCAGTTGACTATGCGGTAAAATTTTGTACTCTTGCAGCCCAGAGTGGGTGGAATGACAAAGTTCTGAAAGCTGTGTTTCGAGAGGGCCTTCAACCAGCCCTACAAACAGAATTAGCCTGTAGAGGTGAGGACTCAACGTTGGCCCAATACATCGCAATGGCTATCCACCTGGACAATCTCAGGCGCAATCAACCTCAGCGCTCTCACACTAGGTTCAACCTGCCAAGTACCTCCACCACAGAACCCATGCAGATAGGCCGCACCCGGACCTCACCTGAGGAATGACTACGCCGCCAACATTACCAACTATGCTTTTACTGCGGCCAATCAGGTCATTGCTGTGTCTCTTGTCCAGAAAATACAGCTACTAAAAGTAACAAGGTGGACCAATCTCTGTATGCCTTTAGTTTTAGTTAGTGGATTCTGGCTCGGCCATCAACCTCATTCACTGCCAGCTCGTCCACCAGCTCCAGATCCCAACCGTCAGCTGCACCGTTCACCTGAGAATCACAGCGGTGGACAACCAACCCATCGAGAGTAGTTTCATCACACAACAAACTATACCCATCACTCTACAGATTGGCTATTCGATCCCAACGCATTCACACCAACTGAAGGAGGCAACCGCATGCTTAATATTAACCAGGACAGAGAGTTTGGCTGTCTACCAAAAACCTCCTTCTCAAACTCCCCTGTTGCAAACTGAGCCCCAGGTTCATCGGACCTTTTAAGATAGTCCGACTGGTCAACCCCGTCACTTACCGCCTTGAACTGCCTCCCAACTACCGTATCTCCCCCTCCTTCCATGCTAGTCTCCTGAAACTGGCTCACACCGATGACACAGTCTCCAACAAACCACTACCACCCATTGAGATCGATGGCGGCCCCACATACCTGGTCCGGTCTATCATCGTTTCACATCATAGGAGAGATCAACTACAATACCTCGTCGACTGGGAGGAATATGGCCCAGAGGAACAATCCTGGGTCAACCCTTATGACATCTTAGACCCATCCTTAACCGCTGAGTTTCACCAAGCTCACCCTGATCGCCCAGCTCCTAGACCCCGGGGTCTCGGGTCGGAGGACTTTCATTTCCAGGTTATAGTATATTTAATATGCTCACGCTAGCACTTCTACGTGAAGTATCGTCAGACTTGTGCTGCGTACCAAGCCTCAGTGATTCTGCCTGTATTTTTTCTTTTCTGCTTCAGTGTTTTGGATTACCCGTTGTGTCTTTTGCCCTTTTGGATTTGTTCGCGGACTGTTTTCCCGGTTGTTGTGACTTCCTGCCTGTTTCCAGACTCTGCTTTGCCTTACGTTTGGATTATCCTACCTTTTTTAATAAACCTGTGGTTTGCACATGGATCCTGCTTCACCTTCCTTACAATTTTAAATGATAATTCTAATTATTTAACTCTATTTTTTTAATTCTCATTTTAATTCTAATAAATGCAACTAATTATATCATTTTAGTGTTTGTTTATAATTATTTTGTTACTTACAAGTCTAATTTTAATTAGAATAAATATATAATTATAAATTTATAATAATTACCTAATTATTGTAACAATTTTAAATACTTAACTCTATAAAAATTAATAATAATTAGAATAATATGTCATAATATGTTATTATTATTCTCATTCTACAAATTACAATTTTATTTTATTTTATTTTACTTTTTTGCTGAAAAGTAAACAGGTAAACAGGAAGTTCATATATTTGCTAGCGCTGACCTTAGCACTGGTGATGGAGCCGAACGGAGAGAATTCTTTGCGCAGTTTCTCGTCATCGATGGTGTCGTCCAAATTTTTGATGTACAAGTTCACACCCTGTAAATAAATATCAGTGTTATGTAAAGTAGCCACAGTTTAGCTTTCGGTTTGCATAATGCTAACTGGTGGTCATGAGATTCCATGCTCAGCTACCTGGTATCTGCTGATCCTCTCCTGCTTGAGCTGCTCGAACTTCCTCTTCAGCTCGGCTTGTCTCTCCATCTTCTTCTGAGCGCGTCCCACAAACACGGTCTTACCGTTCAGCTCCGTGCCGTTCATCTCCTCCACGGCCTGGGAGTGCAAAAGCACGCTGCCCTCAATACATCCATCCATCCATCCATCCTTTCATTCATCCATCCATACATGCATGCATCCACCCACCCATCCATCCATCCATCCAACCATCCATCCTATCATTCATACATTCATCCATCCACCCATCCATCATTCTACACTCTTCTATTTCCATCCATCCATCCATCCATCCTTTCATTCATACATTCATTCATCCATCCACCCATCTATCATTCTAAACTTTCTATTTCCATCCATCCATCCATCCATCCTTTCATTCATACATTCATTCATCCATCCATCCATCTATCATTCTACACTCTTCTATTTCCATCCATCCATCCATACATCCTTTCATTCATACATTCATTCATCCATCCATCCATCTATCATTCTACACTCTTCTATTTCTATCCATCCATCCTTCCATCCATCTACACAGTTCCATTTCCATGCTTTCATTCATATATCATTCTATTATGTTATGCATTCTTTCATCCACCCAACTATCCATATATTGTTTTATCCATCCATCCACTCATCCATCTATCTTTCTATATTTTTTTCTTCCTACCATCCTTTCATTCACCACCCAGATCCACCCATCCATCCATCTTTCTAAACACTTTAATTTACATCTGTCTATACACTTCCATTTCCATCATTCTGTTATGAATTATGAATTCAACTAGCCATATGTTTCATCCATCCATCCATCCATCCATCCATCCATCCCTCTTTCTATACACTTTCATTTACATCTGTCTATACACTTTCATTTCCATCATTCTATTATGAATTATCTTTTCATTCATCCTTATCTACACTTTTTCTTCCATCTTCCATCCATCCATCCCTCCGTTCATCCATCCATCCATCTTTTCATTCTTCCATCTATTCACCAAGTGAGCCATATACTGTTTCATCTACTTGTCCATCCTTCTCTACACATTTTTCTTCCATCATCCATCCATCCATCCATCCATCCATCCATCCATTCATCCATCCATCCATCTTTCCATTCATCCATCTGTTCATCAAGTGAGCCATATACTATTTCATCTATCCATCCATCCATCATTCTCTGTACTTTTTCTTTCCTCATCCACCAATCCGTCCATCCATCCATCCACCCAACCATTCATCCATCCATCCATCCATCCATCCATCTTTTCTCTATACTATACAATACATTCTTTAATCATAACAACCATTATTTCATTAATCATCTGTTTCCTTTGCATTCTGATCTATCCATCAGTCCAGCCATCCCTCTTTCCATTCAAAAATCATTGATCTTACATGCATCTAGCCATATATCCATCAATCCTTCCATCCTTTTTTACCAACCATCCATTTACTGTACAATCTTTCATTTATCCATCTGTCCATCCATCAAAATCAGCTGGACACAAGGTTTTTAAATATAATAACAGAGAAAAAAATCAAGCATTCATCTTTCTCTTCATGTAATAAATACATAAACAAACAAACAAATAAATAACTTTAAAATCCTTGTTTTTTTTTTTTATCATACTCTTACACGCCGAATCTGTACTGTGAGGATGAGGAGTCGCTTTAAACAGAGAATAAAAACCTACAACCTCTACAATCTACAAACCCGCTCTAAATACAGACGCAAGCCAAATTCTGCAACCATACATGCACTCGTCTCTCCATCCATCCCTCCATCTTTGCCTCCTTTCATCTGTATACTCTACACAAGCTGTGTCATCTGTCCATCACACTCGTCCATCAAAAGACACTCTCTTACAAGCATTCACGTGACCTTCTAGCAGGAAAAGTGGCTTTAAATACGCATATGCTAATACTGTTGTAGAAATGCGACGGCTCTCTGCTCGTCCTCACGGGGGTGATGGCGTTTGTACCGCACCTTGTTAGCGTCTTCGTGTTTCTCGTAGCTGACAAAGCCGAATCCTCGCGATTTGCCCATGGGATCAGTCATCACTTTCACACTCAGAGTTTTACCTGCAGATGAGAAAAGACAGATAATAGATGGGTTTTTTCCTACAGCTCCAACAAATGAATCTTTTTCTACTGTGTATATAGAAATGTTAAAATGGATAATTATATGTTGCTAACAATTCTGCTAACAATTAACAATCCAAATTAATTAATTAATTAATTATCTTATATAATTAAATAAATTAAATTAAATTAAATTAAAGCTTTCAACTTTTTAAAAAAAATAGTGTCAAAATAAGCATTCAAATAGGAATATTTTAAAATAATATAACATTTAAATTTTTCATTTTCATTATAATTTTAATGTAAAAATCTCTTTTTAAAATATATTTAATGTGTAACATTTTACTTTTTTAATAACATGCTTATTTACAATATTCTTTAATTGACATAATCCATGACAAAAAGTGTAAAAATAAAACGCTGCTTGTTAAAAACTGAGAAAAAATGTGAAAACTATAGATATAAGATATAAAGATCTTTCTCGTAAAATCTGTATAATCCGTGTTAAATAGATCAGTGCGTTCGCTTACAAAATCTGTGTTAGGGTAATTAATTATTTAAAAAAAAAGGAAAACTACTATAAAAACAGTGTTCAAATATTTTTGACAGAAACTTAAAATAAAAAATGTTAAAGTATAAATTCACTCAAATAAATTCTTTTTTTTTTTAAATTAATGTAATTAAACATTAAAAACATGGATTGTAATGAAATAATTACCAACTTAATTCAACAAAAAAATGTTAAAAATGTTAGAATCAATAAGAGAGGTGCTTTATCATAAAATCAGTGTTTGATAAAACAATTAAAATTTTACTTAATAAATAAACACACAAATGAGGATGCAAAAAAGTCAAAATAAAATATAAATGAAATGATTCCATTCTTTTATATGTATTATAAACTCAGCGCTACACTCGTACTGAAAAACGCTTCTCGGTACCATATTTATCGAAGATGTCTTTCAGCCTGTCGTCGTCCATGTCCTCGCCAAAGTTTTTGATGTAGACGTTGGTGAACTCTTTGGCTTTGGCGCCGAGCTCGGCCTCTCTCTCTTTCCTGGATTTAAACCTCCCCACAAACCTGAACAGTACAAATAAAAACAGACGTGACTCGAGTGGAAACAGAACAGAACTGCTGTGTCTAAATTCCCTCACTGCCATTACAGTGAAGGACTGGCTTAGAGGCCACACCTCCTTCATTAACACAGACAGGAACATAGGCCATGCCTCCATCATTAACACAGACAGACACATAGGCCACGCCTCCATCATTAACACTGACAGGCACATAGACCACGCCTCCTTCATTAACAAAGACATGCATATAGACCATGCCTCCTTCATTAACACAGACATGCATATAGACCATGCCTCCTTCATTAACACAGACCGACAAATAGGCCATGCTTCCTTCCTTAGCACAGGCAGGCACATAGGCCACGCCCCTTCATTAACACAGATAGGCATGTAGGCCATGCCTCCTTCATTAACACAAACAGGCATATAGGTCACACCTCCCTTAATAACTCAGATAGGGACATAAGCCATGCCTCCTTCATTAGCACAGGCAGGCCCATGGGCCACAGCACTTTCATTAACACAGATGGGCCCATAGGCCACACCTCCTTCATTAAGTCATACAGGCTTATAGGCTACACCTCCATCATAAACACAGACAGTCACACAGGCCACGCCTCGTTCATTAACAAAGACAATCACATAGGCCACACCTTCTTTATTAGCACAGACAGGCACATAAGCCACGCCCCCTTCAGACTACAGAATAACTGTATGGCTAAATGATACAATTACCCAAAATATTTTCTGAAATACAGTGCATTGTGATTTGAAACCTTTCCTACGCTGACCCCGCCCCATCACTGCATCCTTCAACCCCCTGCATGGACACTCACACCTTGCGGTCGTTCAGCAGCATGCCATTCATCTTCTCGATGGCACGGTCAGCAGCGTCCTGCGTCTCGAAGTGTACAAACGCGTAGCCTTTGGATCCGTTCTCATCGCACACCACCTGCAGAAGGAAAACTCATCAGTTGCATGACCGAATCCAGTGACATGGCTTATTCCACTGATAACTGACAAGGAGAGGACAGGACATGACGTCTACCTTGCAGGACAGGATGTTCCCAAAGGCTGAGAAGGTGTCGTACAGGGCCTTGTTGTCAATGGACTTGTCCAGATTTTTGATGAAGACGTTTCCTACGCCTGACTTGCGGAGCGACGGGTCTCGCTGTGACCACATGATCCTGATGGGCTTGCCTTTCACTACGTCGAAGTTCATCGTGTCCAGAGCTCTCTCGGCTGAAACACAAACACGCTGCTTCGAATTTCTAGAGATTTCTTTACTTGAGCAACAAAAACTGCATTTTTTTAATGTTTCTAAAACAGAACAAGTCAGTGAATTAATAAAAAAAAAGTCATTAAAAATACTTCTATAGAGAAGGTCCACTGGCTAATGAGACATGACATTTTATTTTTGGGCTCTTTGGTTGTGCCTCTGATGGAACCTTTAAAGATCTTATGTAGAATCCAGTAGAAGCTGTTTAGGAGGCAACAAACTCTCAAGAACCCTTTAGAACCAAGTCTGTTTAACTAAACAGTAAACACAAGACAGGTTCTTGGAGTTAAAAAAAATATTTACCAGTAATTCATATTTTGTCTCCACACGCTTCCCCAGTTAATACAGGGTTCCTCAAGGGTTCCTCAAGGGTTCCTCAAAGGTTCTTTAAGAGTTCACTGGATAATCACAGATTCTTAATTACCAAAAAATTGTTACCAGTCTGTTATGACGGATTTGGACAGGACACACCGGTAATAATGACATCAGCTCACCTCCTCATGTGAAACTAATCCTGTTGGAATAGGGCTTATGGGTTTATCAGCATTACACCAAGAAATTCACCAGGATCTGTGTTCGCAGATAGATTTTAGCTTCAGTCGAGGATTTTTTCTCTCTCACATGCCCCATCTCAGTTTTAAATAATGTATTACTGAATAATAAATATTTAAAAATCATTTTTGATGAGTCTGCTTTTTAATGTCAGCTCTAAAACACACACACACACACACACACACACACACACACACACAGACACACACACACACGGGGCTGTTTTTAAGGATGACAACCTCTTCACACAGTGGCAGAGTTATTACTCTCTCTCTCTCCCTCTCTCTCTCTCTCTCTCACACACACACACACACACACACACACACACACACAGTTTACCAACCAAGAGATGTGTGAGACGCCTCTCTCTCTTTTGTCTGTGTTGGCATGCACATCAGCCACCTTTTGTTCCCATCACTCCAATACCACACACACATACACACACACACACACACACACACACACACACACACACACACACACACACACATCTAGTTGACAACTCAAAACAGCCTTGACGTGCTAAGATCAGCAGTTTGCACAGTGATTGTGTGTAACATGGAGGGTTAGAGAGAGAGAGAGAGAGAGAGAGAGAGAGAGAGAGAGAGAGAGAGAGAGAGAGAGAGAAAGAGAGAGACTGTCTGAGAGAAAGAGATAGACAGGGTGAGAGTGAGAGAGATGAAGAAAGAGAGAGAGAGCAAGCAAGATAGAAACAGAAAAAGTGAGACAGACGGAGAGATACAGAGAGACAGAAAGAGAAACACAATGAGACAGACAGACAAACAGCAAAAAAGAGAGAGAAAAAGAGAGAGAGAGAGAGAGAGAAAAACAGAGAGATAGCAACACTAATGCCTCCTCATGTGAAACTAATCCTGTCTGAATAGGGATTATAGGTTTATCAGCATTACACCAAAAAATTAAACAGTGTTTTTAGATTTCAGCTTCATTTAAGGATTTGATATCAGAGAGAGAGATGGGGTGGAGACAGACAGCGACTCAGAGAAAGAGCGAGACAGACACACAGACAGACAGACTTTGAGAGAGAAAGAGAGAGGCAGAGAGAGAGAGAGAGAAACAGACAGACAGACAGAGACTTAGAGAGAGAAAGAGAGAGAGAGAGAGAGAGAGAGAGAGAGAGAGAGAGAGAGAGAGAGAAACAGACAGACAGACAGACAGACTTAGAGAGAGAGGGGGAGAGAGAGAGACAGAAAGAGAGAGAGACACAGACAGACAGACAGAAAGGGAAAGACAAAGACAGGTCTGGAACATTCCCAGCTCTGAGCTCACCAACTCTCATCTAAAGCCCCTTCAGCCATTTTGCAAAACCAGTAGCACGACCTATGACTAGATCATTAACCCAAACACATAAACCATGTCTGGAAGAATTCTGTTCATCAGAAGAGGAGTGGGAGAAGCTAATTACTGTGCGCGTGTGTGTTAGAAACTAGCTGGCTAATAACCTGATAACTAATAAACCATGAGAGAAAGAACCGGAATAATAAACACCCGGTGCAGGTTATACAGCTAAAACTCAGGAGTAACTTTGACTTCAGTCACAAATACTGTCAAGAATTCTTATCATGATACTGGAAATAAAATAGAAATAAAATAGAAATGATTCCCAAACTGAAACATCTACTTGTTACGAGTCTTAAAGTACCGCTGATATCTGGGACACTCTCGGAAAAATCTCTAAAAATCTTCAAAAATATAATCCTAAATATTCTGTTTACGTTCATATTTGATATTGAAGTGAAAAGGCCACTTCGAAAAAGTATGGTCCAGTTACCAAAATTCTAGATTAAAATAAATAAATAAATAAATAAATAAATAAATAAATAAAAGTACTGTATTTAACGCATAAATAAATGATTTAATTTAATATATTATTAAATTACAAAATTGTATAATATTTTAAATAATGAATTTACAAAATGTTTACTAAATAATAAAAATGATTATGAATGATTATTAATGATACGTGTTAATAATTAATAATAATTATTATTTTTTTCAAATATAAGCAAATTATCAGAAAGTCCCTAAAGTCTTCATGGCTCATATTTAGCCATTAAGATGCTAAATAAATTATTCTGTTACCCTCTTATTCAGTTTAAGACCTCCTAAAAAATGATACTGAAGAATGATTAACTAAATAATAAGTAAATAAATAAAAATTTGACTACAGGGTCCAAATGTTCCCCACTTTATCCCACACTAGTTTGCTGCAAACCTAATAAATAACACATGTTTCCACCTCCATCTTTAATAAGGCCCTGCGGCTTCTGGATAAACCGAATCGGTGGAATATCTGAGAAAACATCCCGGCTTCTTCTGTATCATATTATCATCATAACCACATGTCAGGCTCATTAATGTCGGGTTCGATTGGTAACGGAATCAGAGATCTTGTAGGCCGACAGAGATCCTGTCCAGCAGGCTGCTTCTCGTTTGTTGGAGTCGTGTACTAGTTCGGTCTATATTTAGCCGAGCTAAAGCTGTGCTCTGGCAGCCAGACCGAGCCGCGAGCTCCCTGCCCATTGATGGAGCTCAGACGCCTCGGACGAAAAAAAAAAAAAAAAAATGTGTGTGACAACTGCTTCCACGCACAGCTGGTGCATGCCGACGACACCTCGCTTCACTCGGAGAGAAGAGAAAAACAGACTGTGCTTCTTCTCACCAGCACTAAAATTTCCTCACAGGACCTAAAAATTGATCCTCACTCAAACATTTAAGCTCAAGCGAAGCTAAATAGCTAGCATTTTTTTTCTTATTTACTCTATGCCACATACTAGGAGCTAGAGAGGACTTAAACAGGCAAATATATCGTTACTGATGCAGTCTTCTGATGCAAGAATACTCGGACAAGCAAAATACACGTCGAAAGCAAATGACACGGTTTGCCAAATGACTGAAAAGTAAAGCAGCAGGACAATTTAACCCCTTTTTCACCATTAAACTTAAGGGACGTTTTCAATCAGTATAAAGAAACAAATGATGTTCAGGCTGCGAGTCTGATCTAAAACGCGTCTGTTGGCTTTCAGTGTGTTTTAGACGTGTGTTTTTCCCTCTGTTGGATAACTTTACACAGATTTTTACTGGTTGAAGATCAAATTTCAGATGCTTTTTAGCGGAACAAGCACTCGGAGCATCTCCGAGAGCAGAAATGGGTTTGATATCAACATTTACTTTGAAGATACAAACATTTGTGTGGAAAAAAGAAACCTGGAACTTTTCTATGAATATATCACCTCTAGCAGGTTAAAAACAGAAATCCTTCTGAAACACTAAAAATTCTTAAAGTGTCTACTTTCATATGAGCTTCATATTAACCCCCACTGTGGAGTGGGACATGACAAAGACGCTCAATCATCAACATGGACACAACAACAACAGGAGAACATTCCTATACGATATATCATTTCCAAATGCTGACTGATATTCGGTATTTCCTCTTTTCTAACAAACTCTAGCTTGTATTTACACCAATCAAGCATAACATTATGACCACCTGCCTAATATTGTGTTGGTCCCCATTTTGCTGCGAAAACAGCCCTGACCCACCGTGTATTCTGACACCTTTCTATCAGAACCAGCATTAACTTCTTCAGCAATCTGAGCAACAGTAGCTCGTCTGTTGGATCGGAGCACACGGGCCAGCCTTTGCTCACCACATGCATCAATGAGCCTTGACCGCCCATGACCCTGTCTCCGGTTCATCACTGTTCCTTCCTTGGACCACTTTTGATAGATACTGACCACTGCAGACCGGGAACACCCCACAAGAGCTGCAGTTTTGGAGATGTTCTGATCCAGTGGTCTAGCCATCACAATTTGGCCCTTCATCAAACTCACTCAAATCCTTACGCTTGTCCATTTTTCCTGCTTCTAACACATCAACTTTGAGGACAAAATATTCACTTGCTGCCTAATATATCCCACCCACTAACAGGTGCCATGATGAGGAGATCATCAGTCTTGTTCACTTCACCTCTCACTGCTCACAATGTTATGGCTGATCGGTGTATACTGGGATCATGTGGCACTGATTTGGCGCTGACCAATCAGAATTCAGTAAAGCCAAGTTGTTGTGGTTACAGCATATTTTATTCCAAGATACAAAAACGTACGTTTTTGTAATGCTGACACCTCAAAATGACGTGACACTATCTTTTAAAATTATTTTATATTCATATATTTGTTATTGATAGTCATAGCGGCTATAAACACACCAGCCTCGTATTTTCCTCTCTTTTTAACAAGAACAAGACTAAATGTATTATTTAACCTGATATTTACGTTACCAAGAAAGAAAACAAATCGATAAAAGTTGCAGCTTCACCTCTGACACCGGAGACTCCTTCCATAAGCGTCAAATAAACATCTCCTCACTTTAAGAAGATTGACACGAACGTGCAAAAATCCCTGTGAATGAGCTGTTGCTATAGAAACGATAACCTATTAGAACAACAGCATTCTATACCGTATAGACCTGTGATATCGCTGTCAGAGACAATCAATCAACAATATTTAACTGATATTAATGAAATATAAAGCCACATGTTGGTGATTAGTGGATTAGTGGACAGTGATAGTCTCGTCCTCTGTTTCAGCAGTGTTTGCGAGTTTAAGGGTTAAACACTGACCTTTTCACCCCTTCTGCTCTGAATAGGACGTGTGTGTGTGTGTGTGTGTGTGTGTGTGGGGTGAAGGGCCTCAAGCTGAAACGGCCAGTTGGTGTTACAGCAACATGACATTATGTTAAGAACGAACTGGACACTCTGTGTCACGTGACCTCAGCAAAACTGGAATAAACCAGTTGCTTTACTACTGGAGTTTACACAATGATCCGTTTGTGTGGGGTTGTACATGCGGTAATCTTGGCGTAGCTGCAAATCAACGGTTTGTTTTAATGCACTCGCTCTGATACGTTGTCGTTTCCATGGTAACAGCTCACGCAACAATTAAAAGCGTTTTCGAATACAAAGAACGACGTCTGGATGATCTATGAGAGACGGTGACGTTTCTGTGAGGAGGTTTTTCTTTGACATTCATGGAAGGAGTCTCCAGTTTCAAAAGCTTTGTAACAGTCAAAAAGAGAAATAAGAGAGAGTGAAGAGAGCTAGCGCAGGAAAACGCAGTTCATAGCGTAAGCGACAACAGGAACTAACGCTTTACTACAGATGACACACACTCTTACAAAAAACGAAAATGATGAAGAGGAAATCGGAATAAATCTCGGCAAAATTTCCTCCTAACCTTACACGCGGTAAATAAACGAAGAAATATTTACTAGGACTAGACTTTAGCTTCGCGTGGGGAAGAGAAGCTAATTTAGCAAGCCGAATTTGTTTTTATAGTCCGCTCTATAATAGGATTTGTACATAAACAGGCAAACATGATACATCAGCAAGAGAAAATATCTTAAATAAAGGCAAACCGATGAAATATTTCATTTTGTGAAACATTAATATTCAGAGGCTTATACATATATCAAGCTTTAGCAAGCACTTTCTTCAGTTTTTTTTGCTTGAAACAAAAGCTTAAATTTATGGACAAAATGATCAAGCTTGAGAAGAAATGAATAAAAATGAGTAAAATCGATTCAATGAGCCTACATTTGGATAATTTTATTCTTAAAATAAAAAAAATAAAAAAACAACTCATTCGCTATGATGTCATTCGCTATCCTCAGAGCTTGGGCCACGCCCTCTCTCTGAGTCTGCTACTAGTATGGCGTGACATCAAACACTTTACGCCATTTTTGGTCCTTTTTAAAGACTTCCACCGGAACGCCACTGACCCACGTGTATGTGTAACGTGTATAAGGGTGTTGAGAGACGTGTCCCAGCTTTTCCGCGTGGAACTGTAACAGATCCTGAGATCATCCCAGACCCCATTTCTCACACCATCTCTCTACGAGCTGACACAAAGGCAGCGGAATGCTAATTTCACGACAGCGTTCTCCCTTGATCGCTCTTTAAATAGCGCAAATGGGTCACATTGTGGCAGTCGTGAAATGTGGGTCAACGTGCCAGTGTTCAACCTGAGCCGTTTCTGTACACATGCCTCCTCAGGTACCGCACCTCAAAGCCGTCGAGGTCGAACGGAACAAATCCCTGATCTTAAACAATATTCCTCTGTATAGCGCCTCGCTGTTCAGGTGATTCAGGTGCTGTGGAGGAAATGGAGCACTTTATCTATGTAGGACAAATAGCACATGCTTCATTTCCCATCCAGTCCTTGATTTCTCATCGCCCTGAGACCCTGATGTAACAGGGAGCTCATCTTAATGAATCAATTAACGTTAAATGATCATTAAATAACGCAAGTGATCCTGTACTGTCATGTTATTATTACTCAGCTCCTCTTAAACACATTATTACCCCATTGCTGCAGAGTTCTGGCCTCTGATTGGACAGAAGGTTTTGATTGCTCGTCGTTTCTATAGCAACAGCTCATCAACATAGACGAACACGGCAGAAGGAGACGTTTGTTTATTTATTTAACATCTACGTTAGGAGTCTCCAGCGTAAGAGCTTTGTAACAGTCCGAGGTTACGTTGCTAAGCTTTCCGGCAATAATGTACAGAAGAGCTAACTTGTTCCACAACTTATTATAAATAGATGAAAAAGTATGATTATTAAGGAATAAAACTCTGTGCTTGAGTTATGGGAAAATAAAAAAGGAACACCGATTCATCACACCATCCTGTTGCTCACAGAATATTTTATTTCTAATAAAATAATATAAATATGAAATAATTATGTGATTTTATGAGATTTGGCAAAGTTTGAGAATCAGCAAGCGCTGAAGAGACACGTTTTAACTTTAGAATTAATGTTATAATGTTAGGCGATAATTTGGGGCTCAGTTTCTCTCTCTCTCACACACACACACACACACACACACACACACACACAGCTTTGTTATATATAATAAATAATTCTCTAATTTAGTAATTCTCCCATCTCTGGGATTGTTTGACTTTTTTCAGCCTGGTGTTCGTTATACAAAAAAAAAAAAACATCAGTATAGTTATAATTTAGTGGATCAGTTATGAACATCAGTTATTGTATAAAGATATACAATATTACAGAAACAAATTCAGTAGAAATCTATAATCACAAATCAGTCCATATATGACAAAAAGGTTTTCTTCGTCCGCCTTGTGAATGTATCGCAGCCTAATAAACTGTAAAGTGTAGGGTTTATAAATAAAAAAAAATTACACATGACTAAGCAAGTGGTGGTTGGGGGGAGCTCTTAAACGCACATGTGCTGTGTAGTGCAATGTCCAGGCCTGGAGAGTGGCCAGCTGAGTTGCCAGATTGGATCTTTACATACCCTTTTGAGATGATTAATGTGCATCACATGAACATAAAAGAGGTGTAAAGTATATTTATTAACGTATTATATATAGATTATGATCACTATGAATGATTTTTAATTACAACAGGGGTTGATTGCGAGTTGCCAGATTGCACGCTTCTAAACTCACTTGAGATATTTGTTAAAGACAGAATATAACAATAAAAATGTAGAAATGTATTTTTTCCCGTTGTTATTTAAGATTTAAAAAAAAAAAAAAAGCTGAGTGGTTGATACAGGTTGCCAGATTGGACACTTTGTACATACTTGAGGTATTGTTATTAAACACTGTAATTTGTAAAGCGCTTTTGCTTTCTTGGTATATATACACTTAATTATAAATACTAATTTATAAGTCATGAATAGCGTTTATGGTTGCCAGATTGGACATTTCCGTACACCCTTGACATATATATATATATTTTTTTTTAAAAACAAAATAGAAAACACATACAAAAAATGTTTGAAGTGGCATTGTTAAATTTATATGTATACTTTAGCCCGAATACAAGTTTAGACTATAAAGGAAAAGGACACTGTTACGGAGTTTGGTGAGTCAATCTGGCAACGCTGAAGGTAGCCATAGCGCAAAATTACTCGAGCCAAAAACGTGGTTCTCCTCACATGTAGTCATAACAGCAGTATTACAATATGGTTTGATTATATACATATACATATATATACACAAACATATAAAGGTTACACGGCATACACAACTGAATAGTGCGCCAGTGGAAGGTCACTCCATGCGCTGACATTCCGGTTGCGCACTAAACTGTTATTTGTTTATAATGACTTCAGAGTGCGCTAGTGTGTATGCGGAGATGTTTGTAGGGGTAAAGGAGACGCAGATCAGCGGTGTGTCCGTCGTGAGCTTACCGTCTGCAGGCTGCTGGAAGTTGACGTACGCGTAGCCCAGGGAGCGGCGCGTAATCATGTCGCGGCAGACGCGGATGGAGAGCACCGGGCCGGCCGGGCTAAACTTCTCATACAGCATGGCCTCCGTGATGTCCGGGTGCAGGTCGCCCACGTACAGAGAAGCCATCGGGTAGCTGCTCCCCGCCGCGTTCATGATCCCTGCTCCGCTATCCGAGTGCCGAGCCAAAGTGCGTCTTCTTTATTGAACCGGAATAAAACTTTGACACTCGCTTAATTCTCAATCGCCGGTGGTACCGACAGCTGCGGCGTGGAAATCCGTACTGTCTTAGACCAGAACGACGGAAAATAAAAGAAATATTACAACGCCGAGGCCTGTTCTGATTTTTTAGAAAATAGTGTTATAATAACGGGTATTTTCTTGATTTTTTTTTTTTTTTTTTAAAAAGGTCCTGATTTTTATTTTTAATTGCGGTTTTGTAATTTTTTTAATTTTTATATATTTTTTTGTTCTTTTTTTTTTTTTTTTTTTTTTAAAGAGACAAGAACAGTGAGTTGGACACTCACGGTTTGGTGGCCGGGGGGGAAGAGAGCGAACCGGGGGAACGTACGAGCACTTTATAACAGCACCGGGATCACACTGGTGGAGGAAGGGAGGGAGGGAGGGAGGGTCAGGGAAAAATAAAAAAAATAAATAAATAAAGCGCACAACCGTGACCATGCGCTATGAGAGTCAAAGAGTCCCAAGTACAGTGCTCAACTTCCAACAGCGACATCTGGGGGAAACATGAGCAGAGAAGAAGGCGAGGTTGCCAGATCACTCGGTTTTCCATTTAAATTCTTGAGGGAAAAAATTGGAAATGTTCTGGTTAGCCTAAAGTATACAGCCTTTGTACCGTTTTATAGATTTATAACTTGAAAAATGATAGGCAAAAAGAACAAATTCTATTATTAAACAGCCCTCAATGACTAAAAGCTAATTAAAGTTCACTCAACTGTAGAGTAAAACTTTTAAAGATGAACCTGACTAGGCAACAGCAATAAGAACAGGTGCATAAGTCATAAAACAGTTCAGCTACATGTTAAAACATCTGAAAATTGAGATATTAAGGAGAAAATAATGAGCGATACTTTGCCGTCTGTGCCAAACATTTGCCCAAGATCCTGCAGAGTTTAGATTCAACCCCAATTAAACACACCTAGACCAGCTAATCAAGGTGTTCAGGATCACTACAAACTTCCAGGCAGGTGTGTTGAACCAGGATGGAGTTAAACTCTGCAATACATTATTGGCCCCCAGAAGCAGGATAAGACACCTCTGATTTAAGTGGCATTAGTGTGTTACATCCACTATTAAATCTTATTTTGCTGCTGAACAAAAAGGTAACAAACAACTGTTGCATCACAACACTGATTTTATTTACAACAAAAGTATACAAGTGTAAATGTGCAAATGTTTTTAGAAATTTTTTTCTAAGAAGCATAAAAGACAGAGGGATGGGGGGAGAAAGGATAAAAAAATAAAAATAAAGGATTGCACAAACATAGCCGGTACTTTAACCGTTCTACATTTTACAGACAACAAACCAAAGGATGAGGACAGCAGCATTGCTGGGCCTGCCATGGTACATGCGAGAGAATCCTTCAAAATTCATGAAGATATGCGAGCTAAGCTGCAACCTGTAAGGGGACTGGGGGACTATATTTGTGTAATTGCTTTTAAGTAATAGTACCTTGTTTTGTTTACATTCTATAAAGCCCAGTGACTGGGAAGAGAATGTGATCAAGGGTGTGGTGATTGGACTCCTCGTGGTTGTGGAAAATGTGATGGAACCTCTCCCAGCATTCTACAATGATGTTGCCCTGGTGATTGAGGAAGAAGTGGTAATGCGTCACATGAGTGATATACCTAATGTCTTTTCTGAACCTGATGAACCTGATGGGCATGGTGTATGCGTTAAACCTTGACTGCCCAAAAGAACTAAAATTCACTTTTGAAGTGATACAGCGCCTGTTTATTGGCGTTGGGTCAGACTTTTGCACCGCAAGAGTTCACTCTTTGAAGACCAAGTTGCTGCGATAAATCTTTTTTCCTTCTTGTGACTGGTTTAAAGTTCAACAGTAATGTTTTAGATCTCATTGTTTTAAGTGGATCATTGGTATTCTTGAATTTTTTTCAAACGGACTTTTCTTGTTACCTCGTACTGCTTCTTTCCTTGTCATGTTTCTACGATTTGGAATTGAAGACCGTTTTTGAACAGTTTAATGTAAAGTTTAACACTGCTTATTGTGAATTCTTCATTAGGGTGCGAGCACCCTATTGTTTTTGCTGTTTATCATTATTGTCATCTGAAATTTATCTGATTTTTGAGGGCCTAAACATGCTCGAAAATTCATGAAACTTTAAATAAATGCTGAGTTTCAAATTTGCAGTTGTGTTGATTTCATAAAAAAATAAAAAACTGTTCCAGATAGATATCCAGAACTACTTGTAAAAGCAATGAAGTCCAGTAAAATGAAATAGTTATGTTGAGGAAAAAAAAATGACTATTTTATGTCATTTAGACTTGGTTCATGGTTGTGAAAACATGAAAAATTAAGTTCAACCAATATGTTTTTCAGCTGACTTAACTAAACATTTTAAATGCTCAGTAATTGATACAGTACATCGGCTCAATTTACTGCAAGTTATTTCAACAACTACATACAAGTTGAGTGAACTTAACACTTAATGTTCGCTAAACTTAACTGAATCAATGCAACAAGATGACTTGACTAAGTCAAGTTGTGTCAACAAATCGTTTTTTACAGTGCAGTAAATGCATAGTCCCTTGAGGGAGGGAAGGGGATAGGATTTGTTTATTAAGAATCCATTGCACAAGTAGAAGTAAGCCCACATTACTGAAGAAAAACCATTTAATTTCATGCAGCACTTTTATTTAGGTCAATTATAGATACAGACAGACATTCACCTCACTGACCATACATCGTCTTGTTCAAGCCCCTGCAGACAAGAAAAAAAATAAAATGCACTGGTGAAATTGAGAACTAGACCCACACTCACTATCCATTTATACCACTAATTGTGGATTCTGATTGGTCAGAAGGTGTTCAGCTTCTAGAACAGCAGCTCTGATAGTGCAGCTGAACATACAGTATTGTTCCTATATTAACTACTAGCACATCTATTGTTGGTGTGAGGTTTGCTTTAAGCAGGTGTTTTCATGGAAGGAGTCTCCAGTGTCAGAGGCAAAGCTGGAACCAAGTTTTCCAACCTTCAGTACAGTGGAGTTTACGCTTTGTGGTTTCTCATCAATAAGCTGTTGTGCTTTTGCCTTAACATTAAGAAAAGAGCTGCTATACTGCAAGTGATTAACATGTTTCATAGATGTTCAACGTGTATATAAAACTACCTGACGTCAGCTTGCTGTTCAAGCAAACAAAGGATGTTGGTCCTTTCAAATATCATGGAGAAAACATTCCTGCAAATGCAATCGAGATTAATCATTGATCAAATTTTTTTGGAGAATAAAAGGTTACCCTCACCTAACCATATCCAACAAGGACTGCATCAGATCCTTTTCCACTTCTTTTGAACTTCCTTCTTCCGCCACCTTTCTCCATTCCATCTCCAGCTTACTTTGTCTGACCTCCCGCTCATCCATGCTCGGACTCCTTTCTTCTTCCTCATAGCTGAGAGACCTGGATCCATCTGAAGCCTGACTGAAAGTTAATGTTTTCTTCACATACCCCAGATTTGCAAAATCATCTCCTTTAAGCTTCTTCACATTTTCCTGAGGCTTCTCAGGAAGCTTTTCCAGCTGAGGAGACACAAAAGCATCCACTTGCACCTTATCGTCCTGGAGATCGTAGTGCTGCGGCCATTTGTAGTTCGTAAACACGTCACCTCGCAGCTCTTCCTCCGGTGAGTGAACGCCCTCTAAAGCAGCATCATTTCCTCCTAAATCCCAGTCATTCCTTAAACCAGGCGAGTCGGCCATGTAATCTTCACTTACACGGTCTGGAATTAGAGATTTCCAATCATTAGCGTCATGATGCTTTTCTTTAGAGGTGGTCTCAGAGTGAACCTTTTCACTTGGAGCACTATCCTGACTGGACACACCAACAAACTCAGCTGAACTCTTCTGCTCTGGGATATCAATTACCAGTTTCAGAGTTGGATCAGGTGAAACATCTACAAAAAGTCCTGGAAACCACAGCGACAAAGCACTTCCTGGGTCTTGGTTCACGACCCTGATGTGGTCTGACAGTACAGGTTGAGAGAGCCAGGGAAAGCTGTAAGGAACTTTCTTCTTAGAGTTTCCAGATACAGTGGCACTGCCTACAATCCAGTCTTTTTCCACTGAAGATGGGAACGTTCCAGATTCTGTCCGATTCATTCCTGTGGAAGACCCAACTTGGGCAGTGGCATTAAAGGAGCTGGACATTGATTGTTCCTCATTTTGCTCTTTTTTAATGGTAAGTGGACCAGTACTCACAAGTGCTTTCAACTCTGAAACAGACCAAATCATAAAAAAACGCTACAGGTACGACTGAAGCGAAGGGAACAATTCAACTTCTCATAAGACATTGGTTTTTAAAGCTTCCAAAGTTTTCCATTAACACAAGTAGACAGAATGGATACTGACCATTTGATGGACCACTGTAGGAAGGAGAGCCTTTACATTTTGAGGCACAGCACTCACATACACTTGTTTGGCCAGTCAATTCAACCCAGCTGGAAAAAAAAAAAAAAAAAAAAAAAGGAAGACTACCCTTTATGATGCCACCATGACCCTTGAGGAACCAAGCAAGCAGATCAAGCTTGGTCCCCCGAATACATTCCTGTATGTTTGGGAGGTTTGACAAGTTACCGGGAATTGCTCTTGTTGTAGTTGCAGGATTTCGTGTTTGGAGTCACTGCAGAAGAGAAGACCATGCTGCAGTGTATGTAAACCTAAAAAGATCAGTTGGTTAAATTAAACATTTCTATTATACTGAAGATATCCAACAATAGAAAAATTTTTCAGCTTAAATTTGTAACTACATTGAGAAATGGGTTAAAAGTACAAGTCTCTGTGCAATTTTCACTTGCTCAGATAGACGATAGACATCCTGAAATTTGCCATTAATCCAAGTTTAAACCTATAAATCAATGTCTTCAAAGAAACAAGGACACCAAACAAAAATCCCCCTCCTGTTTGTTGGTAAAAACCCACCTGAGAGAACTTCAAACTGGAAGTATCCAAGCACAAGTTAATGGAATCACGCTGCCTGGAGATAAACTCAATTGCAGACTGTTTAGAAGATACGCATCTGAAAATAAATCAATATATAAAAGAAGTTAAAAAAGTTTTTTTTTTTTTAAAAAGTAGATAAGAAGTGGATATAGTTGTGCTGTACCCACCCCTTGTTGAGAATGAGAACCGATCTAGATTTCTCCATAGGGTTTGAAGATGGTGTAGCGTAACATGACTGGATGAAGAGCTCCTCGTCCAGTGCAGATGACGCAGACACCTGCAGGTACACAGATTCTCCTTTTTGGTAGATATTAGTCTTAGAAGGACCACTCCAAGAAGCTCCAAGAAGAAATAAACAGAAAAAAACCCCAGATCAGATAACTTTAACATTGAAGATGTTCTAAACTACATAATCCATTCTTATTTAACCAAACAGGTCTTACAATTCATCAGCCTCAGATCAAAACTGCTTCTTACATCAATCAAGCTCCAGATCTCAAAAGGGACTGGTAAGCTAGGTCCAACTTTGCTTAAATGAGGTGTCTGTAAAAAGCTCTTAGCTAGAATTCCACCACCAATGTCTGACCAGACATCACGAACAGCCACCGAGTCAACAGTCGGTGCTAGAGCAGACAATAGAAGATAAACACAAAACCCTACCGTCCCCATTATGTAAGGGAAAACCTCACACCAAACAATGTTAGAGTTTTACACCAATGTTTCGTTTCTGCTAAATAATCAGGCATTCCAAATGTTATACTTTGTACACCTGAGCAAATTGCAATCAGATGATTCTAATTTAGAGTAGGTGTGGCTTTCTTTTTGGAAAATAACCAACGAGTACGTCTCAAAACTCTAATTAAAGCCTCACTGATTCCTCCTTCATCCCACGACATGTAAAGCATAGTAATTTATCAATTTTTTAATGCATATAGAGATTTCAAGGAACTAGGTTAAAGTACACTTTTAGAGTGCAGGTTCTCGGACCTGGTCCTGGAGAACCCCCTGTCCTGCAAATTTTAGTGTTTTCCTGTTCTACCACCCACGTAGACTTCGTCTCGGGAACGGCTGGTAATCAGGTGATTAGCTGAATCAGGTGTGCTGGAGAAGGAAAATACTAAATCGGGCAGGATGGTGGGTTCTCCAGAACTAGAGGAGAAACCTGGGGTTTAAAGTATAGCTGTGAAAGCTCACAACTCTCAACAATGTATTGTGTAATTTACACACCTGGAGTATACAGTGCTGCAATAACTGCTAAAATGACTGGCAGGTACACTTTACTAAAAGGATGTTGGTTGCATCTAGGAAGTTCTAAATGTTGTTCTCTTCTAATGTAATAAATTCAGCTATTTAAGCAGTTAATAATTGGGTGATGAGTTTGGTGTTAGTGATGCAATGCTAATCTCTGAAGCACTGCAGCCCTTCAGGACTGGGGTTTGACTCTTATAAGTTGATAGTAAATGCAAAATTTAAAGGTATAAAATTTTCAAGTGTAGTGGTGTTAAATAAAATGCTAATAGTGGTACATCTTTTGATTTTAGTCCTCAAAACCATGAAATGTAGGCCTGTGCTAGTCACTCTTCCTTGTTATGCTTTTCTAAATGTTAATTCTTTTAAATCTGTAATACGTTATACTGTTTATAATTGCTTATTACTGCAAATTAAGTTTGCCAGTGTGTATTTAATTTATGCCCTTAAGTGATCACCTCTTTTACTAGTACTCACAAATCAGCCTACAGGAAGGGACTGGGAAAACATAATAAAAATAACTGTTGGAATGTGGGTTTTTTTTCCCCAGCTAGCTTTATGGTTTTCAAATTTTCCAATAGCACTGTCAGCATCGTTAAATAAAATTTTAGTTGACTGATTTCAACAGAAGTCAATACGTTTAAATTGGAAACTTGCCCTAACCAAAATGGCGTCGCTGTTGACGTGACGTGATCTTATCAAAATGGTCGCAACACCTGTGGAACGGAACTCCACTTCCACTCCGGAACAGTCCACTTTACAAGGGGAGCAGAGTTTAAAAAACCCCCAAAAACAATTAACTTGCTGTATAGAGCATTGTTTTGTAATATTTTATATGATAGTAGAGTGGTATTTGTATGAAGAACCGAGATGTTTAAGTGACTTTTTACAGCAGCCGTCTCCCTCCCCACATTATGGACTGTTCCAAATAACGTCAGTGAGTTCGTTAGAGCCGCCCGTCAGGTGCAGGGCGTGGAGCGGTGAGGCAGAAAACACGCAGATATGGTACCTTTTTTATTTAGAGTAAACTGCAAAACATGGGCTCTTTAGACGCTTGAGGATGACATAAAGCAAAAAGTCAGTCGCTATAAAGTCAATATGGGTAAGGTTTTTTTTTTAAATTATTGTATTTAATAACGTTAAAAACTGATAACGAGACTGGGATGGCTAGGCACTCGTTTCTGTTGCTACATTCAAGGGCCCTATGTTTAAATTGTTTACAAGTCTGTTTAGTGCAAAAGTAAAGTTTTGTAAGTCTTACAATCATGCATATATAATGTATTGTGAGTTCACTTTACATTTTATTACTGGAAAAAACACTTATTACACGCGTATTAAACATATTAGTGCGTATTAGTGAATCAATTTAAATCTACCGTACGATTATCAATCATTTTTAAGCTCTTGAATGCAGCTCACCCCAGCCATTTTAGGTGTGTTAGGATTGTATTTGAATTTATTTTTAATTGTTTAGTGTCATTGCTTTGGTTTGTAAGTCAAATTTACTTTTTACATTAGATCCATGACTTTATGTATGCCTTTGCTCAACTCATGTGTGTTATTTATTGCAAGTGATTGCAATAGGGTTTGCACTATAATATTTACATAAACAAGGTTATAAACAACTTTCACCTACAGACTGCTTAGGCTCTTTTGTAAAAGCCTTACATCAGTGCATATAATCAGAGGAAGTTTAAAGTCTAGCATTTTCAAGGAGTAAGAAATCATTAACTTTTCATAAGAGACTCTTATGGAGTTCTGCTTAAAGTTTCTCAGGAGAGTTGATTAATTTCCTGTAACAGCAGCACTGATGGATGATGTCAGAGGTTTGTGTTTATATAAGTGCGCTCGATCTAATATGTAATTGTTTCTACAGTAACCAGTACGGTGAACGCTTTAGATAAACTAAGCTTAATAACAAATGGGTTTAAAATGTTCTTTTATTTAACAAAGAAAACTGTAGAAAAGGTAGTTTGTCATTGGAAGGAGTCTCCAGTGTCAACGCTTTGTAACAGACGCTGGTGAAGCTGTAAAGACGTGCAGAAGTCTCCGTTATGAAGGCACTATTATTAATGCCGTGATGCTTACTATAATTTTACGGTTGTTTACAGTCGTATGTATAAAATGTAAAGAAAAAGTGTTCATTTAGTTATTAGATGAAGTTTGCAAAGAAGTGAAGTAATTGGTCATGTCGTCTTTTTTTGGTTTAGAGGAAAAAAAAAGTTAGTCATTGGGGGAGTCATTGATTCACTTCATATTGGTGAAGTGAGTCAAATAAAATGACTCGGAAAAGTTCTCTTTTTTTTTTTATTCAAGACATGTCTTTACATCATGGACAAAAATCGGATAAAAAAAAAATTTGAGAACTTTTGTGTGTATGTGTATATATTTATTATTATTATTATTATTATTATTATTATTATTTTTTATTTTTTATCTTTTTTTGAGCAACCGATTAGTCAGAGGATCTTGTCTATAAGTGATAAAAGCATATTGTTGAAGATTTGAAGTGTTTTCAGAGTGACTGGAGAAACAAGCTGTTTTTTTTTTTTTCCCTGCTGCATTATATCGCAACTGAGACACACAGTGCAAAGCTGTAATCCCCGAGGGAAGAGGAGCACTGCTGTTCATGCCGCAGTCGTGACATGAGTCCTGAGAGTGGGAACACACCCTGAAGAACAAATTTTCATTTAAAATAAAACACTACTTGGACACTACTTAAAACACTGCTTTAAGCATTTTGGGGAGTTTATAGATGATCTTTGGGTCTCTTTTGTTTGTTCAGTTTCCCTCACTTTGAGTTCTTGTTTGATTTCAGAGCGCATAACCTGTTTGACAACTTTGTTGACATACACACACACACACACGTACCTAATGATCTGAGGACGTGCTGCTGCCTGTCGCCTCGTCGTGCTGAAGCAAGCAACAGTAGCACTTTGTTTCACAATTTAAGACCTCCTACGGCAAACTCACTGACATCATTTAAACAGCAGAAACAGTTCAAGAAGGACGGGAAACTCGGAGAAAAAAGATCACTCCAAGAGAAAGTGTGGTCTTGTGCACTGTAAAGAAGACACGGCTATGCTTGAGATGAAAGAAATAAAAACGCAGTCATGCGAGAACAAAATAAATCAACAATGAGGTGTGATGAGGTGGAGTTACTGAAATGGTTTATTACTCTAATAACACAGCAATTTTCCTGTAATTATGTGATTTATTTAATAAAGATGAATTACTACATCACGCTGTTTATCTGTTTATGGCTACATTTCATTAAAACAAGTTAGCGCACGTCTCAGAGGCCACAATTCAGTCGTTCCATCAGCAGCGTGTCGGAGCTGCTGATATAGAGAACTAATCAACAGATTCTGACCAATCAGGATCCAGATATTGAGAGTGCTGTGGGATTAATAAATATTCATAGAAAACCAATCAACTGCTTTGGACCAATCGGGATATATATATATCGGATCTTTGCTGTTTACTAAAGGGTTTATTAAAGGATCTGATATTTCTCTGGGACATCTGATCACCATTGTTTTCCTGTAAATCAGAGGTATGTTAACTTTTGCCTACTTTTTAATTTTCCCCCCAAAAAAAAAATCATCGCAGTCTCTTCCTTATGTTCAGGTGTGTGCTGTCGGAGCCTGAAGGATGCCAAGGTCCTGATGAAGATGGGCTTGGGCCTGGTGCTGGTGGGTCACGTGAACTTCCTGTTGGGGGCGCTGGTGCACGGCACTGTGCTACGTGACGTCAAAGTGAACACTCAGACCGCCACCATCGAGTACGCCATCAGCAACATCATCGCCCTGGTAGCCGGCCTCCTGGTACGTGCCAACGACACGGAGTCTTACAGCCGTGTTTCTTGTAATATTGATTTAAAATCTTAACGTAGGAACAAACCATGAGCCAGTGCTTTACATCTTGAGCAGAATGACAGGATTTCAGATGTGTTATACAGTTCAGAACGCACTATTGTCGAGTTCTGGATTCTGATTGGTCAGATGCGAAGGTGTTGATAGCTCTAGTGGGTCGTGGAACGGAAGATCGGGGTTCGAGCCTCAGCAGTGCCAAGCTGCCACTGTTGGGCCCTTGAGCAAGGCCCCCAACCCCACCCCCGCTTACGAGGTGCTGCATCACGGCTGACCCTGCGCTCTGACCGTGAAGAAAGAATTTCACTGAAGTAATGTATACGTGACAAATAAAGACAGTTTAGTTTTCGAACAGCCGCTCTGACAGGTTTATTTAATATCGTTTCTATAGCAACGGCTCATTCATATGCACTCGTTCAGTGGATGCGGCACAAAAAAAACGTGTAATCGTTGAGCATTTACGGAAGGAGTCTCCAGTGTCAGAGTCTGAGGTAATATTCAATTAAATTTATTTGTATAGCGCTTTTAACAATGGACATTGTCTCAAAGCAGCTTTACAGAAGTATAGAAACATAGGGAAAAAATGATAAAGTATAAAGTTAAGCTACTATTCTATCCTTAATGAGCAAGCCTGAGGCCACGTAAGGCTGAGGTAAAGCTCTGACGCTCTGAAGATATTTCTTTGTGACATGGCAAACTGCATTTTTTTTAACTTAAAAAAGAGAAGAATAAAAATGAGAGAGACTTGTGAAGGAAGGTATGTTTATAGCTGCTATAACGTAAGTGACATGTTAAATGTAAATACAAATAGATAAAGTCTATAACGTGTCGTTGTTTAATCAGTAAAAAGGTCATTGTTAGTGTTGATAAATGGTGCAGGAGGAATAAAAGACTCGAGGCTGTGCAGTTTGGGGAAAACAGTCACATCCGAGGGAGTAACTGGAGCTCCGCTTCATCCGGCAACGTATCACTTCTTACACACGTTACAGAGATGTTACGTAAACGTAAGCTGGATGTCGGAAAGTCCGGAAAATCGATCTGCCAATCTGCCTGCGAGAAAAGCTGGTGAAATTCCAGGTTGGAAATTTTATGAAAAAGACACAGACGGTCTTCAGTTAAGGATGGCCTTTTTAATAATGCATAATTATTGGCACCCTTAGTGAAGAGGTGTTTTAAAAATAAATAAAACAAATGTCCCTGAAGATTTAATCACACGTAATCAAATCTTTAATTAGATTAAATATATTTTAAGAAATTACCCGCCAGTCGACTCTTAAGCGGTCATTCACCACTTCCTGTTTGAGCGGAGCGTATACATGAGACGAGGAATTTCCCGTAGTCCTTCATGATGAGAGGAAGAAAGAATACGCAATGAAACGCGACAGATTCATGGCCGCCGAGCATGTTTTCGGGACTCAGTCGGTTTATCTCGCTGAAAAATAATCTGATCCTAGAGAGCGTAACGTGTAGCGAACGAGAGAACAGGTCGTGTAGAGAGATTTCAGTCTCCTACACCTCCACCGTCTAATCTGATAAATCATCAGAGGTTTGGTTTCAAGTGTTTATAATGATTAATAATCCCACTCTCAGTGTTTATAATGATTTATAATCCCACTCTCTGTGTTTATAATGATTAATAATCCCACTCTCCGTCTTTATAATGATTAATAATCCCACTCTCAGTGTTTATAATGATTAATAATCCCACTCTCAGTGTTTATAATGATTAATAATCCCACTCTCAGTGTGTATAATGATTTATAATCCCACTCTCAGTGTTTATAATGATTAATAATCCCACTCTCAGTGTTTATAATGATTTATAATCCCACTCTCAGTGTTTATAATGATTTAAAATCCCACTCTTAGTCTTTATAATGATTTAAATCCCACTCTCAGTCTTTATAATGATTTATAATCCCACTCTCAGTTTTATAATGATTTATAATCCCACTCTCAGTGTTTATAATGATTTATAATCCCCTCTCAGTGTTTATAATGATTTATAATCCCACTCTCAGTGTTTATAATGATTTATAATCCCACTCTCCGTCTTTATAATGATTATAATCCCACTCTCAGTGTTTATATTTTAATCCCACTCTCAGTTTTATAATGATTTATAATCCCCCTCTCGTTTTATAATGATTTATAATCCCACTCTGTGTTTATAATGATTTATAATCCCACTCTCAGTGTTTATAATGATTTATAATCCCACTCTCAGTGTTTATAATGATTTATAATCCCACTCTCAGTGTTTATAATGATTTATAATCCCACTCTCAGTGTTTATAATGATTTATAATCCCACTCTCAGTGTTTATAATGATTTATAATCCCACTCTCAGTTTTTATAATGATTAATAATCCCACTCTGTGTTTATAATGATTTATAATCCCACTCTCAGTGTTTATAATGATTAATAATCCCACTCTCAGTGTTAATAATGATTTATAATCCCACTCTGTCTTTATAATGATTTATAATCCCACTCTCAGTGTTTATAATGATTTATAATCCCTCTCTCAGTGTTTATAATGATTTATAATCCCACTCTCCGTCTTTATAATTAGTAATCCCCCCTCTCAGTGTTTATAATGATTTGTAATCCCACTCTCAGTGTTTATAATGATTTATAATCCCACTCTCAGTGTTTATAATGATTTATAATCCCACTCTCCGTCTTTATAATGATTTATAATCCCACTCTCAGTGTTTAAAAATGATTAATAATCCCATTCTTAGTGTTTATAATGATTTATAATCCCACTCTCAGTTTTTAAATAATGATTTATAATTCCACTCTCAGTTTTTTATAATGATTTATAATCCCACTCTCAGTGTTTATAATGATTTATAATCCCACTCTCAGTCTTTATAATGTTTAAATAATCCCACTCTCAGTGTTTATAATGATTTATAATCCAACTCTCAGTCTTTATAATGATGTATAATGCAACTCTCAGTGTTTATAATGATTTATAATCCCATTCTCCGTCTTTATAATGATTTATAATCTCACTCTCAGTGTTTAGAATGATTTATAACCCCACTCTCCGTCTTTATAATGATTATTAATCCCACTCTCAGTGTTTATAATGATTTATAATCCCACTCTCAGTGTTTATAATGATTTATAACCTCACTCTGGTGTTTATAATGATTCATAACCCCATTATGGAAAAATTTATAATTTTAAACTTTGTTATTTTTTTCTGAATTTCTATAAAGTTATCAGAAATTGTCTGTTGTTAAAAGTGATAGACAAGAGTTTTCAGAAAAAAAAAAGTTTCGTCAGAAATTGTTTGTATCAAACAATCCTAACACTTTTTTACCGACTCATACTTTCTGCTCTGCAGGCGGTCATTGGTGGGATAACGGCCATCACGCTGTCTAAGAACATGAAGAACCAGACTTTGGTAAGTGAACACACACACTTGTACGCGCTGCAGTTTGATCATATGTGCTGTCCGAGCCGCGATGCTGCTCTAGCGTCCGGTGTGGAGGGAAATTCTGGGGAAACTCATACAGGAGGCAGAGCCGCATCACTTCCTTCCACCAGACCGTAAAGTGACGCAGATGACGATAGAGTTTATTTTTCATTCATTCAGTTTTTCTGCTTAGATTCTATTAAGCATATCAATTTAAAAAGGACATGGATCTCGTGTCTAACCTTCCAGTCGCAAGCACTAAACCCTAAAAAGAGTTGTTTTGTGTTTTACAGCAACTCTGGGGGACTGTGTCATTCACACAACACAGTTCTATCTAACTGATCAGTGAGAAAGTTCAATCCTAAACATGATTACAGCAGCATTAATAGTCCCCTGTTTATTCCCAGGGTGTGTCCTAATCAGCTCTCTAGCAACCTAGGTAGTGAAGGACTCTGACTCTCTGCACACTGGGACATTGATGTCTTGAGACTCTCTCTCTCTCTCTCTCTCTCTCTCTCTCTCTCTCTCTCTCTCTCTCTTCCTCTCTCTCCCTTTCTTCCTCTCTCTCTCTCTCTCTCACACTTTCTTTCCTCTCTCTCTCCCCTCTCTCTCTCTCTCACACTTTCTTCCTCTTTCTCTCTGTCTCTCTGTCTCTCTCTCTCTCTCTCACACTTTCTTCCTCTCTCTCCCTTTTTTCCCTCTCTCTCTCTCTCTCACACTTTCTTCCTGTCCCCTCTCTCTCTCTTCCTCTCTCTCCCTTTCTTCCTCTCTCTCTCTCTCTCTCTCTCACACTTTCTTCCTGTCCCTCTCTCTCTCTCACACTTTCTTCCTCTTTTCTCTCTCTCTCTCCCCTCTCTCTCTCTCTCTCTCTCTCTCTCTCTCTCTTTCCCTCTCTCCCCTCTTTCTTCCTCTCTGTCTCTCTCTCCCTTTCTTCCTCTCTCTCTCTCCCTTTCTCCCTCTCTCTCTCTCTCTCTCTCTCTCTCTCTCTTTTCTGAAATGTGACATCATTTACAGTAAGAGAACCTAGTGAGCATTGATAATGAGTGTCCTGTTTTTTTTGTGGTGCATTGTGGGATTTTTTCATTAAAGAATTTTTGCGATTGAGAAAAAGACAGAACTTAAAATGGCCGACTCTGATCATGGTCCTGCGTAGTGAACTAGGGAGAGGATTGAGACACACCCTCGATTGCAGACTCACCTGTAGGAGGAATGAAATAAAGGAATCATGCTGCGTGTTTTCGGTTTATATAATCATTACTCAGCAAACCAACTAACAGGTGTGAAAGAACCTGTAAAGTCATGTGGCACTGATGATGATGATGATGATGATGATGATGAAGGTGTTTTCCTTGACGTTTCCTTGATTAATTTTCCCTGCAGAAATGGCTCTTGTTGGTGGTCAGCATGGTGATTTGCCTTTTGGGCGCCGCCGCCGCCATCAGCGTCTTAGCCTCCATGATTACAGCCATCGACAACGACGGCTCCAGTCTGCTGAAGCAGTGCAAGCTGAACGGGACGTACAACACCTACAGCATCACCCACGAGTGTCCCTTCGACCCCACACGCATTTACGTGAGTCCACCCCCTTTTACCCAAAACTTTACTCACACTCGTTTATCACACAGAGCGCTTAACATTAAGAGAGTTTTACTCATGCTTCTCTCTCTCTCTCTTTCACTCTCCCCCTCCCTCTCCCTCTCTCTGTCTCTCTCTCCCCCTCTCTCTTTGTATTTTTCTTTCTTTCTCTACTTCTCCCTCACTCTAACTTTCCCTCTCTCTACCTCTCTCTGTCTTTCTCTCTCTTTCTGTCTCTCTTTCTCTCTTTGAGTTTTTCTTCCTCTCTCTTTCTACCTCTCCTTATCTCTATCTCTCTACCCCACTCTCTCACTCCCTCTCTCTCTCCCTCCCCACCTCTCTCTCTTCTTCTCTCCCTCCCCACCTCTCTCTCTTCTTCTCTCCCCCACTGTTCCTCCCAATTCTCTCTTTCTCTCCCTCTCTCTCCCACTTTCTTCCTCTTAACCCTCTCCCTCCCTGTCTCTCCTGCTGCCCCCTTTCTCTCCCTCTCTCTGTTTTCTCTCTCTGTGCCCCCTTTGACTCTCTCTCTCTTTTCTTCTCTCTCCCGCTCTTCGTCCCAATATTCTCTCTCTCTTCCTCCCTCTCTCTCTCTCTCTCTCTCTCTCTCTCTCTCTCTCTCTGCCCCCCCCCCCCCTCTGACTGTCTCTCTCTCTCTGCCCCCCTCTGACTGTCTCTCTCTCTCTGCCCCCCCTCTGACTGTCTCTCTCTCTCTGCCCCCCCTCTGACTGTCTCTCTCTCTCTGCCCCCCCTCTGACTGTCTCTCTCTCTCGCTCTCACCCCCTCTCTCTCTCTCTCTCTCTCTCTCTCTCTCTCTGTGCCCCCCTCGCCCTCTGACTGTCTCTCTCTCTCTCTGCCCCCCCACCCCTCTGACTGTCGCTCTCTCTCTCTGCCCCCCTCCCCCTCTGACTGTCTCTCTCTCTCTCTGCCCCCCTCACTCTCTGACTGTCTCTCTCTCTCTCTGCCCCCTCCCCCTCTGACTGTCTCTCTCTCTCTCTGCCCCCCTCCCCCTCTGACTGTCTCTCTCTCTCTCTCTGCCCCCCTCCCCCTCTGACTCTCTCTCTCTTTTCTTCTCTCTCCCGCTCTTCGTCCCCAAAATTCTCTCTTTCTTCCTCCCTCTCTCTCTCTCTCTCTCTCTCTCTGCCCCCCCTCTGACTGTCTCTCTCTCTCTCTCGCCCCGCTCTCTCTCTCTCTCTCTCTCTCTCTCTCTCCTGCCCCCTTCCCCCTCTGACTCTCTTTCTCTCTCTCTCTCTCTCTCTCTCTGTGCCCCCCCCCGCCCTCTGACTGTCTCTCTCTCTCTCTCTGCCCCCCTCCCCCTCTGACTGTCTCTCTCTCTCTCTCTGCCCCCCTCCCCCTCTGACTGTCTCTCTCTCTCTCTCTGCCCCCCCCCCCCCCTCTGACTGTCTCTCTCTCTCTCTGCCCCCCCCCCCCTCTGACTGTCTCTCTCTCTCTGCCCCCCTCCCCCACTGACTGTCTCTCTCTCTCTCTCTCTCTCTCTCTCTCTCTCTCTGCCCCCCCCCCCCCACTGACTGTCTCTCTCTCTCTCTCTCTCTCTCTCTCTCTCTCTCTCTAGGGGACGACTCTGACCCTGTGGTCTTTGATCATCATCATGTCGTTGATGGAGGTGGTGTTTTCACTGCGCTGTTTTTCTCGCCTGCACCAGCTTCCTGCGTCTCCCCTGCCCCTGGAGGAAAACCCCGAAAAAATCCAGGGTAAAAAAAACACACACACACGTGTGCTTAACACAGAAGGTCAGAAAGTGTTGATTCATTTTCTATACCTACAGCTCTGACACATCACAGGTTTATGTAGGATTTTGAATGCCTACCTCTGATACTTTATTGTTTCCATAGTAACGGCATGTTCACAGGGACGGATTAAAAAACCGTAGATTTGTATATGGAAGAAGTCTCCAGTGTTAGAGCTTTGTAACAGTTAGAGGTAACTTTAGATATCCTCAGGACGCAGAGAGAAAAAGGGGGGGCAGAGAGACAGTCAGAGAAAGAGAGAAAGATCCAGAGAGAGAGGGATCGTCAGAGACAGAGAGATAGAGATCCAGAGAGAGAGACAGGGAGGGAGAGAGACAGAGAGAGAGAGAAAGAGAGACAGACAGTCAGAGAGAGAGAGAGAGAGAGACAGAGAAAGAAAGAGACAGAGAGATAGAGATCTAGAGAGAGACAGCCAGAGACAGGGAGGGAGAGA
>JAUCMX010000008.1:26777727-26810127 GCA_033459395.1 Hemibagrus guttatus
ACTCAAATAAATAATCTACTTTACTATCATACTTCTAATTATCATACTACAGGATACTTTCTTTGTAAAGTCACCGTCTTTCTCTAGGTGAAGAAGTGAAGAAGAGGGTAAACTTGCACCTGCATTATGCTGTCTTTACATTTTCCGTCACAAAATTTGATATAGTGTATATTCTTTATATAATTGGCCATTGCCATTTATGCAAGACATGAGCGGTGGTAGCTCAAGTGGTTAAGGCTCTGGGCTGTTGACTGGAAGATCAGGGGTTCAAGCCCTAGCACCGCCAAGCTGCCACTGTTGGGCACTTGAGCAAGGCCCCCAACCCACCCTGCTCCAGGGGTGCTGTATCATGGCTGACCCTGTGCTCTGACCCACCCCCCACGGATGGGATATGCGAAGAAAGTATTTCACTGTGCAGTAATGTGTATGTGACAAATAAAGACAACTTAACATATACACTATAATTGCCAAAAGTTTTGGGACATCTGCCTTTACATGCACATGAATTTTAAAGACATCCCATTCTTAATTCGTAGGGTTTAATATGGAGTTGGCCCACCTTTTGCAGCTATAACAGCTTCAACTTTTTAAATATATATTTAAACATGTATTTTAAAAAAATGCTGATATTATTTTAATTTTATTATAAAAGAGAGAAAGGAATTAAACAGAAACAGACTGAAGGGGATAAAGAAATTCAAATCAAGGGCATTGGCACTTGCTTGAATTTTGTGCACTGGTTTCATTAAATTGTTGTAGTATTTCTGACTCTGTGGATTTAATCATTGATTTCAATTTATGCCTCTTTGACCACCGTGAAGTCATTATTGCTACAAGTGGTGCAACAGTTCAAGTTTTTAAAATCTGGCTTATTGTATGTCAGACTGTGCCTCTTTTCTTTTGGGTTCTCTGAGCAAGCATGATATCGCTTAAAAGCAAGTCAATTAAATTCTCATACATACAGTCACATTAAACATAACATTTACTTTTTACAATTTATGAAAACAGTTATTTAGAACAGGATTTTAGTATCATTGATTTTTTTTATATCTAAAATCTATTAGTGCTTCAATATCTTTTACATTTTGTGCAATAAACATTTGTAAATGGAAGCGCTATAATATGCAGGACTTCAGTATGTTGACAGTTTGTAAATTATATGGCAACTAATTTACCAAGAAACTACATATTGTAGCAAGTGACAAGTGTTCTGTGTTTAGCTTAAAAGAACAGCTTAATTATTTTCAATTAAAGCAATTTCATTAAAGCTGCAGATTTAACTAATGCAAACTAATTAATCTCTTTAAAGATCACATGAAAACGTCTTTGATTTTGTGTTTTACCATGAACAGTTACATACAGCAAATTTGATACTCTTTGAGGAATATGAATGTTTACCTGATAAAGCTGCAAGCAGGAGATAGAAGATAAAACCAAATCTTATGTCAAGCAGTTATGCTGTGGACTGCAACTCAATGTATGATCAATGTCACCATCATTAAGGGTGTGCTTCTCATTTCTCTAATTATCCAACCTCATCAGCCTTAACTCCTCATACTGAAGGCCTTGGAGTAAATACAAAGAGTAACAGAAACATAGGCTATGTAAAGTTTAATATTCATGCTCATGGGCTTCTAGAGATCAGCTAAATATTGTTGGAATTTTATCAATCAAGGCTAAAGACAAACTCGTGATGCACTTTTTAATCACCCACATCATCACCCATATTTTGGCTCTTGGTTTTCATCAAAATTTCAATGTTGATTCAACATAAATCAAACTTTGAAATTTCAATCTCAGTCAAAATGATGGTTCGGATGAAAACACCACATTGTATCAATGTCACCTTGCTACCTGAGCGGTTTATTTCAACACTTTAATAACTTTAATATATCTTATTAGATTCAGTAACAATAAATCAAATGCAAACAACAAGCATGCAAAAAAAAAAAAAAACAGAAATAAGATATATGCACCATTGTTTGAAACTCAGAGAGGCCATGCATGTCAAACACACGAGACTTCTGTATAGGATGCATCTGTGTTTTCTCTCTAATGAAGAAGCATCAATTAAACAACTGAGAAGTGCACATGCAAAACCAAAATGGGCGTTTACCAATCAGTGGCCAATAGATGAACTACAATAGATGTTTTTCAACCATTTTTCAACAGACTTACTAAAACCATGAAGGCCCACCCTTAAACCAAGCCCCCAGTGGATTAGAGCAAATCAAGTGGTTGAAAATGCCCATTATGAACTGACACACCCCACTGATGGGGAAACACCTACTAGTGTTCTGCACAGATAACACACCTGCATGATCTTCTGATCATCAACTACAAATCACTGTTAGTTCAATGTCACTGTCTCCACCCATGTGTGCTGTCGACTTTCATCACAATTTCAATGCTGATCATACACACTTTAAACATTGAAATGTCAATCTCAACCAAAATGATGGTTTGGATCAAAACTCAACATTGTATCAATGTTACCATGCTGTCTGGGTGCACAACCAACCGAGAGAACCGCAGCCTTATGAGGATTGTCAAGCAAAATCCATTCAAGAATTTGAGTGAACTTCACAAGGAATGGACTGAGGCTGGGGTCAAGGCATCAAGAGCCACCACACACAGACGTGTCAAGGAATTTGGCTACAGTTGTCGTATTCCTCTTGTTAAGCCACTCCTGAACCACAGACAATGTCAGAGGCATCTTACCTGGGCTAAGGAGAAGAAGAACTGGACTGTTGTCCAGTGGTCCAAAGTCCTCTTTTCAGATGAGAGCAAGTTTTGTATTTCATTTGGAAACCAAGGTCCTAGAGTCTGGAGGAAGGGTGGAGAAGCTCATAGCCCAAGTTGCTTGAAGTCCTGTGTTTCCACAGTCTGTGATTTGGGGTGCAATGTCATCTGCTGGTGTTGGTCCATTGTGTTTTTTGAAAACCAAAGTCACTGCACCCGTTTACCAAGAAATTTTGGAGCACTTCATGCTTCCTTCTGCTGACCAGCTTTTTGATGATGCTGATTTCATTTTCCAGCAGGATGTGGCACTGCCCACACTGCCAAAAGCACCAAAAGTGGGTTAAATGACCATGGTGTTGGTGTGCTTGACTGGCCAGCAAACTCACCAGACCTGAACCCCATTTTATCATGCTAAAGCAAGTGATAAACTGAACACGGTAGTCATCATCATTTCAGCTAGGGACATACCACATGCTGTTGGAGCAGTTCTGTAATTAAGCATAGCTAGATAGATATCAGACTTTTTCAGAAGATTCTTGACATTATGCACTACTTTTCTCATCATTGATTTCTGCCATTGGATTGAGTTTATTCTGGACTCGAAGTGACATGTATGAAGTCATACTGTAGTGAAGACTCTACCCAGTCAGGGTGCTGTTGGTAGGTCTGGTATTATCATCAGCTTCTTGGTCTATTTGTCTGATTTTTTGACATGTACCACATTTGACATGTCTCACCAGATTTTCAATATGATTTCAGGCCTCTCATGAAGAGATGGTCTCTCTTCATGAACATGTCATGCCTTAGACTTTGTGGAAGGACTATTCTGTTTCAGGAGTATTCTATCCACAATAAAACAAGAAACTATCAGCCATCTCTTAAGCATTCCGTCAATAACCACTTACAGCTCTGCAGCTTTAATGGTTTCCTCCGCCATTTGCTTTGACTTTGCATCCAACCAGAAAGAGCAGTACAAACTATATTGTGTTTTCTGTCCATTCAAAGTCTGTTGTTGTCAACTACTGGTAGTTGTGATATTTCTATGGAATGAATCTCCCTATACAGTTGCCCATATCCATCATTTTCTGTCTGTGGGAACTCATTTTTTAGCCATTTTTGATGTAAACTTTCACTGGTCTCATATTCCAGCATGTTGACCCAGGTAACCATGCTAACATCTAAGCCTCGTCTATCATTTTGACAGATCACTCTTTGTCTCACTGCTCCTTTTCCTTGTCCTTAAGCTGGACACTCCTTAGGTTGATGGTTGGTATCACAATGCATGTGTGGCACCAGTAGTGGGGAGGTAGAAGAGAGACTGAAGTATAGACGAGGTAGTTATATAACCAAACAACCTCCAATTAGAGTCAATGTAGTTAAAGATGAGAAACAACCTTAAATGTACGACTACGCCACTTGGGCACCACCCAGCAAAATAAACTGAGCCCAACAAGGCTTGCACAGATTTGCATGTCACACAGGGTCAGAAGCAGTGGATTCCCATATAAATTTTTTTTATTTAAATTGGTGTTTAAAAAACACTAAGTTCATTCATTCATACTACACACCCAAACATCTAAGATTGCATCTCTTAATAATGACTTCACTTTCTGTGCACTCACACAACCACATCCCAAGGAGCACAACACCCATGAAGGAAGCACTGTACCAAGGAAGAGCCTCAGTTGCTGCCAACAGAAGAGTTACAAGTTAAAAAAAATAAAACAATGGAAATAAAAAACAGTTCCAGCTGGTGGATGCCAGTTAGTTGTCCACCCCAAAATAAAAGAATAACAAAATTAACCAAAACCAAAAGATCAGTTAATAACTCCAAAATAAACCCACATTACAAAAATATACAAAATATATATTAAAAAAAAAATAAAAAAAATTATATATTATATATATATATATATATATATATATATATATATATATATATATATATGGGATTTGTCTACAAAGAGACAAACCCCCCAAAAAAGAAAAAAAAAGCTTAAGCACAAACAGAATATAACTAGAGAGAAAAATAATTAACCAATCTTTCATTCATTCATTGTCTACCGCTTATCCGATCTATTCTCGGGTCACGGGGAGCTTGTCCCTATCTCAGGCGTCATTGGGCATCGATGCAGGATACACCCTGGACGGAATGCCAACCCATCACAGGGCACACACACTCTCATTCACACACTATGGACAGTTTAGAGATGCCAGTCAACCTACAATGCATGTCTTTGGACCGGGGGAGGAAACCCCCGAGGCACAGGGAGAACATGCAAACTCCACACACACAGCGGAGGCGGGAATCAAACCCCCAACCCTGGAGGTGTGAGCCACCGTGCCCCCATTAACCAATCTTAACAATAAAAATAAAAGAAAAGAAATAATGTAGAGCGGTCAACATCAATGCTGGAAACAAAAGCACTTCAGAAAGAATGCCACGACTCAGCCACTGGTTATGAAGATTTTACACAAACAGAATGAGTTCGTTTTTTAAAAGCCAATGTGCCAATCCACGTTTATTCATCAAGCACGTTAAATTTGAGGATTATACTCAATCCGCGTGTCAGTTAGGTAGCAGAACATGCATTAAGGCAGCATGTCGGCTAGACGGTGATACACTCCCATGCGAAACACTTTCAAAGAACGCTCAGGATGTTGGTTCAAAACTCTTATGTAGCACGCGCAGGTAGAGTGCGAATGTAGAACGTGGAGCACCCAGGTATGTGGAACACTCAGCCTTTGCACCCCCTTTAATAAAACAAATTAATAAAAGATTAGTTTTGCTAAAGTATTAACATTTTTAGAAATATTGAGAAAGTGTACTTAGATACCGTTGTGCACTTCTGGGATGCACACTAAAGGACAGACAGCAGGCTTCTCTAGTGCGAGATAAAATGCAAGCCGTCGCCTGAACATGCAAGCCCCTTAAAAAAAACTAAAATGAGCATGCTGTAAGCATCTGATTGCCTTAATTTAAGAAAAAGAAACTACAGCACCATACCGTCTCTCACATCCACCAGCAATTTCCAGCACAACAACAGTAGCACATTGATGACGTCACGGTCCAACAAAGATGACGCATGCTAAGCCACATACTCTCGCAGTTTTTATACCCTCCAATGCATTTCGATTGGCTAAAACTTAACAAGGAGAGTAGCCATCTCTCCTGCCACACATGCAATCATAAATGCCATCCTTCTGCTTTACATTTGTGTTTGCATCACTTCCTTTTGAAGGATACTGCACTGATCGTGGCATCTAGCAGTCATGCTCACTGGTGCCATCTCATCAAACATATTTATGTGAATTTGGGCAAGGTCACAGGCTTGTAAGATTTGAATAGCCTCTTGCAAGGTGAAATCTGTTCAGTTCAACTCACTAAGCATTGTCTGACATTTCAGAATCAGAATCAGAATCAGAATCAGAAAAGTTTTTATTACCAGGTACAGTAAAGGGTTCGCGAAGAGCACTTTACAGTACTAGGAATTTGTCTTGGTGTCAGGTGCAAAACATATAAACAGATAAAATTTTAAAATAATAAAAAAAACTATAATAAATTAAATAAAGTTGCGATTTACAATGTAAGTGTAAGTGAAATTGAAGGAGACTGTCCAAACATATATACAGATAACATATGTACACAAATGAGAATGATAATAAATATGTACACAGAAGTTTGAAGTTGAGTGAGAGTGACTGACCAAATATGTATATCCTGTATGTACAATCGATAATGAAATAAATATTGTGTACAGAAGATGAGTTGCAAAAGATGTAGTGCAATTTAGAATGTGAAAGTGTCATGGTTGTCTGTAAGTTCGGGGGGGGGGGGGGGGGGGGGGGTCATCTGGGGGTAAGTGGGGCACTGTTCAGCAGGCTGACTGCAGTGGGGAAGAAACTGTTTTTGTGGCATGAGGTCCTGGTCCTGATGGACTGAAGCCTCTTTCCAGAGGGGAGGGACCGAAAGAGTTCATTACCGGGATGAGAGGGGTCAGCTGCGATCTTGGCTGCACGTCTCCGGGACCTGGAGAAGTACAGCTCTTAGAGAGATGGGGACTGCAGCCAATCACCTTCTCAGCTGAGTGAATGACACGCTGCAGTTTGGCCTTGTCCCTGGCTGTAGCTGCAGCAAACCAGACTGTGATGGAGGATGTGAGGACAGATTCAATGATGGCAGTGTAGCAGTTAACCAGCATCTTTACAGGTAGGAGAAACTTCTTCAGCTGCCGCAGGAAATACATCCTCTGCTGAGCCTTCTTGGTGAGGGAGCTGATGTTCTGCGCCCACTTGAGCTCCTTGGTGATGGTGGTGCCTAGGAAACAGAAGGACTCAGCAGATGACACCGGGGAGTCACAGAGGATGACAGGGGGGGGGTGGGCTGGGTCCTTCCTGAAGTCCACTGTCATCTCCACTGTCTTTAGGGAGTTGAGCTCCAGGTTGTTCGTGCTGCACCATGACACCAGACGATCAATCTCACCCCTGTAGGCCGACTCGTTCCCATCAGAGATGAGGCCGATGAGGGTGGTGTCATCAGCAAACTTCAGAAGTTTGACAGACTGGTGACCAGATGTGCAGCCGTTGGTGTAAAGGGAGAATAGCAGAGGAGAAAGGACACAGCCTTGGGGGGATCCAGTGCTGATGTGCTGGAGGTCAGAGACATGCGTTCCCAGCCTCACGAACTGCCGTCTGTCTGTCAGGAAGTCCGTGATCCAACTGCACATGGAGTCGGGCCCACATTCAGCTGGAAGTGCTTGTCTCTGAGCAGGGCTGGGATGATCGTATTGAAAGCAGAACTAAAGTCCACAAACAGTATCCTGGCATAGGATCCTGGGGAATCCAGATGCTGAAGGATGAAGTGGAGGGCCATGTTCACAGCATCATCTACAGATCTGTTGGCTCTGTAGGCGAACTGTAGTGGATCCAGGAGGGGGTTTCTGTGATGTCCTTGAGGTAGGACAACACGAGGCTCTCAAAAGACTTCATGACCACAGAAGTCAGAGCGACGGGTCTGTAGTCATTAAGTCCTGTTATCTTTGTCTTTTTGGGGACGGGGACAATGGCTGAGGTCTTGAAGCAGGCTGGCACGCGGCACGTCTCCAGTGAGGTGTTAAAAATGTCTGTGAACACTGGGGACAGCTGATTGGCACAGTGCTTCAGGAGGGAGGGGGAGACGGAGTCCGGGCCTGTAGCTTTGCGGGTGTTCAGACGTTTGAACAGTCTATTCACCTCTTCCTCTTTGATGGTGAGAGGTGTCAGGGGTGGAGGGGGGGGTGTTGCTGAGGTGTGGAGCTGTGTGGGTGATAGCTGATGGGGGGAAGTTTGGGGGGGGGGTCAGGACTGTTCCATTGTCTTTCAAAGCGGCAGTAGTACTCATTCAGGCTGTTGGCCAGTCGCAGGTCGTTTACAGAGGGGGGGGGCTCTAGGCTTGTAGTTGGTGATCGCTTTAAGCCCTTTCCAGACAGAGGCAGAGTCGTTGGTTTGGAATTGTTTGTTGCATTCTCTCACCATGCTCTGTTTTAGCTTTTCTCACCTCCTCGCTAAATCTATACTTAGCCTCCTTGTATTTTCCTCTGTCTCCACTTCTGAATGCGGCCTCTTTCTCTGACCTGAGCCGTCTGAGTTTGGCTGTGAACCAGGGTTTGTCATTGTTATAACTCACCCTGGTGCATGTTCGAATGATGCTGTCCTCACAGAAGTAAATGTAGGACGACACAGTGTCTGTGTACTCATCCAGACTGTTGGTGGGGAGACCTAAAAACATCCCAGTCTGTACAGTCCAAACACCCCTGAAAGTTCCCCCACAGCCTCACTGGTCCACTTCTTTGATGTCCTCACAACAGGTTTGCAGAGTTTTAATTTCTGCCTGTATGCAGGAAAACAAATGCACCATGATGTGGTCAGACTGGCCCAGTGCGGCACGAGGGACAGCACGATAAGCACCGCTGATGGTGGTGTAGCAATGGTCCAGTACGTTCCCCTCTCTGGTCGGGCACTTAATAAACTGTTTATATTTGGGCAGTTCGTGTGAGAGATTACCTTTATTAAAGTCTCCTAGGACAATAACCAAGGCATCCGGGTTTGTTCGTTCCACACTCTGTATCTCGTCAGCCAGCGCGCGCTGCGCTTCGTGCACATTACCTTGTGGCGGGATGTAAACACCGACAAGAATGAACGAGGAGAACTCACGGGGAGAGTAGAAGGGCTTGCAGTTAATGATGAAGGCCTCCAGGTCCGGGGAACAGAGTTGAGACAGTACTTTCACATCATTACACCAACTGTTGTTAGTATAAAAACAGATTCCACCACCTTTTGTTTTGCCGGAGAGCTCTGTGTGTCTATCCGCTCTATAAAGATTAAATCCGCCCAGCTGTAGCGCAGAGTCCGGTATAGCATCACACAGCCACGTTTCCGTGAAGCACAAAACACAAGACGTAGGAAAGTCTCTGTTTTTGTTCATCTGCAGGGTCAGCTCGTCCATTTTGTTGCAAAGTGAGCGCACATTAGAGAGGAATATCCCAGGGAGCGGTGTGCGTAATCCGCGCCAGCGGAGCCGCACAAGCACACCTGAGCGTTTCCCTCTTCTGCGGGGCTTCACTTTGTTATGTGCCTCTTTGATTAAAATCGCCAGTAAATCCGCGGTGGAAGCCAGAAAACTCGGAAATAAGTCCACTGGGGTAGTAGCTCTGATGTTCATGAGCTCTTCTCTGGAATAGGAGCTACCAGAACTGTGACACAAGACTGAATAGGAACACAGAATAAGGAAAAGTAGAGCGCACCGAAACACCGTGGCTGCCGTCTGCGGCGCCATCTTACTCTTACTTACTTTGCATCACCAAGTCCAAAAACAATCTGATCTCTTATGACTGAATCATTTAGGGCCTGCAATCATCAATAGTAAAGCATCCTGACATGCTTCTGCCTTCATGTCCATCCAATTGCTGCCATGTACAGCTTGGATTGCTGCCTCTTGCTGACGTTGCTGATATGTACACAAAGAGTTTATAAAGACTTTAACTAACATGAGCATTAATAAGAACTATCATGACATCACGTTCAAGCACACTCAAACATTCAGCTGCTTGAAAGCCAACTTATAGCAAAATTTTTTAAAGATGCTAAATGCATATACTGATTTAACAACAACAACAACAACAACAACCAGGAGTCCAGTATCCATGTTCCAAACTCTCTTTTCAGCTTAGAGTCAAGGGCTGTTTGGGTGTGGCTATAAAATGACTGACAAGAGGCACATGCAAACAAATAAGTACTCTGATATGCACGGAATAGAAATAGAAAACACTTAGCCAAATGATGCACTTGTGCTGAGGCTTTGGCTTAAACAAAACTTGTTTTTACTATTTTCCAGGCTACTTGAAAAAAAAAAAGAGGCCTATAGCACTTCAAGCTTTAGCTACACAACAAAACATACAGTCATGACAGTGTATAGACTATATTATTGTGTAGACTTTGATTTGACTGCAGAACCTTCAACGTTCTGTTTTTTAACCTCTCCTGCATTAATTAGGTCTTGTATTTGGGATCATCATCCTGCTGACAGGTGAAATTTATATCATGTTTTACATTGAAATTGAAAGAACTCCATATTCTGAGGAGGTAAAGTGACCCCCAGCATGATCCTACCACCACCATATTTTACTACAGGGGTGATGTTAATTGAGCTAGTGTCTGCATTAAGACCCACCAACCGGTTCTGAGACTTCTCTCGTCCAAATATCTCAATCTTGTTCTCATTAAATACAAAAAAAGTTGCTATCAATCCTAAAAAGTACCTGAGATCTGAAGGAGGTCCCAAATCGTAGTATGATGAAATGAATACCCCAAAGGTTGGTCTAATTTTTCTAGTAGATTTTCACAGTGTGGATCTGCTAATGTCACCAACAACTCCTTATGTGAGGGAGGAGTTTCTAGAGAGGCATAAATAAATTGGGGAAAAAAATAAATAAAAATATTAAATGATATAAATTATAAAAGGAATAATAAATGATGAAAAGCTGAAATGCAAAAAGGAGTTTGTTTACTAGGCAGCAACTTTTACATGACGTGACTATTGCTATTTCTTCTTCTTCTTTCGGCTTTTCCCTTCAGGGGTCGCCACAGCGAATCATCTCTCTCCACCTATCCCTATCTTCTGCATCCTCAACCCTTGCACCCACTAGCTTCATATCCTCATTTATTACATCCATATACCTCCTCTTTGGCCTTCCTCTTTGCCTCCTGCCTGGCAGCCCCATGTCCAACATTCTCCTACCAATATACTCACTCTCCCTCCTCTGAACATGTCCAAACCATCTTAATCTGGCCTCCCTAACTTTGTCCCCCAAACGTCCAACATGAGCTGTCCCTCTGATGTACTCATTCCTAATCCTGTCCAATCTTGTCACTCCCAAAGAGAACCTCAACATCTTCAGCTCTGCTACCTCTAGCTCTGACTCCTGTCTCTTCCTCAGTGACACTGTCTCTAAACCATACAGCATGGCCGCTCTCACCACTGTCCTGTACACCTTCCCCTTGATTCTCGCTGATATTTTCTGATCACACAGAACTCCCGACACCTTTCTCCACCCATTCCAACCTGCCTGCACTCGCTTCTTTACCTCTTTCCCACACTCTCCATTACTCTGGACTGTTGACCCCAAGTACTTAAACTCCTGTACCTTCTTCACCTCTTCACCCTGTAACCTTACTGTTCCACTTCCCTCCCTTTCATTCACACACATGTACTCAGTCTTACTACGACTGACCTTCATTCCTCTTCTCTCCAGTGCAAACCTCCACCTCTCCAGGTTTTCCTCCACCTGCTCCCTGCTCTCACTACAGATCACAATGTCATCTGCAAACATCATTGTCCAAGGAGACTCCTGTCTGACCTCCTCTGACAACTGGTCCATCACCATAGCAAACAGGAAGGGGCTCAGAGCCGATCCCTGATGCAGTCCCACCTCCACATTGAACTCCTCTGTCTGACCTACAGCACACCTCACCACTGTTCTGCTCCTCTCATACATGTCCTGCACCACTCTGACATACTTCTCCGCTACTCCTGACTTCCTCATACAGTACCACAGCTCTTCTCTTGGCACCCTGTCATACGCTTTCTCCAAGTCTACAAACACACAGTGCAACTCCTTCTGACCATTCCTATACTTCTCCATCAAAATTCTCAGAGCAAAAATTGCATCCGTTGTGCTCTTTCTGGGCATGAAGCCATACTGCTGCTCACAAATTTCCACTACCTTCCTTAACCTAGCTTCCACTACTCTTTCCCATACCTTCATTGTATGGCTCATCAACTTTATCCCCCTATAGTTACTGCAACTCTGCACGTCACCCTTATTCTTAAAGATCGGCACTAACACACTTCTCCATTCCTCAGGCATCCTCTCACTCTCTAAAACCCTGTTGAACAAATTAGCTAAAAATTCCACTGCTGCCTCTCCCAGACACTTCCAGACCTCCACCGGAATGTCATCAGGACCAACTGCCTTCCCACTTTTCATCCTCTTCAAAGCCTTCCTGACTTCATCCTTTCTAATCTTATCTACTTTCTGTTCCACAGAGTTCACCCTTTCTACTCTTTTTTCCCTCTCATTTTCCTCATTCATCAGCTCCTCAAAGTATTCCTTCCATCTCCTCTGTACACTCTCCTCACTTGTGAGCACCCTTCCATCTCTATCCTTAATAACTCTAACTTGCTGCACATCCTTCCCATCTCGATCCCTCTGCCTAGCTAACCTGTACAAGTCCTTCTCTCCTTCTCTAGTGTCTAACCTAGTGTACAACTCTTCATATGCCTTCTGCTTGGCCTTAGACACCTCCCTCTTCACTCTGCGCTGTAACTCCTTGTATTCCTGTCTATTCTCTTCAGTCCTGTCCATGTCCCACTTCTTCTTGGCTAACCTCTTCCTCTGGATACTATCCTGAACTTCCTCATTCCACCACCAAGTCTCCTTATCTTCTTTCCTCCTTCCAGATGACACACCCAGCACCTTTCTCCCTGTCTCCCTGATCACTTCTGCTGTAGTTTCCCAGTCATCTGGCAGCACTACCTGACCACCCAGAGCCTGCCTCAACTTCTGTCTAAATTCCTCACAACATTCCTCCTTTTTCAGCTTCCACCACTTGGTTTTCTTCTCTATCTCTATCTTTGACCTCTTCGTCTTACAGACCATCAAAGTCATCCTACACACCACCATCCTATGCTGTCTGGCTACACTCTCTCCCACTACCACTTTACAGTCACTAATCTCTTTCAGATTGCCTCTTCTACATAGGATGTAGTCTACCTGTGTTCTCCTACCTCCACTCTTGTAAGTCACTCTATGCTCCTCCCTCTTCTGAAAATAAGTGTTAACCACAGCCATGTCCATCCTCTTAGCAAAGTCCACTACCACCTGTCCTTCAAGGTTCCTTTCCTTAACTCCAAACTTGCCCATCACCTCCTCATCACCTGTGTTCCCCTCGCCAACATGTCCATTAAAATCCGCTCCTATCACCACTCTCTCACCCGTGGGAATACTCTCCATCACCTCATCTAATTCACTCCAGAATCTCTCTTTCTCCTCTAACTCACAACCTACCTGTGGGGCATAACCACTAACAACATTCAACATCACCCCTTCAAACTCTAACTTCAGACTCATCACCCTGTCTGACACTCTCTTCACCTCCAGGACATTCCTCACAAACTCCTCCTTCAGGACCACACCTACCCCATTTCTCTTACTATCCACACCATAATAAAACAGCTTGAATCCTGCTCCTATACTACGAGCCTTGCTACCCTTCCACCTGGTCTCCTGTACACACAGTATATCCACCTTCCTTCTCTCCATCATATCAGCCAGCTCTCTACCTTTCCCTGTCATAGTACCAACATTCAGAGTTCCTATTCTCAGTCCTACACTCTTACCTTTCCTCTTCTCTCTCTGTCTGTGCACTCTCCTCCCTCCTCTACTTCTTCGACCAACAGTAGCCCAATTTCCACCGGCGCCCTGTAGGTCAACGGCGCCGATGGCGGTCGTTGTTAACCCGGGCCTCGACCGATCCGGTATGAAATTCGTACTGACGATTCGCATGGTTAAATTTGGCAATGTTTTACGCCGGATGCCCTTCCTGACGCAACCCTCTCTATTTATCCGGGCTTGGGACCGGCACAGAAGTCACTGGACTGTGACCCCCATGGCTAGATTGACTATTGCTATTTAATTTCAAAATTTATTGGTCACATGTGGCCTCCTGGTGGTCCCGCGCTCTCATTGCCGCGGCCTGGGTTTGATTCCCGAGCAGGGCGCTAACCCAGCCACTGGAGAGTTAATGCTCAGTGCCAGGATAAAATGGGAGAGTTGTGACAGGAAGGGCATCCGGCATAAAACCTGTGCGAAATCGATCGGACCAGAAATGATCCGCTAAAAAGAAGCGGACCCTGCCATTGCGTGGGACAAACGCTAAGATAAAAAAAATAAAATAAATTGGTCACATGCACATTCATACACTTCTTTTCCTTTCCAAAAAATTAAATACTTTTAGTGTGTAGTATAAGTAGGTGAATTGGGATGCCGCACTTGTTTTTCAGTGTCTCACAGTCAAGGTTCTAACTGTTCTTATTGCTACCCATACCATTAGTCAGGATGTGGTAGCTTAGTGGTTAAGGCATTGGCCCAGTGAGTGGAAGGTTGTGATTTCAAAGCCCAGGTCCAACATGTCCACCTCTGGGCCCTTGAGCCAGACCCTTAACCTTCAGTTGTATAAAATGAGACGAAAAAATTGAAGTCACATTGGATAAGCGTATCTGATAAATATAAATGTGCTACAGTATTTTATAGCCTGATTTTTTTTTGGCCTCATATCCACAACATCTATTGATGTTCTTGGCTTCACACTTTCTTTTTGTGTTGTTTTGTTGTAAATTGTATCCTTCCAGTGAGTTTATATTGTTATGGTGGTCTTTTGGGACAAGAATCAATATGCTGATCAGATTATACAGGTACCGTACAACACAGAGGTGCACATCATAGCTATAACTCGCACTCTATTAACTTAAGAGTACACTGAAAATGGATGTTCTTGGTGGACACAAATAACGGAACAGAATATAGTGGGAAAGGGTTAAAACAACTGGATTCCTATCACTGAAACTGCCAAAACACATTTCATGGTCTCACCTTCCCATTTTAGTCAAAACACTTTATATAACCACCCTGGCTAGTCAAATAGCTACACCTCTGACAGCAGCACATGAGATCATCATGTACAAAAATTTTTGGAAAATTATTTTGTATGAAACAGCAGTTCTGTTTTACTGATATACTGTATGTGTAGCATACCTGATACCAAACTGTCTGGATTCCCAATCCACCAGAGACTGCTCCGATGCCTGTCATCCAGCTCCTCTTACATGCAAATGTAGGTGATCTGCCAAAGATTCTGTTAGTTCCATGACATCAGTCTTTCCTCCCTCAAAAAAAGGATCATACAAAATGAAAGACCAAATCCTTTTAAACTTAAACACCTAAACATGACTTAAATAAATAAGCTACTTTACTAATCATACTTTAATCAATAATAATACCAGGATGTTATCAAAGTTTTGGAACTGTCTGTGTGCACAATTTTATCTGCAATATAAATTCTATTCGATAATAATCACATAAGTATTGCACTACAGCAGGATTGTCCAATCTTATCTGCAAAGGGCCAGTGTGGGTGCAGGTTTTCATTTGGATCAATCAGGAGCCACACCTAATTCCACATGTTTAATCAGTTGATCTAGACTCAGGTGTGAGTTCTGCTTGGTCGAAATAAAAATGTGCACCTACAACTGGCCCTTTCTGGATAAGATAACACCCTTGACGTAAATCACAATATCTCTGTCTATTTATCTCCTAGCAATGATGATATAAAGGGAGCCTCAGAAAGACCTAACCATGCTTGTAGATCCTCCTTTTTTCGTTGTGGCCCCACACTGGCCTTTTTTGGATAAGGTTGGAGATCCCTGCACTACAGTGTCCTTACCTTGTAAAGTTGCAATCCTTTCTCCAGGTGAAGTAAAGAAGAAGAAGGTACACCTGCATTCTGCTGTACTTAAAATTAAACCTATTATATTTTTAGTCACAACATTTTATATAGTGTATAGGGGCATTGGTGGTTCAGTGGTAGGTTACTCACCTATCATGCGGAAGGCCCGGGTTCGATTCCAGCCACTGGATGCAGTGCCAGTCCCAAGCCTGGAAAAATGGGAGGGTTGCGTCAGGAAGGGCATCCGGCGTAAAACATTTGCCAAGTTGTTGTGCGGACCAGTTGGTCCACTGTGGCGACCCCGAACAGGGAGCAGCCGAAAGCAACTTCTATATTCCCTAATGTGGGCCATCGTCCTTTATGCAAGATATATACTTTTCAATTAGCTTGAAAGCCAAAGTCCCCAATTATTCTCGTGCATTACCTTTCATTTATCTGAACCATCTCAAAGAAGCAGAAAAACTTTACATTTTTACAATGTGAATTTATGGTATTTACATAAGATCTTTAAAATAAGCTTACTGTGGTGAGCTTTGATGATGCAAAAAGGCACAGGTTGCCTTGGTAACCAATTATTTGAAAAAGAAAACAGTTTGGTTTACAGTAAACCGAGCACATGTGACTTTTATGAAACTACCATCGGTTTAATGCTATTCAGCATTAGTGAAACATGAAAACAATAAACACAGGATCTTTATAGGCAAAAGTTAACTTGAATGTTGTTCTGTTATTGTTGTTGTTATTTGTGATTTTACTGCATGCATAGATTCTACTTAAATCCTTTCATCTCATCTAATCTTCTTCTTCTTTCGGCTTTTCCCTTCAGGGGTCACCACAGCGAATCATCTCTCTCCACCGATCCCTATCTTCTGCATCCTCAACACTTGCACTCACTAGCTTCATATCCTCATTAATTCCATCCATATACCTCCTCTTTGGCCTTCCTCTTTAGCCTCCTGCCTGGCAGCTCCATGTCCAACATTCTCCTACCAATATACTCACTCTCCCTCCTCTGAACATGTCCAAACCATCTTAATCTGGCCTCCCTACCTTTGTCCACCAAACGTCCAACATGAGCTGTCCCTCTGATGTACTCGTTCCTAATCCTGTCCAATCTTGTCACTCCCAAAGAGAACCTCAACATCTTCAGCTCTGCTACCTCTAGCTCTGACTCCTGTCTCTTCCTCAGTGACACTGTCTCTAAACCATACAGCATGGCCGGTCTCACCACTGTCCTGTACACCTTCCCCTTGATTCTCGCTGATATTTTCCTATCACACGGAATTCCATCTCATCTAATATATTTGTTTATTTTTTTTAAATTAATTACTGATTATAATTTTTAAAATATTATAATAAAGCGGAAAAAAAAAATTCAGCAGGAAATGAAAGGGGTAAAAAATTCAAATTAAGGGCATTCTGCACATGCATAAAGTTCGCATTGTCCTTTCCCTCCACTTGGTTTTGTATTTTGATTTGTGTGCTGCAATCACCAGTAAAATATAACTCATGGAGAATCTTTAGAGCCGAGCTCAATCACATCAAAGTAAGTGATGATGGCTGTTCTCTCCATCCTTCTCCTGCTGGCTCTAACAGATGCAGCCACAGGTCTGCTCTGGAAACAACACTCACATTACCGGGCGAATATGAGCTGGACCGATGCTCAGATGTACTGCAGGAGCCATAAAGTAGATCTGTCAGTTTTTGAAGCAGAGTGGGAATTTAACATTTTTGCAAATCAATCAACTGGGATGAGTGGCTGGATTGGCCTTAGAAAAAAAGAAGGTGAGAAAGTTTACAACATGGTCTGATGGAAGGGTACTGAGTTTCACAAAGTGGAAAGCTGGGCAACCTGACAAACCTGAAACAGAAAACTGTGTGTTTACTGGCAGTGAGTGGGAAGATGATGACTGTACAAACATTAACTCTTTCTTCTGCTACACTTGGCAACCTCAGTTGTTTGTCGTCCAGGAGATGATGAACTGGGAAGAGGCTCTGGTGCACTGCATAATGCACTACACTGACCTGGTAAGCCTCAACTCATGGCTAGATCACGGAAATTCAGACACTCACTTTCTGGACCAGTCTACGATTCATGGATGGCTCATGGTTCTGGGTGAACTATAATTATTGGGCTCTGACTTCATTGCCTTCATACCCTGCCAAGCCTTTCCGATGTGGCGCATGGAACATTGAAGAAAATGTCTGGCAGAACAGAGACTGCGGGGAGAAAATGAACTTCATTTGCTATTAATGGTAAGTGACTTAACTCCTAGTAATTACGCCAAAATCAAACCGAAAACCAATAAATGTAATCACCACCAACCCATTTTCATCACTTCTTAAAAGGTGAAGAGGATCACTGCAATCAAGACTGGCACAAGATGCTGAAGAAACAAAGAACAGAGATGCTGAGCAGATTCAATAAAATAACACATTATAAATTATTAAAATTGCATAAAAATTTAACTTCATTACTCAATATTTACTCCTACATCTGTTGTAGTAAATAGTGTTCTTTAAAAAAATGTTTGTTTAATCCACTATAAGGGATTCTGTTGCTCATAAGTGTGATATGCCATATTCTATAACATATGTTGTAAGCTTTTTCTATGTACTTGGAAGGATATTTGTATTTTATCCTCCATTGTAGTGATAATAAACAATGAATAAAATAGTCAAGTTTCAATGTTTGTGTCATGGTGTGCGTGCAGCATACAGCATGAAATGAAATTCTTACTTGTTCTTCGGTAACATCACAACAAACATACATTATCTACATGATTGCAAGGATGAAACATATTACACAGTTTTACACTTGAGTCGTGCCAGATCTCAGCCAGACATCTAGGGTGAAGATACCTAACAGGAGCCAAAGAACAGGGCAAAAACTAAAGTATTCCTGCCTCATATCCAGTTTTCCTAGTATAGTACCTGCACTCACCTCAGCCCTGACTCACTGCTTTCCATCTCCTCACACAAGTGGTGGTTCAAGTAGTTAAGGGTCTGGGTTATAGATCAGAAGATCAGGGTTCAAGCCCCAGCACCACCAAGCTGACACTGTCAGGGAATTGAGCAAGACCTTTAACCCTTCCTGCTCCAGGGGTGCTGTACTATAATGGACCCTGCGCTCTGACCAACTTCCTTAGCTGGGATATGCGAAGAAAAGAATTCCACTGTGCTGTTATGTATGTGTGGGAGTAATAATAAAGGCTACAGACAGAGTTCTTTAGGACAGCAGTGCAACAACAGAATACAGCTATGTGTGAAACTGGTTTTAATCTCTTGGATTTACCTAATCACATGCAACACCTGTTTAACAATGGATTTGTGAGCAGAGCAGAAGCAGCACGAAAATGCTGTTTCTTCTCTGCTCCTGCTGCTGCATGCAGTGTGAATGCTCGAACCTTTTAACATGGGTGCTGAAAAAATATGCTCTGCTTCTGCTCTGCTTACATGTCCAGTATGAAACAGGAGGTCTGAATACCATCGTGGAACGTGTTGCTAAGTGATTTTAGCATGTGCCTCCACCACTGACCACTGTTTACAATATTTGACCTTACATTTGGTTAAAGACTAGTGGCAGTGGTGTGTCTGGTGAAGAGAGCAGGGGAGAATAGCCTGGGAGCTTCTATTTGGGACCCTGCACATCAGCAGCATGGGATATATGGGTGCTAGGACCTGGGCTTGAGTGGCAGCTGCTGTTGGCAAAAGACCAATGGAGTTGTCCTACTTAGGGATGGCACTGCTCACCTTAATAGGGTAAGGGCCTAGAAAAGTTGGCGTAAAAGATATGTCTCCCACCTTACCTTCTCCTGGGAATGTTACCACACCTACTGGGAAATCCATTGTGCAGTCAAAATAAGAAAATTATACCTTTCAAACTTGCAACATGGAATGTTAGGATCCTCCTGAATAGTGATGGCCACAACGATTGCTAAGGAACTGTGGTGCTACAACATGGACATTCGTCAAAGCAAGACAAGCCTCCTGGGCAATGGTCCTCTGAAAGAAGTGGGAGGTGGTTACACCTTTTTTGGAGAGGCTACCCCCCAGGTGGCCAACAGCCGCTTGGTGTAGAACTATGCTAAACTAAAATCAGCCCCAACAAGAAACATATTTTGTAGTTCTGTAAGGCATGAGAAATTAAGGCCATTCTCTGCTCTGAAAAAACATGGATCATAAATGGACCAAAAAGCAGCGGACAAATTCAGAACCTTAACAGTTCAAAAACAGATCTAGGCAAGGAGCTGCCCAATTGGCCACTTATACTTTGGCCACCCACCAACTTTTCAAGAGGTGTTGGTAGCTATCAAAGCAACATGTCTGCTGACAGTGACTATATCCCAGCAGAGCTCCTCAAACAAAATGGCTACTTGTGTGTCTTAGATGCTCCATCCATACACCCTGCAGGTTAATACCCTGGAGGGATGCCAATATTGTCACTAACACAAATCCAACTGAGGCAAAGTCATTGCACATTGCTGCTAGCTGTTGCTATGATTTTCACACTAAGACAGCTACAAAAAAAGTGTCGTGAACATCATTGACTTTTCATGGCATTTGTCAATGCCGAAGCACTTGCTTTTAAAATGCCTGTAGTAAATCCTGGGGCTCACATGATGTGATTGTGGAACACATTCCGAAGTGCCTGCCAGGACAAACTGCCAAAGCATGGAGGCCACAACCACTGATCAACTGCACTAACTTGGGCTGCCTAAAGGTCGTCTGCCACAGCAAGTACGGACATCTTCATCTGGACCACCTGTACACAAGTTGTCAGACGAAGTGGTACAGATACCAGCTAAAAACATCACTGAAGAAATGTCAAATTGACAATTCATGGCTGGAACAAGCTACTGTTTCCATGTGGCAGCTGCTCTGCCATATAGGAATAGAGCAGATGAAATCAGAGAGGAACATGAAGAAAAAGCAAAAAATCTGGATGGCTAAAATAGTGCTAATAGGAACCTCAAATGTAATTGAAGTCAAATAATAATTATTGACAATGCCAAAAGAGTTAAAAAGAAAACTTGAGTGAGGAAAAGAAGGGTTCAATTCTGGCTTTACTGACAGAGGGATACAATGAGTGTGAGATTGCTTTGATCCTTAACATTTCAAAGACAGCAATTCATAAGAGCAAGGTCAAGCTGCAGACATTGCAGACAACAAAGCTACAGATTTGGCAGAGGGAGAAAACGACTCTTTACTGCTCCACTGACTCATTCAAATGTCACTCAGAGTACTGGAGTAAGGTCATCTTCTCTGATGAGTCCAATTTTCAGCTTTTCCCAACACTTGGTCATCTAATGGTTAGACCTGGAGAGGCCTACAAGTCACAGTGTCTAATACCCACTGTGTAATTTGGTGGAAGATTAGTGATGAACTGGGGGTGCTTTAGCAAGGCTGAAATCAGGCACGTTCATCTTTGTAAAAGGCACATAAATCAAGCCATTGTTTTTGCAGTAGGTAATGCTACATACCATGTAGCTATGTCAATCAAGGTGTGAATGAAAGACCACCACATCTGTCATGGCCCAATCTCCAGACCTGAACCCCACTGAACACCTCTGGAATGTGATCAAGAGAAAGATGGATGGTCACAAGCTGAGCTGCATGAATTTTTGCACCAGGAATGGCAGTACTTTCGCAGTAATGTGAAAGATTGGTAGAGAGCATGCCAAGACACATGAAGGATTGTTTTTAACCCAAATATTTCACATTATGTCACGTCTGGGTGCCCCTGCCCCATGCTCCTGTCCTCTGTGGTGGTTGCATGCGCCAGCACGCCATGGAGAAAGACCCAGGTGTGGGATTCAATGAAGTGAACTGCTTTATTAACATAAACACAAGGCATGGGGCAGACCAACCTAACACAAGACATAACGTTTCTGAAATTGAAATGAAACAGAAATCTAAAACCTAAACATACTCCTTGGCAAAAACAAGAACATGACAACCAGATACAGGACAAAACCACGAAGCAGATGAACAATAACTGACAGGGACAGGAACACAAGGATCCCTATTTATAGGGCTAGACATTAAGGTTAATGGGGGACAGGTGACAACGGGAATGAGAACAATAGGAAAGGCATGAGAAAATACACATGAAGAAGCAGGCTTCCAAAATTAGCCTGCCAGCGCCCTCTCCAAGCCTGGCAGGGAACTGTCCAGCTGTTCCGACACATTACATGGACACCAGAGGAAACAGTGTTCATGTATATGACTGCAAGACATTAACACAGCACAAAATCATGCTGCAGTCAACCTAATTGATGATCTGCTGGAGAAACTACAAAATCGTGGCTCTCTGTGAAGACCAGGCCTCCAGTCTTGGGAAGTGGAAGTATAGCAAAACGACAGTTGTCCGTGCTTGGCCAGCTCTCCTGTCAATCATACTTTCCAATGTTTGCTCACTAGACAATAAATTGGATTACATCTGAGTCCAGTGAACAGCATCTTGACCACCACCACACCAAAGACTGGAGCCACTCAGGGAAGTGTGCTCAGTTTACTACTGTTCACTTTGCTGACACTCATACCACATCATCAAGTTTGCCAAAGGAACGACCATGGTGGGTTCCGTCAACATATGAAGAGGAGTTGCAACAGCTAATAGCCATGTGAAAAGCCAACAACCTGTCTCTAAATGTGAACCAAAATTTACCAAAGAGGTGGTTATTGAATTCAAGAGAGTACAGAGCAACCATTCTCTGCTAAACACTGACTGATCCTCCATAGAGATAGTCAAAAGCACCAAATTCCTTGGATTTCACTTGGTGGAGAACCTGACCTAGTCACTCAACAACAGCTCCACCTCTAAGAATGCCCAGCAGCGACTATACTTTCTGTGAAGGCTGAGGAAAGCCCATCTCTCACCCCTTATTCTGACCATGTTCTACAGAGGGACCATCAAGAGCATCCTGAGCAGCTGCATCACTGCTTGGTTTGGGAATTGTACCATCTTTACAAGATGCTTTACAGCATCTGACTGTTACAAAGTGCTGACACTGGGAACTCCTTCACAACAGAACAGAAGAGAGTCTTGATGCATTCCTTCTGTGTATCCAGAGAGATGGTGGGACCAGTCTAGCTGTGCTGGGCTGAAGGATCAGTGCATGCTACAATGTGGGGAATGATAAGAGCTTTGAGATAAGTGGGTGCTGGTCCATTTTTAGCCTTGTAGGCAAGCACCATTGTTTTAAATATGAATCAGACAGCTACCAGAAGCTAGTGGAGGGGCCACAGCAACATAGGTAGTGTAGGAGAACTTAGGAATTTTGAAAACAAGGCACACAGCTTCATTCTGAATCAATTGCAGTGGGTGAATGGTGCTCAGAGGCAGATCTGCTAGGAGCAAGTCACTGTAGTCCAGTCTGAAAATGATGAGGGAATTTTTTTCCACTCACTGGCCACTTTTTTATTAACAGTTGCACACTTCATGTGGCACCAGCTCAATGCATACAATCATACAGCTACAGGTCAGGTAATGTTTACTGTCAGTCTTTTGGTGTCTAGTGCTCTATTAGTGCTCCTTATAGGGCTCCTCAGATCCACGATCATCATCAGAGGGATGAAAATACAATGAAAAGGACAAAACACAAAGGGAAGCTCGGAACTCGGAAGAAAAACAAACAGAACAGAACAGCTCCTGATGTTCCACCCTAAACGAAGGGAGAAGGGGCAAGAAGACTCCTCGAGAACTGCACGTCCCTGAGTCCATAGGTAGGTTGGGGTCTTTCTGTCAGGTTTTTGGTATCTAGTGCTCTTTTAGTGCTCCTTATAGGGCTCCTCAGATCCCCGATCATCATTTTATGAATGAAAATACAATGAAAAGGACAAAAGATTAAGGGAAGCTTGAAAGGGAAACTCGGAAGGGAAACTCAGAACTCGAAACAAAAACAAACAGAAAGAGAAACTCCAGAGGAGAAGAAGGCAGATCCAGAAGCCTGAGCACAAAACAGAGACAGCACCAAAGGCCCACCCGAAAAGCCGGCCACATAACCTCTAAAGCCGACTACAGACAATTAAAGACCCCAACCCCGAAACCGAGAAACAAAGACACTTAAATACACACACCTGAACGAGACACATGTGAAAGCAATACACTAATTGCACAGACAAAGGAGCTCCATGACGACCTCTAGTGGCCAAAACAAAACAGCCCAGAACCTCACAGTTTACATGAAACAAACTTGACCGTGGCACAGTTGTTGATGACAGACAGGGAGATCTGAGTCTTTGAGAACAGAAACTGCCGATCTTCTGGCATTTGGTGTGTCTCTGGCATGGATAGGGTGGTGCAAAAAAAAAAAATCCCGTTTTGTAGGCAGATATGGCTTGCTGATGAGAGAGGGTCCAAGGAGAATGGCTAGACTTGTTCAAGCTCAAAGTAAGGCTATGGAACATCATACAATTGTTCTTTACAATAGTAGTGAGCAGAAAGGCATCTCACAATTGCAGCACAACTAGAACCCTGTTGTGGATGTGCTCCTGATGGTAAAAGTCAACATTCAGACTTTTTAGAAGATTTTCTAATTCTGTTCATAGTTTAGCAGATAGCACTGCGGTTTCACAGTTGCACAAAATAAGTAAAAAAGTTGGGGGGCACGGTGGATTAGTGGTTAGCACATTTGCCTCACACCTCCAGGCTTCAGGGGTTTGATTCCCGCCTCCGCCGTGTGTGTGGAGTTTGCATGTTCTCCCTGTGCCTCGGGGGTACCCTCCGTGTACTCCGGTTTCCTCCCCCGTTCCAAAGACATGCATTGTAGGTTGATTGGCATCTCTAAATTGTCTGTAGTAATTGCGTGAGTGAAATAGTGTGTGTGCCCTGTGATGGGTTGGCACTCCGTCCAGGGTGTATCCTGCCTTGATGCCCAATGACGCCTGAGATAGGCACAGGCTCCCCGTGACCTGAGAATAGATCGGATAAGCGGTAGACAATGAGTGAATGAAGTATAAAAGGCTCACTGGTCCCTTATATTAGAATACCACCTAGTGGCTCAAATTGGCATTGCTATCATTATTCATGTAGATTATAATGATAATACTGTAACTGTGTGCATATGTTTCTTCATTCCACATTTGTCCATTATAATACATATATTATAATAATTGGGTATCTGATTGTCATACTTTTGTCATTTACTTTCAATTTTTCTTATGCCATTACAGGTGTATTAATTTATAAATTTGTAAATTTGTAATAACTACGTCCTGAAGCATGTATGTGTGACAACATTTTAGTAACTAATAAAAATGAATAATTCATCCATAAGGGTTTCATTTGATATCTGGTCATTTACATTTACAGCATCTGGCAGACAACATAATCCAGTGCGATTAAATATTTCAGGAGGTTTAAACCCAAAAATTCAGCCCTCTACCTAGTAGCCCATCCAGCTTAAGGTTTGCTGTACATGCTGAGATGCTTTTCCGTTCACCATGGTTATAAAGAGTGATAGAATGAGTCATATCTCAAATATATCTTTCCTGGCAGCCCTGAAATGGCTTCATTTTCCTCTGATCTCCTTCCTTAACAAGGTGTTTCCACCCACAGTAGAGTTGACAGTGAGTGTAAATTACACATTGAAGCAAGAGCATGTGATCATGTTGTAATGACTAATGAATAAGCTAGCCCAGACATTTTGTCTTCAATCAGATGCCCTGGAGTGGGCTCATATCACCCAAGTTGTGAGTTGTGAGTCACTACAGTGGTGGGGGTTTTGGGTTTGACCTGACCCCCAATTCTGAGATGAACCCTATGTTCATACCCCTTTTGAAAGCAAGCCTCCAGCAGCATGCGGTGTCCCAGGAGCTCGCCCAGAGCCAACACATTGCATACATTCATAGTAACTGCTAAGGTTGAGAAAAACTGCCGTACTTTGCCTCCCTTGATCCTTGCTCTACCAGTTGTGCATTTTCTTTGATGTAAATCTTGTTTATGATCGGTAAGTCACCAAATCATGGTCATGACACTCAACTTAACTACTCTCCCTCAGATACCTCAGCTTCAGCTCTGATCTTTGCATTTCATCATGGATGTCAGCTCATCAGTGCCGGAACAGAGTCCCCTTGGAGTGGACATTCTACAGGGTGGTTCTGAAGTCTTCTCCAATTACCTATATTTAGCAAACACTTTGCTAATTTATAAGAAAGAAAATAATGAAACATCTCCAGGCTTGGATGGAAAGAAGCAACCAGCTTTATTGGCACTCAAAATACACAGCTTCAGGCCTGATGCGGTCAAGTGCACCCCGCTGTACAATAACCCCTTTTATTTATATAGGCATCCTTACCCCTCCTACCTCTTGTTTGTCTGTGATTGTTTTGACAATAGACAATTTTTCTGATGAATATGCCCCATAAAATCACCCCTCCTTCATTTGTCCATAACTGCTGGCCTTGAGGATACCACCTGCAGGGCCTTTAAATCAGGCCTAGGCCTGTCTATTATAGTTTGATTTTAATTTAACATGTTATAGTTGTTACAGACACGCCAGGCTCTGCACACACCCAGTCACAGCGCACTCCCTCCCCTGAGTTCTAATTAGTCTCACCTGACATTCATGATCACCTTCACCACCACACTATATATAGCACCACAGCTCACTCTGTCCCTGTCCGGTATCGTTACCACATACCTTAATGTTATGCTTTACGTTACGGACTCTACGGCTAACCGCTTCTCTCATTCATTAGAGATTTCTGCCCGCATTGTTTCCCGCAGCCCGAGATTCATCACTGGGATTTACCTGCACGCTTGATCTGCTGATCTCCTCTCTCTCTGCTCAGGTTTCTCAATAAATCCATATTAAGTGCATCCACATCTCAGTCCCTGTTCTGTTCGTAACAGAATACCGGACCGAACCGACTGAGCAGCGGAGCATGAGCGAGCTCTTCCGCCTCCGCCGTGGCTTCTCCTTCGCCACCCGTGATCGCGAGTCCTGTGGCCGCTCCGGCGCTCTACTCTGGCAAGGCGGAGGACTGCAACGGGTTCCTGCTGCAGTGTTCGTTGGCCCTGGAGATGCAGCCGCACTCGTACCCTGACGATCGCGCCAAAGTCGCGTTCATTGTCTCCCACCTCGGCGGGAAGGCTCTTCGTTGGGCCGAACCGCTCTGGACCCAGAACAACCCCATCATGTCCTCGCTGCCCCGTTTCACTGAACACTTTAAGGAGGTGTTTGGGCAACCAGAGCGGGACTCGTCATTAGGTGAGAGACTATGCCAGCTAAAGCAAGGTTCCATGTCTGTCTCTGACTATGCCCTTCAGTTCAGGACTCTTGCCGCAGCCAGTGGATGGAATGAACAGGCGCTCATCACTACGTATCGTCAGGGTCTCGATTCCCGCGTGCGGTTGCATCTCGCTGCATACGAGGATTCCATCGGGCTGGAGAGATTTATCCAGCTCTCCATCCGATTTGCTACGCGCATGCAGCTGTGCCTGGAGGAGCACCAGGGCCAGACAGCTACTGCCACCCTCGCCCGCCCGCCGGAGACGTTCCACGACACAGAACCAGTCAGTGAGGCCATGCACCTGGGGCATTCGGGCGTGTCGGCTGCGGAACGCCAGCAGGAGCGGCAGAGACGGCTGACACAGAACCGGTGTTTCTACTGCGGTGGCTCGGGGCATTTCGTGGTGGAATGCCCCCTTCGCCCGGCCAGGCCGATGGTAAGTGCCCTTCTGCCTGAGTTGAATGTCCTGAAACCCCTTTCAATTTTGGTCAGTCTTGCTACCCCTGGTTTTTGTGTTGCAGCCACTGCACTCCTCGACTCTGGGTCAGCAGGGAACTTCATCTCCGGGAGTCTCTGCCATGAGCTCCACCTCCGCACCACCGCCACGCCGAAGGTTTACCAAATCCACGCGGTAACCGGGAGGTCCCTTCGGCAGGTGCGTCGGCTAGCAGGGCCCCTCCGCCTCCAGATCGGGGTCCTGCACACTGAAGAGATCCACCTAATGGTTCTGGAGGACTCCAAGGCGGACATGGTGCTCGGCCGCCCCTGGCTGGAACAGCACAACCCCATCCTTTCGTGGAGGACAGGAGAGGTCCTGAGGTGGGGGGGAGCACTGTTTTGAGGGATGTCTTCTGGAACGACCAAGCCCAAGGCTCTCACGAGTCCACGAGGTTCAACTGCACACTACATCAGTGGAAAGCCCTCTCGAGAATCGTTCCGTCGATATCCCCGCGTGCTACTCTCGCTTCTGGGATGTCTTCTGTCCCAGGAAAGCCTCCAAGCTGCCTCCACATCGGCCATGGGATTGTGCTATCGACCTCGTCTCAGGTGAGCCAGTGCCCAGAGGGAGGATATACTCCCTCTCCCTCCCAGAAGAGAAGGCCATGGAGGAGTACATCGCGGAGGCCCTATCCCAGGGCTACATTCGCCCATCCACGTCCCCTGCTGCCTCGAGTTTTTTTTTTGTGGCCAAGAAGGACGGCGGTCTGCGACCCTGTATCGATTACCGAGCCCTGAATAAGATCACGGTCAAATTCAGGTACCCCCTTCCTCTCGTCCCTGCGGCGCTGGAGTGCCTCCGCGGCGCCACTGTGTTCTCGAAGTTGGACCTCCGTAGCGCCTACAATCTTATCCGGATACGGGAGGGGGACGAATGGAAGACCGCGTTTGTGACCCCTACAGGCCACTATGAGTATTTAGTGATGCCTTATGGCTTAGCCAATGCCCCTTCCGTGTTCCAGGATTTCATGCATGAGGTGCTCCGGGACTTTCTGCACAAGTTCGTCTTGGTGTACATAGATGACATTCTTATCTACTCCCGGAGTATGGCTGACCATCAACGCCACGTTATGGAGGTCCTTCACAGACTCAGAACGTACCATCTCTTCCTCAAGGCGGAGAAATGCCTTTTCCACCAACCCTCGGTGCAGTTCCTGGGGTATGTCATATATCGCAGTGGCGTCCGCATGGACGAGAAGAAGGTAGACGCCGTCCGCGACTGGCCCAAACCCACGTCAGTGAAAGAGCTCCAGCGATTCTTAGGCTTTGCAAATTTTTACCGTAGATTCATCCGAGGCTACAGTTCTGTCACCAGTCCGCTCACGAATCTCCTACGAAAGAAACCCAAATCACTCACCTGGACCCCAACTGCCCTGCAAGCCTTCGACACACTCAAACAAACCTTCACTACCGCTCCCCTCCTCGTTCACCCCGACCCAGAGCGCCTCTTTGTCGTCGAGGTCGACGCCTCAACCACCAGAGTGGGAGCGGTCCTGTCACAGCAGCAGGGGAAGCCACTGAGACTCCATCCATGTGCCTTCTTTTCACGCAAACTCAACCCGGCAGAAGCGAATTATGACATCGGCAACCGCGAGCTGCTCGCCGTCAAGCTTGCCCTGGAGGAGTGGAGACACTGGCTCGAGGGAGCTAAACACCCCTTTACTGTCCTTACCGACCACAAGAACCTCGAATACCTCTGGGCCGCGAAGAGGCTAAACCCCCGTCAAGCCCGCTGGGCCCTATTCTTCACCAGATTCAACTTCACCTTATCGTACCGCCCAGGATCAAAGAACATCAAGGCCGACGCCCTGTCTCGTCTTCATAGTCCAGACATCGCCACCGAGGATCCTGAACCCATTCTCCCTGAAAGGCTCTTCGCGAACCCCATCTTGTGGTCGGAGGAGACGCTCCCCGAGCCGAACACCTCCACCGAGGGCCCACCAGGGTGCCCGCCGGGACTGCAGTTTGTTCCACGGTCCCGCCGCACCAACCTCATTCACTCCACGCACACGTCCCTGGGCACTGGCCACCCCGGAATTACTGGAACCCTCTCGCTCCTTCGACAACGTTTCTGGTGGCCCCGCATGGCGATGGAGGTCAAAAGGTACGTCCAGGGGTGCAGGGAATGCGCCATGGCTAAGGCCCCACGCCATCTCCCCTCCGGAAAGCTACTACCCCTGCCAGTGCCAAATCGTCCATGGTCACACCTAGGGGTGGACTTTATCACCGATCTCCCAGCCTCTGGGGGATGCATGTATATCCTCATCATCGTAGACCGGTTCTCCAAAGCATGCCGGCTAATTCCCCTGCCTAGACCACCCACAGCCCTGGACACGGCCGAGTGCCTCTTCAACCATGTCTTCAGGTACTACGGGCTCCCTGAGGACATAGTATCCGACAGGGGACCACAGTTTACCTCCAGAGTCTGGAGAGCTTTTTGCAAATGTCTAGGTGTGACCATAAGTCTCTCCTCGGGCTATCATCCGCAGACCAATGGACAGACCGAGCGGAAGTTCCAGGAGGTAAGCCGCTTCCTACGTACCTTTTGCCACAGCCACCAGGAATCCTGGAATCAGTTCTTGGGTTGGGCTGAGTATGCCCAGAACTCCCTACGGCAGTCCACCACAGGCCTCACCCCGTTTCAGTGCGTGCTCGGCTACCAGCCCCCACTGTTCCCCTGGGATGGGGAACCATCTGACGTCCCAGCAGTGGACTACTGGTTCCGGGAGAGCGAGAGGGTCTGGGGCGAGGCGCATCGACAGCTTCAACGGGCCGTGCGGAGACGCAGGACGACAGCGGACCTTCGGCGGTCCCAAGCTCCAGATTACCAGCCGGGGCAGGAGGTCTGGCTGTCAACTCGGGACATCAAACTGCGTCTCCCCTGTAAAAAGCTAAGTCCCAGGTTCATTGGTCCCTTCCCCATAGTCAGGAAGATCAACCCCATCACTTACCGCCTACAGCTTCCCCCCGAGTACAGAATACACCCAGTTTTTCATGTTTCATTACTAAAACCTCACCGCCCTTCTGTTTCTCCCTCCACAGAGCCTGGCGCAGCAGAAGAACCCACCCTTCCGCTGCTCATAGACGACGGACCTGCGTATCTGGTGAAGGAAGTGTTGGACTCCCGGCGCCGTGGTGGTCGCCTGGAGTACCTGGTCGACTGGGAGGGATATGGTCCCGAGGAACGGTCTTGGGTCCCCAGAGACGACATCCTGGATCCGGGCCTCCTCGAGGACTTCCATGCCAGCCACCCCGACCGGCCGGCTCCTCGGGGCAGAGGTCGACCGCCACGACGTCGGGGTCCACGGTCCTCGGGAGCGGACCATGGAGGGGGGGGTAATGTTACAGACACGCCAGGCTCTGCACACACCCAGTCACAGCGCACTCCCTCCCCTGAGTTCTAATTAGTCTCACCTGACATTCATGATCACCTTCACCACCACACTATATATAGCACCACAGCTCACTCTGTCCCTGTCCGGTATCGTTACCACATACCTTAATGTTATGCTTCACGTTACGGACTCTACGGCTAACCGCTTCTCTCATTCATTAGAGATTTCTGCCCACATTGTTTCCCGCAGCCCGAGATTCATCACTGGGATTTACCTGCACACTTGATCTGCTGATCTCCTCTCTCTCTGCTCAGGTTTCTCAATAAATCCATATTAAGTGCATCCACGTCTCAGTCCCTGTTCTGTTCGTAACAATAGTATTTGTAGAAATGGGGTATTACTGATTATACTTTAGGAACTTATTTATTATATCCCATATATCAATGTACTTGAGTGCTTGCTTTGTGGGGTTACCTGGCATTTACTTAGAGCACTAAGAATTTCCCCAGTTCTTAAGGCAGGATGCTATCCTTATTTATTTACTTACCTGATTTTATTGCCAAAGAGGTTAAATTTATTTGCTATGTTTACATCTTAATTTTAGCTTAAGCCCATATATTTGTATATATGAATTTTTATTCTTATTTCTAAATTTACATTCGGTTGTTGGGGCCCCCCATGTGTTGCTTGTCATATCTAGGGGTTGTTATGACTCCTATCATCAAGGTTACGTACATTTTATACTTAGCAGTCTGATGACTTCATCTGTCTAGCAAGGACATATGTTCAGGCCTTGCTGACTCAGCTTTTTTCCTTCTGCTAGAACCATGGTCAGGAGACGCGGACACGGCTTCACGGGCCTGAGGCCTCTCTGTGTGTTTTTTCTCTGTATTGAATCTACTGTATATTTTTATATTTTAATTATTTTCTCTTAGATGCTATTCTACACTACCCTGCTATGGGATTAATTTTGCGTCAGCTGCTAACTGCTGATTATACGTCTTAGGCATAGATTAAGATAAGTGTTATTAACATATAATCAAACATACGTAAAGATTAAAGTAAAAATCAATGCTGGATTATGGATTAAACTAGTCTTAGATTTGATTTAGCTTAACCAAGTAACTTTACAGATTAGCCATAACTTTTACTTTAGTTAAAGATGAAGTAAATTACATTTGGTTTAATGATTGAAGTTGATTGGCTTTGATTTACGAAACTGAGTACATTTTCAGAAAATTTTCAACATCAGCTGAAACTCAATCCCATGAAAACCAAAATGCTGCTCATCCCAGGTGATTCATCATCTGGTCAGGATTTTGTGATCTGCCTGGACAATTCAATGATCTCCACTTTGACCACTGCTTGCAACCTTGGGGTAACTATGCATAATCAACTGTCCTTTTCCTTGAACATTGCTAATTTATGAAAATAAGAAAATGTTATATTACACTACAGTAAGTTGTGGGCCTGCAATTGTCAGTAGTAAAGCAATCTCACATACAGTTCCCTTCGTGTCCATCCCGATGGCTGCCATGTACAGCAC
>JAUCMX010000008.1:26810627-26866041 GCA_033459395.1 Hemibagrus guttatus
TCAGTGCACTCAAAACAGGCCTGAAGAGCAGAGATGGCTCCTTCTGGCCAGGTTTTAACCAGTTTCAATCGGTTTAGAGCATCTGACGAGTGGTCTGTATGCTGGAATCAACATAACAGAGATGTTGTCTGAGTAGCCGAGGTGGGGGCCGATACGCGCCGGGAATGTTTGTGTAAACCAGATCCAGCACTTTCACTCCTCTGGTTGCAATGTCCACGTACTGATGGAATTTAGGGAGAACAGATTTGAGATTTGCATGATTGAAATCTTCGGCGATAATAAACAGTCGGTTGGGGTAATCTTGTTAATAGCTCCGTAAAGCTCATACAGAGCCTCTTTAGCATTAGCGCTTGGGGAAATGTACAATGAATATGGTGGTGAATTCCCGTGGTAAATAAAATGTTCTGCATCTAAAAGTCACAAACTCCACTAGTGATGAACAGTAACTAGAAACAAGCACAGAGTTCTTGCACCATTCAACAATGATGTAAACACATAAGCAACCTCCGCGAGTCTTAGCGCACAGAGCTGCATTTCTGTCGGCACGAAACATGGTTAGCCCGTATAACTGAATGGTGGTGTCCGGAACTCTGTCGCTGAGCCACATCTCCGTAAAAACAGAGATGCAGCAGTCTCTATACTCACGCCGTGTAGTTCGCTGGAGTCGGATGTAGTCCAGTTTATTATCCAGGGAGCAGACATTGGAAAGAAAAATGGAGGGGAGTGCCAGCTGTCTAGGGTTTGTTCTTAGCCTAGCACGGTCACCCACCCTCTTGGTGTGCTTCCGCTTTCTCGCACACCAATTTTGTCAACTCCTCTCCTGGCATCAGGCGACGCAAAGAACTCAGTGCCTGGTCTCCGCAGCAAGCCAAGATCGCGAAGGCTTTTCCATAGTTCATTATGCACGTTGGCTGGTGCATGATTTCCAAGCTCTAGTAGTGTCTGGCGGTCGTACATATGAACACTGTTGTATCTGGTGTCCATATGCCGTGGTAGTCGGGCTATATGAGGACAATAGCACCATTTTGGATCCGGAGTGGCCGCTTCGTGCTACTGCCGCGCCACCGTCGTGAGTTAATATAAAATGACTGACAAGAGACACATGCAAATACAAGCAAGTATTTGATCTCTGATCTGCATGTAAGTTTTCCTAAGCCATGTCAAACACTTAGCCAAATAATGAACTTGTGCTGAGGTTGTGGCTTAAACAGTTCTCATTTACACTATTTAAGTTCTACCCTGCAGCCCAATATACTTACTATCCATCCTAAATAGCATCTGAGATCCGAATTAGTGTGTCCCATGACTAGAAATGACTAGATGGTCTACTACTTCCAATAGATTTTCACAGTGTGCATCTGTAGACACTTTCAACTAATATCTCCCTCAGCACCTTGTGTGAGGGAGGGGGAGTTTTCTGACTGTTTGCTTCATTCAGTTGCATTTCCGAATGGTAAATTATATGCTTTTGTATATTTTATATAAAGAATAATGAATGAAGAAAAGCTGAAATGCAACGACGAGTTTACTAGGCAACATTCTCTTCTACATGACGTGACTATCACTAGTGAAATTCAAAATTAGATTTTTATGACTGTCCATATTATAAAAATAGAATAAAATTGATTAGGCTTGAAAAAGTCATGAATTATAAATAAAAATAAAACACAATAAAAGAAAATGAAATATAAAAAATATAAAATGTAATTACCTCCCAGTACTTGCATACTCCTTTGCATACTCAAAACTATGTACTGTTTCTTTGCAAAAATATTAAATACTTTTAGTGTTTCCAAGCATGACTTGTAACTGTTCTTGTTGCTGTAGTTGTTGTTTGTTGTCAAATGTGCCACATTATTGCTTGTAGCCTGTATGCTTTTTTAACTCATTTCCACAGATCATGTTTTGATGTTCTTGGCCTCACACTTTCTTTGTGTGTTGTTTAGTTTGTATATACATTTGTATTATACAACAAATTCAGTGACAAATTGGGGAGTTAAGCCTGGACTTTAAACATCTACCATAAGTTATGGTGGTCTTTTGGAACACGAATCAATATGCGGATCAGTCTATATAAGTACCTTAAAACACAAAGAGGCACATCATACCTATAACTTACTCTCTACTAATTTAAGAGTAAACTAAATATTAATGTTCTTGGTGGACAAAAATAAGGGACAGAATATGCAGAGAAAAGGTTAAAACAACTGGATTTCATTACTGAATCTGCCAAAACACACTTCATGTTGCATTTTAGTCAAAACATTTTATATACCCAGTCTGGCTAGTCACATAGCTACACCTCCTATAGCAGCACATGACAACATCACAGTGTACGAAAAGAATTTGCATCTTCTTCTTCTTCTTTCGGCTTTTCCCTTCAGGGGTCACCACAGCGAATCATCTCTCTCCACCTATCCCTATCTTCTGCATCCTCAACACTTGCACCCACTAGCTTCATATCCTCATTAATTCCATCCATATACCTCCTCTTTGGCCTTCCTCTTTGCCTCCTGCCTGGCAGCTCCATGTCCAACATTCTCCTACCAATATACTCACTGTCCCTCCTCTGAACATGTCCAAACCATCTTAATCTGGCCTCACTAACTTTGTCCCCCAAACGTCCAACATGAGCTGTCCCTCTGATGTACTTGTTCCTAATCCTCTCCAACCTTGTCACTCCCAAAGAGAACCTCAACATCTTCAGCTCTGCTACCTCTAGCTCTGACTCCTGTCTCTTCCTCAGTGACACTGTCTCTAAACCATACAGCATGGCCGGTCTCACCACTGTCCTGTACACCTTCCCCTTGATTCTCGCTGATATTTTCTGATCACACAGAACTCCCGATACCTTTCTCCACCCATTCCAACCTGCCTGCACTCGCTTCTTTACCTCTTTCCCACACTCTCCATTACTCTGGACTGTTGACCCCAAGTACTTAAACTCCTCTACCTTCTTCACCTCTTCACCCTGTAACCTTACTGTTCCACTTCCCTCCCTTTCATTCACACACATGTACTCAGTCTTACTACGACTGACCTTCATTCCTCTTCTCTCCAGCGCAAACCTCCACCTCTCCAGGTTTTCCTCCACCTGCTCCCTGCTCTCACTACAGATCACAATGTCATCTACAAACATCATTGTCCAAGGAGACTCCTGTCAGACCTCCTCTGACAACTGGTCCATCACTATAGCAAACAGGAAGGGGCTCAGAGCCGATCCCTGATGCAGTCCCACCTCCACATTGAACTCCTCTGTCTGACCTACAGCACACCTCACCACTGTCCTGCTCCTCTCATACATGTCCTGCACCACTCTGACATACTTCCCCGCTACTCCTGACTTCCTCATACAGTACCACAGCTCTTCTCTTGGCACCCTGTCATACGCTTTCTCCAAGTCTACAAACACACAGTGCAACTCCCTCTGACCATCCCTATACTTCTCCATCAAAATCCTCAGAGCAAAAATTGCATCCGTTGTGCTCTTTCTGGGCATGAAGCCATACTGCTGCTCACAAATTTCCACTACCTTCCTTAACCTAGCTTCCACTACTCTTTCCCATAGCTTCATTGTATGGCTCATCAACTTTATCCCCCTATAGTTACTGCAACTCTGCACGTCACCCTTATTCTTAAAGATCGGCACTAACACACTTCTTCTCCATTCCTCAGGCATCCTCTCACTCTCTAAAACCCTGTTGAACAAACTAGCTAAAAATTCCACTGCTGCCTCTCCCAGACACTTCCAGACCTCCACCGGGATGTCATCAGGACCAACTGCCTTCCCACTTTTCATCCTCTTCAAAGCCTTCCTGACTTCATCCTTTCTAATCTTATCTACTTTCTGTTCCACAGAGTTCACCCCTTCTACTCTTTTTTCCCTCTCATTTTCCTCATTCATCAGCTCCTCAAAGTATTCCTTCCATCTCCTCTGTACACTCTCCTCACTTGTGAGCACCCTTCCATCTCTATCCTTAATAACTCTAACTTGCTGCACATCCTTCCCATCTCGATCCCTCTGCCTAGCTAACCTGTACAAGTCCTTCTCTCCTTCTCTAGTGTCTAACCTAGTGTACAACTCGTCATATGCCTTCTGCTTGGCCTTAGACACCTCCCTCTTCACTCTGCGCTGTAACTCCTTGTATTCCTGTCTATTCTCTTCTGTCCTGTCCATGTCCCACTTCTTCTTGGCTAACCTCTTCCTCTGGATACTATCCTGAACTTCCTCATTCCACCACCAAGTCTCCTTATCTTCTTTCCTCCTTCCAGATGACACACCCAGCACCTTTCTCCCTGTCTCCCTGATCACTTCTGCTGTAGTTTCCCAGTCATCTGGCAGCACTACCTGACCACCCAGAGCCTGCCTCAACTTCTGTCTAAATTCCTCACAACATTCCTCCTTTTTCAGCTTCCACCACTTGGTTTTCTTCTCTATCACTATCTTTGACCTCTTCGTCTTACATACCATCAAAGTCATCCTACACACCACCATCCTATGCTGTCTGGCTACACTCTCTCCCACTACCACTTTACAGTCACTAATCTCTTTCAGATTGCCTCTTCTACATAGAATGTAGTCTACCTGTGTTCTCCTACCTCCACTCTTGTAAGTCACTCTATGCTCCTCCCTCTTCTGAAAATAAGTGTTAACCACAGCCATGTCCATCCTCTTAGCAAAGTCCACTACCATCTGTCCTTCAAAGTTCCTTTTCTTAACTCCAAACTTGCCCATCACCTCCTCATCACCTGTGTTCCCCTCACCAACATGTCCATTAAAATCCGCTCCTATCACCACTCTCTCACCCGTGGGAATACTCTCCATCACCTCATCTAATTCACTCCAGAATCTCTCTTTCTCCTCTAACTCACAACCTACTTGTGGGGCATAACCACTAACAACATTCAACATCACCCCTTCAATCTCTAACTTCAGACTCATCACCCTGTCTGACACTCTCTTCACCTCCAGAACATTCCTCACAAACTCCTCCTTCAGGACCACACCTACCCCATTTCTCTTACTATCCACACCATAATAAAACAGCTTGAATCCTGCTCCTATACTACGAGCCTTGCTACCCTTCCACCTGGTCTCCTGTACACACAGTATATCCACCTTCCTTCTCTCCATCATATCAGCCAGCTCTCTACCTTTCCCTGTCATAGTACCAACATTCAGAGTTCCTATTCTCAGTCCTACACTCTTACCTTTCCTCTTCTCTCTCTGTCTGCGCACTCTCCTCCCTCCTCTACTTCTTCGACCAACAGTAGCCCAATTTCCACCGGCGCCCTGTAGGTCAACGGCGCCGATGGCGGTCGTTGTTAACCCGGGCCTCGACCGATCCGGTATGAAATTCGTACTGACGATTCGCATGGTTAAATTTGGCAATGTTTTACGCCGGATGCCCTTCCTGACGCAACCCTCTCTATTTATCCGGGCTTGGGACCGGCACAAAAGTCACTGGACTGTGACCCCCATGGCTAGATTCGAAAAGAATTTGCATACCTGATACCAAACCAACTGGACCAAAAAACATTCCCAAGCCACCAGAGACAGCTCTAATGCCTGTCTCCGTCATCCGGCTCCTCTTACATGCAAATGTAGGCATTCTGCCAGAACTTCTGCCAGTCCCATGACATCAAGCTCAAAAAAGGATCATCATGCTCAAGAAAGGAAAAAGGATGAAATGAAAAATAAAAGAATAAGATACAAATGAGCTAAACATTTTAGACATAAACACCTAAACATTCATTCATTCATTGTCTACCGCTTATCCGATCTATACTCGGGTCACGGGGAGCCTGTGCCTATCTCAGGCATCATTGGGCATCAAGGCAGGATACACCCTGGACGGAGTGCCAACCCATCACAAGGCATACACACACACTCACTATGAACAATTTAGAGATGCCAATCAACCTACATGCCTTTGGACCGGGGGAGGAAACTGGAGTACCCAAAGGAAACCCCTGAGGCACGGGAGAACATGCAAACTCCACACACACAGCGGAGGTGGGAATCGAGCCCCAAACCCTGGAGGTGTGAGGCAAATGTACTAACCACTAAGCCACCGTGCCCCCCCACACCTAAACATGACTTAAATAAATAAGCCACTTTACTTATCATATTTTAATCAATAATAATACCAGAATACAGTCCATGTTTTAGAACAGTCTGTGTGCATATAACACAATAGTATAATTTTATCTGCAAAATAAATTCTATTAGGTGATAACCACTTCCTTACCTTGTAAGCCCACTGTCTTTCTGTAGGTGAAGAAGTGAAGAAGAAGGTAAATCTGCACCTGAATTATGCTGTGTTTAAAATCAAACCTCTTACATTGTTACGGGGGCAAGTGCCCCCGATGGACCACTAGGGGGACTTCAGCAGGGGTTTTGTTCATTTATCCATGTGTTTGTTCTAGCCACGCCTTTCCCTAATGTGTTCATGTCTGTCACCTGTTCCTAATGTGTGTGTAATCATGTTCCTTATTTATAGTGGCCGTCTGTCTTCGTTACTTTGCCAGTCCTCGTCTTTGTGTTACGTCTGTGTGCTGTATGTTCTTTTGTTTAATAAAACCCCTGTCCGCCGTCTAACTCCGCGTTGGGTCTGATATCTTTGCACCAGCACAACCAGCGTGCTTCCCTCTCCATCAGCATCAGCGATTTGTGACATACATGTTCAGTCACAACATTTTTATATAGTGTATATTCCCTATATGTGGGCCTAATTATTCTCATATATTACCTTTCATTTATCTGAACCATCTCAAAAAAACAGAAAAACTTCAATTGAATTTAAACTTGAATTTATGTTATTTACATAAGCTTTTTAAAATAAGCTTACCATGGTGAGCTTTGATGATGCAAAAGCAAGCAATGTGTGCACAAGGTGCCTCAGTAAGCAATTTATTTGAAAAAGAAAACAGTTTGGTTTAACTATACACAGGCACGTAATCGAAAAATGATAACTTAAAAGTTGTCCTTTTGAATCACATTGACTAATTTTATTGTTCATCTAGTCACTAGTTTTACTGTTCATCATCAATGGAAAAGCCAGTCATAATTTCTTTACAATTTTACTGCCTGCAGCCATTCAGATAAATGATTTATTTTTTTAGAATATATATAAATCCCATCTCATCCAATTTATTTCTTTTTGTAAACAAAAATTAATTACTAATATAATCTATTGAAATTTCATAATAAAAAGGTGAAAAGAAATTCAGCAGGAAACAGACTGAAGGGGGTAAAGAAATCCAAATCAAGGGCATTCTGCCCTTGTATAAAGTTTGCCTTGCCCTCTCCCTCAGATGAGCAACTTTTGCATTTTGATTTGTGTGCTGCTGTCACCAGTAATATAATTCCTGCAGAATCATCAGAGCCAAGCACAATCACATCAAAGTGAGCAATGATGGTTGTTCTCTCCATCCTCATCCTGCTGGCTCTAACAGATGCAGACACAGGTCTGTTCTGGAGAAAACACATTTATTACAACAGTCGAGTGAGCTGGACTGATGCTCAGACGTACTGCAGGAAGAATTATGTAGATCTGTCAGTTATTGACACACAAGAGGAATTTGACAGTTTTGTAGGTCAAGCCAAAATGCAGAAAAAAGACCATTCCTGGATTGGCCTTACGAAAGGAACAACTGAGGAAACGTTTACACAGTGGTCTGATGGAAGTGTACTGGGATTCTCAAAGTGGAATCATAAGCAACCTGACAATCCTGATACAGAAGACTGTGTCCAAACTAGCAATAATGGGTGGTCAGATGAAGACTGTAATAAAGATTTTACAGCCTACTGCTACACTTGGGAACCTCAGGTGATTGTGGTGCAGGAGATGAAGAACTGGGAGGAGGCTCTGGTGCACTGCAGAACACACCACACTGACCTGGTAAGGCTCACCACAGAGAGAGATCTCATTCTAGTCAACAAAAGGAGCATGGAAATTCAGACACCCACTTTCTGGACCAGTCTACGATTCATGGATGGCTTATGGTACTGGGTGAACCAGACATCTCTGGTGAGTGATGAGACATCATTGCCTTCATGCCCTGCCAGGCCTTTCCGATGTGGAGCACGAAACATTAAAGATGGTGTCTGGGAGAACAGAGACTGCGAGGAGAAAATGAACTTCATTTGCTACCATGATATTTGGTGAGTGATTCGACATGACTTAAATCTGCTTAATAATGTGTTTTTTAAATAATCACATCAAAATTAAGGGTAAATCTAATAAAAATAACCTCCACAGAACACCCTTCTTAAACAATGAAAAGGATCACTGCAATCAAGACACAAGACGATGAATAAAATAAGAATGGAGATGCTGAGCAGATTAATATCAAAGAAACAGCATATACTATCAATTTAATTATTACATTAGAATTGTCACTTTAGTACTCAATACTTACTCCAATACTATATTTAAGTGCAAAATTATGTTGTTGGAAATTGTTTTCTTTGTTTATTAGTAGATGTTTGTTTAATTCACTGTAAAGCATACTTTTGCCCACAGGCATGATAATGCCATATGCTATAAGATATGATATGCTATAGGATATTTGTTGTAAGCTTTTCCTAAGTACATGGATTGGTATTTTATCCTCCACTGTAGTGAAAATAAACATTAAATAAAATGTTTTTTTTGTGTGTCATGGTAGCAAGTTCAGTGTACAATATGAAATAAAGTTCTTACTTGTTCTCCTGTAACATCACAACAAATGCTACAAACATACATTATTAACATAATTCCAGAGTTATGACAGATTACACAATTGTACACTTGAGTTGTGTCAGACCCCAGCCAGGCATCTAGGGTGATGACGTTTCTTAGTTCTGTAGGTATGAAGGCACAAGAATTTAAAGACATTCTCTGTTCTGATAACATCATGAATCAGAAATGGACCTCCATAAACTTGGTGCTACACAAAGCTGCAGTTGATTCTATAGTTTAGAAAATCAAAAAACATCAGGACCGATTAGACGAGAAGTCATACCAAAACCAAAAAAAATATGAACAGGGCTTCTATCAGCAGCCCTGCATCTGCCATCCACTGGCAGCAGTGGTAAAGAGCACACAAGGTGGTACAAACAACATCACACACTCTACAAATGCATGGTGGATGAACAAAACTCAAACAAAAAATTAAATCATATGCTGATAGAAAAGACATGCACACCTCCATAAAAATATACGCTGACCAGGCATAACATTATAACCACCTGACTAATATTGTTTTGGTCAACCTTTTGCTGCCAAAACAGCCCTGACCCGTCATACACTGTGTATTCTGACACTTTTCTATCAGAACCAGCATTAACTTCTTCAGCAATTTGAGCAACAGTAGCTCGTCCTTTGAATTGGATCACACGGGCCAGCCTTCGTTCTCCACGTGCATCAATGAGCCTTGGCCGCCCATGACCCTGTCGCTGGTTCATCACTGTTCCTTCTTCTGACCACTTTTGATAGATACTGACCACTGCAGACAACAGTGAAGAATCGCCGACTATATAACTATATTTAAGAAATTTTTTTCTGATAACAAAAAACTCTAAACTCTATTAAACTATAATATTGTGCTCCAACCGAAGCCATGCTTGCTGATATTATGGTCTATAGCTCCTCCCCAAAAGGCCCTCTGCCCTGTATCTCACTCTCTCATTGACTGGAGGTCATCACCGATGTATTTTTCAGTCAGAACTTCTTTCACACTGCAGGATTTTGAGTTGCCAACAGGTCCAGATATTTAGCATACCAAATATTTTACGAGCATCTGCGACGCATCGGTGATTTTCTCAGATCGTGACTTTGGTTATTCACACTGCACGATTGTCACGTTGACTAGCTCTGATTTGCCTCAGATTTCTGGCATTTGTCAGCAATTTTGCAAAACCTGTTGGTGACTGATAATCAGGGCTAAAATCGTGCAGTGTGAACCTTAAATCTGTCAGGCTGTCAGGATGGTTAAAGGAAGCTGCAGCTTGTTGGTGTGCCCACAGAGGTCAGTGTTGCTTTGGTTCTTTGGTAGGCCCAGCCATTTGTGAAGGAACTGGCTGATGTTTTGCTTGAAGTTCTCCACGTTGGTTAGTGGATATTTGTATATCAGTAGAAACATGGATTAAACCAAATGAGTATGAAGCATTAAATGAAGCTAGTCCACCCGGATATAGTTTGTCGGAGAAAACGTTTATGCTTTGTTTTAAATTTTATGCTTTGTTTTAAAGTAGCAGTACATTGCCTAAAAGTAGTGTTTATTTATCAAAATTATTTAGCTGTTGAATAGTAGCAGGCTTTGCCTAATGTAAAATTATGATAATCAAGCATAACCATTAATATTAATGTGCTAGTGTAATAACATAGCATATCATGTGACTATGATATTGTGCATTGTGACCTGGTCTGTGTTAAAAACAATAGTGTTGGCAAAGAAAGTTCAGTCAAAGAAAGTGTCGAGGATGTGGAATCAGTATAATGGAAAAGCTTATACACTGTCTAGCCAAAAAGAGAAGTACAACTAACTAAAAATAATCATTTAATAAAATATCAATGTCTAGGAGACATGGACTTACATAGACTGACATAGACTCGTGATGAAAGGCAACTGCGAGGTCAAGATGATCTGTAGAGTCAGCTTGAAGGGTCACAGTTAAATAAAACTGACAAGGAAGTGAGCGCTTTTATGCAAGCGCTATTTCATAGTATAAATACGGGGAACTTTCGGGGCTTTTGGCAGAGCAGATCATTTTGGGTAGACGGTTCAGACCGGCTCGGAAGAGACCAGCTCTTCTCTTCAGAAATGCATGCATTTCTGAATAAAGAAACCTGCTTCTCCTCATCTGCTGACTGACCTCTCCTTCTTTCGGCTAAATTTTTTGATAGTTTATTGAGTTCATTGGGTAAGATAATGGAAAATAAGGGAAACAGACACAAACTAAAATTCCACCCTGCTATATGTCCACCCGGAGGGGGCTCTGAGTTGCGACAAGTTACATACATTAACCTCGCCTAACGGGCAGGGGAGGAAGTGTTGCAGTTACATATGTTAGTAATCTAGGCATCACACAAAAACTTATAGATATATTCAATACATTTGAAGTTATTTATACAAAGTTAACATACGTAGCCACAGAAAATAAGTCTACCAAGATAATTCCACTAACTGTTCTTTACAGTTAATAATTTAGAAGATCCTCCGAGAACAGCAGTCATGTCCATCCTGGATTCAGTAGGGGTTAATCGAAACGTAATAGGACCCATTCATTCCCACTCTTGGTCTCATTTTATCATTCAAATTAAATACAGAAAATATAGTGACATTTCCACAGTCTGAAGCTATCTCAGACCATTATCTTGTTTCATTTAAAATGTGTCTTAGACATGATATATGCACTTTGCCATGTAACCATGTTAAGATGCAAAGATTTACTTTGAAAGGGGATATATTGGAGATAACAATATTACTATATCTGATCATTACTATACCTGATCTTACAATGTTTCACTCCTGTTCAAGGAACCTATTTAATTTTACTAATTTCTTTTTCAAAATCATCAACTTGAGTACTTGACACTATAGATCATGACATTCTCCTAGATCGCTTAAAAAATGACATAGGTATTGTTAGAATTATCAGGTTCACTCGGAGAAGAAGCCCGAGTCGTGCTGCCGCCACTGCCTCCAGAGCTGAATAGCAGAAACTGAATAGCAGAACACTTCAAAATTGAATGAGATGAGCAGTGAGTATTTATACAGAAGAAAGGTATAATATTCATTGTTATCTATAGGTAAACAAAAGACATCAGCAGAAACAGAAGTGGTGGTTGATGTGTTTACTGGCAGTTTTGCGAGTTTACTGCGAAAAGGCTTATCTGAAATACAGAAGACAGAACTGTCACTGAGTGTCTGTGTTCAGCTCATGTTCTAAGAACATGAACAGAACAGAAAGAATTTCTAGGACAAAACAAAGAACATCAATAAGATGAGGCCATAAACAAATTGTGACACACACTCAGCCAAAGGCTGCAATCAGCCCAGGACAATGTGTGCCGAGATATAGAATATATCAGGTATTCAGGGACAGACATTAAAATGGTTGAAATCCTACCTGTCTGATTGATACCATTTTGTAGATTTAAATGGAGAACTATCCAGTGTAATGCCAGTGAAATACTGGGTTCCATAAGGATCTGTTTTAGGACCTCTGCTTTTCTCAATATACATGCTTCCCTTGGGTAACATCATTAGAAGACATGGGATTAGTTTCCATTGTTATGCTGACAACACCCAGTTATATATCTCATCAAAACCAGATGAAATATCTAAATTGTCTAGATCAACTGAGTGTGTAAAAGATATAAAAGATAATATAATTATAATATAACCTATAATTTTCTATTATTAAATCCTGATTAGACAGAGATATTACTTATTGGTCTAAAAACCAGTACACGATAGCTCTCACAATTTAACTTAAGCATTTAGAAGGATATACTATTACTACTAGCTTGAAAGTAAAGGACCTGACTGTAACATTAGACAGCAACTTGTCTTTTGAAAATCATATTTCCAATATTACAAAAACAGCCTTCTTCCACCTTAGAAATATTGCCATGCTATGGACTTCTGGTAGTTCCCAGAAAAAGTCTAGCAAAAGTCTAGCAAAGTCTACAAAAGGGGGTATAGCATTTTCCTATTTAGCAATAGTGTTCCTGACAGTGTTCAGGGCTCATGCATAGTCTTCTTCTTCTTCTTCTTCTTCTTCTTCTTCTTCTTCTTCTTCTTCTTCTTCTTCTTCTTCTTCTTTCGGCTCTTCCCTTCAGGGGTTGCCACAGTGAATCTTCTCTCTCCACCTATCCCTATCTTCTGCATCCTCAACACTTGCACCCACTAGCTTCATATCCACATTAATTACATCCATATACCTCCTCTTTGGCCTTCCTCTTTGCCTCCTGCCTGGCAGCTCCATGTCCAACATTCTCCTACCAATATATTCACTCTCCCTTCTCTGAACATGTCCAAACCATCTTAATCTGGCCTCCCTAACTTTGTCCCCCCAAACGTCCAACATGAGCTGTCCCTCTGATGTACTCGTTCCTAATCCTCTCCAACCTTGTCACTCCCAAAGAGAACCTCAACATCTTCAGCTCTGCTACCTCTAGCTCTGACTCCTGTCTCTTCCTCAGTGACACTGTCTCTAAACCATACAGCATGGCCGGTCTCACCACTGTATTGTACACCTTCCCCTTGATTCCTGCTGATATTTTCCTATCACACAGAACTCCCGACACCTTTCTCCACCCATTCTAACCTGCCTGCACTCGCTTCTTTACCTCTTTCCCACACTCTCCATTACTCTGGACTGTTGACCCCAAGTACATAAACTCCTGTACCTTCTTCGCCTCTTCAACCTGTAACCTTACTGATCCACTTCTCTCCCTTTCATTCACACACATGTACTCAGTCTTACTATGACTGACGTTCAGCGCAAACCTTCACCTCTCCAGGTTTTCCTTCACCTGCTCCCTGCTCTCACTACAGATCACAATGTCATCTGCAAACATCATTGTCCAAGGAGACTCCTGTCTGACCTCCTCTGACAACTGGTCCATCACTATAGCAAACAGGAAGGGGCTCAGAGCCAATCCCTGATGCAGTCCCACCTGCACTTTGAACTCCTCTGTCTGACCAAAATCACACCTCACCACTGTCCTGCTCCTCTCATACATGTCCTGCACCACTCTGACATACTTCTCTGCTACTCCTGACTTCCTCATACAGTACCACAGCTCTTCTCTTGACACCCTGTCATATGCTTTCTCCAAGTCTACAAACACACAGTGCAACTCCCTCTGACAATCCCTATACTTCTCCATCAAAATTCTCAGAGCAAAAATTCATTCATCAGCTCCTCAAAGTACTCCTTCCATCTGCTCTGTACTCTCTCCTCACTTGTGAGCACCCTTCCATCTCTATCCTTAATAACTCTAACTTGCTGCACATCCTTCCCATCTCGATCCCTCAGCATAGCTAACCTGTACAAGTCCTTCTCTCTTTCTCTAGTGTCTAACCTAGTGTACAACTCGTCATATGCCTTCTGCTTGGCCTTAGACACCTCCCTCTTCACTCTGTGCTGTGACTCCTTGTATTCCTGTCTATTCTCTTCAGTCCTGTCCATGTCCCACTTCTTCTTGGCTAAACTTTTCCTCTGGATACTATCCTGAACTTCCTCATTCCACCACCAAGTCTCCTTATCATTCTTTCCTCCTTCCAGATGACACACCCAGCACATTTCTTCCTGTCTCCCTGATCACTTCCGCTGTAGTTTCCCAGTCATCTGGCAGCACTCCCTGACCATCCAGAGCCTGCCTCAACTTCTGTCTAAATTCCTCAAAACATTCCTCATTTTTCAGCTTCCACCACTTGGTTTTCTTCTCTATCTCTGACCTCTTCGTCTTACAGACCATCAAATTCATCCTACACACCACCATCTTATGCTGTCTGGCTACACTCTCTCCCACTACCACTTTACAGTCACTAATCTCTTTCAGATTGCCTTTTCTACATAGGATGTAGTCTACCTGTGTGCTCCAACCTCCACTCTTGTAAGTCACTCTATGCTCCTCCCTCTTCTGAAAATAAGTGTTAACCACATCCATGTCCATCCTCTTAGCAAAGTCCACTACCATCTGTCCTTCAAGGTTCCTTTCCTTAACTCCAAACTTGCCCATCACCTCCTCATCACCTGTGTTCCCCTCACCAACATGTCCATTAAAATCTGCTCCTATCACCACTCTCTCACCCGTGGGAATACTCTCCATCACCTCATCTAATTCACTCCAGAATCTCTCTTTCTCCTCACAACCTACCTGTGGGGCATAACCACTAACAACATTCAACATCACCCCTTCAATCTCTAACTTCAGACTCATCATCCTGTCTGACACTCTCTTCACCTCCAGAACATTCCTCACAAACTCCTCCTTCAGGACCACACCTACCCCATTTCTCTTACTACCTACACCACAATAGCTGTTTTGCTTGAATCCTGCTCCTGCTCCTAGCCTTGCTACCCTTCCACCTGGTCTCCTGTACACACAGTATATCCACCTTCCTTCTCTACATCATAGTACCAACATTCAGAGTTCCTATTCTCAGTCCTACTCTCTTACCTTTCCTCTTCTCTCTCTTTCTATGCACTCTCCTCCCTCCTCTACTTCTTCGACCAAAAGTAGCCCAATTTCCAACAGTGCTCTGTAGGTTAACCCGGTTAGCCTGGCCTCAACCGATCTGGTATGAAATTTGTACTGACGATTCGCATGTTGAAATTTGGAAATTTGAAATTTTACGCTGGATGTCCTTCCTGACGCAACCCTCTCTATTTATCTTGGCTTGGGACCAGCACAGAAGTCACTGGACTGTGATCCCCATGGCTAGATTGGCTCAGAAACAGTCTCCCCGTTTTAGCATAGATTAAAGACATATCTCTTTATCCAGGCATACATGTAATACATCCCATAACCTTGTGCTCCAGTACTCCTGATCAAATGCACATTATAATCTAGTGCTTGCTAATATTATGAACAGCAGGTACGCTAATTCCTTTCCACTTGTTTCCCTTTTTCTACCCATCCCGAGGCATCTAGAGATTGTGCCACCTCCAGTAGACCTTCAGTGAGAAGAGGCCAACCCTGAGAGTATTTAAAATCTATTTAAAATCTTTTCTTTTAAACTAGTGATTATCAAACCCCTGATTAAAAAACCCAACCTCAACTCCTGTCAGCTGTCAAATTATAGGACAATATCCAGAGGTGGAGTAATGAAGTACATTTACTTGAGTACTGTACTTAAGTACACTTTTTGAGTGTTATTTTTTTACTTTACTTGAGTATTATTTTTTCTGGAAACTTGTTACTTTAACTTCACTACATTTGAAAGACACATATTGTACTTTTTACTCCACTACATTTCTGTCAAGGTCATTGAGTAGAAAGTAGTTACGTTAATCAGAGGATGATTTTTTTTTTTCAATTTTGTAGCATCATGTGTCGTGAAGTTCAGTGGTTTTCCATCATATTTTGAACTCTGATCAACTCTGAAGGGGGGCACGGTGGCTTGGTGGTTAGCACGTTTGCCTCACACCTCCAGAGTTGGGGGTTTGATTCCTGCCTCCACCGTGTGTGTGTGGAGTTTGCATGTTCTCCCCGTGCCTCGGGGGTTTCCTCCGGGTACTCCGGTTTCCTCCCCCGGTCCAAAGACATGCATTGTAGGTTGATTGGCATCTCTAAATTGTCCGTAGTGTGTGATTGCGTAAGTGAATGAGTATGTATGTGTGTGTGTGTGCTCTGCGATGGGTTGGCACTCCGTCCAGGGTGTATCCTGCCTTGATGCCCAATGACGCCTGAGATAGGCACAGGCTCCCCATGACCCGAGAGTAGATCGGATAAGCGGTAGACAATAAATGAATTAATGAATGACCAACTCTGATCAAAATGGACGAAGACAGATCATTGGCACAGTCCGCACATCCATGTGTATCTGTACATCTACTTAGACAGTATGTTCCAGTTTTTAGAAAAGAGTAAAGATTCTTTTCGTTTTAAATGTTTGCTTTGTTTACTGAAAACAAACCACATCACAGCCTACAGAAACTCTCCATCCAACCTGCGGAAGCATATTGAGGTATGTATACTTTTAATTTCTGGTAAAAGCTTGAAATGCATATTTCCTATGCCATGAAGTATGTATGGTAAGGCAAATGTTTTTTTCTTTGTATTTGTTTGCCTAGTTGCCATAGCTTTGCATATACACACCACCAACGCACCACCAACGCATTGGTAATGATGTTAGTTAACACGCAAAAACGTATGCTGCTTCCAAATTCTCATTCTCATACTATCCGTCCATACAACATGCACCAGGGTGAGTTATAACAATGACAAACCCTGGTTCACAGCCAAACTCAGACGGCTCAGGTCAGAGAAAGAGGCCGCATTCAGAAGTGGGGACAAAGGAAAATACAAGGAGGCTAAGTACAGATTTAGTGAGGAGGTGAGAAGAGCTAAAACAGAGCATGGTGAGAGAATGAAACAACAATTCCAAACCAACGACTCTGCCTCTGTCTGGAAAGGGCTTAAAGCGATCACCAATTACAAGCCTAGAGCCCCCCACTCTGTGAACAACCTGCGACTGGCCAACAGCCTGAATGAGTACTACTGCCGCTTTGAAAGAAAATGGAACAGTCCTGAGCCCCCCAATCTTCCCCCCATCAGCTATTGATCATCAGCAGCTCCTCCTCCTACACTTTCATACCTGTATCACCCACACAGCTCCACACCTTAGCGACGCCCCACCCCCCACCCCTCACACCTCTCACCATCAAAGAGGAAGAGGTGAATAGACTGTTTAAACGTCTGAACACCCGCAAAGCTACAGGCCCGGACTCCGTCTCCCCCTCCCTCCTGAAGCACTGTGCCAATCAGCTGTCCCCAGTGTTCACAGACATTTTTAATACCTCACTGGAGACCTGCCATGTGCCAGCCTGCTTCAAGACCTCAGCCATTGTCCCAGTCCCCAAAAAGACAAAGATCACAGGACTTAATGACTACAGACCCATCGCCCTGACTTCTGTGGTCATGAAGTCTTTTGAGCGCCTCGTGTTGTCCTACCTCAAGGACATTACAGACCCTCTCCTGGATCCACTACAGTTCGCCTACAGAGCCAACAGATCTGTAGACGATGCTGTGAACATGGCCCTCCACTTCATCCTTCAGCATCTGGATTCCTCAGGATCCTATGCCAGGATACTGTTTGTGGACTTTAGTTCTGCTTTCAATACGATCATCCCAGCTCTGCTCAGAGACAAGCTCTTCCAGCTGAATGTGCCTGACTCCATGTGCAGTTGGATCACGGACTTCCTGACAGACAGATGGCAGTTCGTGAGGCTGGGTACACATGTCTCTGACCTCCAGCACATCAGCACTGGATCCCCCCAAGGCTGTGTCCTTTCTCCTCTGCTATTCTCCCTTTATACCAGTCTGTCAAACTTCTGAAGTTTTCTGATGACACCACCTTCATCGGCCTCATCTCTGATGGGGACGAGTTGGCCTACAGGGGTGAGATTGATCATCTGGTGTCATGCTGCAGCATGAACAACCTGGAGCTCAACTCCCTAAAGACAGTGGAGTTGATAGTGGGCTTCAGGAAGGACCCAGCCCCCCTCCCCCCGTCATCCTCTGTGACTCTCCGGTGACATCTGCTGAGTCCTTTCATTTCCTAGGCACTACCATCACCAAGGAGCTCAAGTGGGAGCAGAACATCTGGTCTCTCACCAAGAAGGCTCAGCAGAGGATATATTTCCTGCGGCAGCTGAAGAAGTTTCTCCTCTCTGTGAAGATGTTGGTTAACTTCTACACTGCCATCATTGAATCTATCCTCACATCCTCCATCACAATCTGGTTTGCTGCAGCTACAGCCAGGGACAAAGCCAAACTGCAGCGTGTCATCCACTCATCTGAGAAGGTGATTGGCTACAGTCTCCCATCTCCCAGGTCCCGGAGACATGCAGCCAAGATTGCAGCCGACCCCTCTCATCCCGGAAATGAACTCTTTCGGTTCCTCCCCTCTGGAAAGAGGCTCCGGTCCATCAGGACCAGGACCTCACGCCACAAGAACAGTTTCTTCCCCACTGCAGTCAGCCTGCTGAACAGTGCCCCACTTACCCCCAGATGACCCCAAGACCCCCCCCCCCCCCAAGAACTTACAGACAACCATAACATTTTCACATTCTAAATTGCACTACATCTTTTGCAAACTCAAACTTCTGTATACAATATTTATTTCATTCTCGATTGTACATACTGGATATACATATTTGGACAGTCACCTTCTCTCAACTTTACATTCTAAATTGCTCTTCTTTTCATGCACATACAAACTTCTGTGTACATATTTATTATCATTCTCAATTGTATACATATTTTATCTGTTTATATGTTTGCACCTGACACCAAGACAAATTCCTAGTACTGTAAAGTGCTCTTCGCGAACCCTTTGCTGTACTTGGTAATAAAAACTTTTCTGATTCTGATTCTGATTCTAAATAGTATTCTAAAATAGAATTAGTATGTCCAGAATCGTAGTATGCTGAAAAGAGTATTCCAAAAATTCTCGGATGGTCTACTACTTCCGGCAGAAATTCGAAGTGCAGAACGATGCACACTCTAACGGGTAATATTGCCAACAACGCATTACACGCAGGAGGGAGGAGCCTTGAGAACGGTGTAAATGAATATTACAACAGTGAAAATGAAATGTGGAAATAGATATAACTTATATAAAATATGAATAGTAAATTATATTGGATAAATAAGAACGAATAAAAATGTGAAATGCATTGTTTATGATGAGTGTGCGTAGCTAGGCAACAACGTTCGCTTTCGTTATATGACGTCCTCGTAGTATGTCCCAGAACGTGCATACTCTTTTGCTACACACTCAAAAGTATGTACTTTCTCATACCAAAAAAAGTACATACTTTTAGTACGTATTATAAGTAGGCAAATTACGCAGCAGTAGTCTACAGTACACTGGGTCTGACTCTGCACTGCATGAACTGGAAGGCCTTGTATATTAGTAAAGAGACTGAAAAAAGTATGGATGGTCATTAAAACATTGCTAAAGCAACAAAACTGATGGTGGCCTAAGACTTTTGCATATATATATATATATATATATATATATATATATGTATATACAACAATAATAAAACAATGTGTTGACATTTACTTTTTACTTTTGATACTTAAGTACTCTTAAAAACAAGTACTTCTGTACTTTTACTTAAATAAAAATCTGTCTTTACAACTTTTACTTGTAATGGAGTAATGTTTGACCAGTGGTATCTGTACTTTCACTCAAGTAAGGAAGTTGAGTACTTTGTCCACCTCTGACAATATCAAACCTATCAGACCTACATAGAAATAACATTTATGAAAAGTATCAGTCAGGATTTAGGCCTCATCATAGCACAGAGATGGCACTGATTATAATGGTAAATGACCTACTATTGGCCTCTGATGCAGGTTGTGTATCCCTGCTAGTGTTGGTTGACCTTACAGCTTTTGATACCATTGATCATACTACTTGATAGGCTAGAAAATGTTGTTGGTGTTAATTGAAAAGCCCTTCTCGGGCTCAGGGCTTATTTGACTGATCATTATCAATTTGCAGATGTAAATGGTAAATTCTCTATGAAACTTTAAGGTCGGTCTTCCAAAAAGTTCTGTTTTAGGCCCATTGCTTTTCCTCTCATAGTTACCTCTTGGTAGATTTATTCATAAACATGGTATTAACTTCCACTGTTATGCTGGTGACACACCGCTATATGTTTCAGCAAAGACAGATGAGAGGCACCAGCTTAATAAGACTGAAAATTGTGTAAAGGATATAGACAATGGATGCTCACTAACTTCCTCCTGCTTAATTCTGACAAGGCATAAGTGCTTGTACTAGGACCACATGCAGCCAGAAATAAACTGATTACAGTGTAACTCTGGACTCTGGTCTTTCTGTTTCATCATGTGCAGCAGTAAAATACGTTGGTGTGATTATTTACTTCAGTCTTTCATTTGAAGCTCATGTAGATATCATTGAGATAGCTTTCTTTCATCTCAGAAATATTGCTAGGATAAGATAAATGTACCTATATAATGCAGAAATACTTATTCATCCCGTTGTTTCCTCTTGTTTGTATTATTGTAATGCCTTACTGACTGGATGTTCCAGCAAAAGGTGCATAGGCAAGCTGCATATGTGTCTGAAGCTCTGTGTGCACACATGCTAATTTAATGGCTCGGGAGCTTGCTCTGTGATTTATCCCATTCTGGAAGAGAATCTGTTGTCTGTGTCGGGCTCTGAGGAACTTGATGTAGGTAAGGGGGGGCCTTACCTACATCAAGACCACCTTGATCTGCCACTGAAATCAGTGGTGTTTGAGGAGTTACTTGAGGTTGTAATACGCGCTGTCGCTAAATTGAATGTAGCCTAAGTTAGCATTGTTCTCTCTATGATTGATGACTTCTCACTTCAGGCTGTATAGAGTCACCTCAGCCCTTGTGGGGAAGGCCTACATGTCATTAGGCCAAGATGGTGCGTCTCTGCATACCATGGCGTTCTTGCAGGCCTACCAGGCTGACCTGCTAAAAGAACTTGACTATAGCGAGTGAGACAATCTCTGAGATCCACTGAGCCACAGATCTCGCACTCTGTGTCACAAAGCAGATCGTCCGTGCCATAGGCCGCTATATGGCTGCATTAATTGTGGCTTAATTAAGAACAAGCCCTTTTCTTCTGGACACCCTGATTTTGCTTAAGGGCCTGTTCGGCATTGCAGTGAGTACTGTTATCGACAGGCAGCAGGAGGTCAAGAGCCAGTTGGTGGTATTCCGGGAATTTATCTCCCATCACTGTAAGCAGCCTGGGCTGTCTTCCAGCCGCTCCCCAGCTTGCTCAGTGCAGAAAGAAGGGCTAGTGTTGCAGATAGTGTCCCCCTAGTGTCCCCCTAGTGTCCCCCTGTCAAAGTCTAGGGAGGACAGTAAGTGTGCCCTGGCCAAAGCCCTTCAGGCAAGAGAACAGACCTTAGGTCTGTTATCGCTACCAGGCAAGCCAATAAGGAATCCTGATGCCCAGTGGCTAGGGTTTCTAGGAGCGTCAACCCTAGGGTGGTTTTCCCTACCTCCTGCACCGCCACTGTGCATTGAAGACATTCAAGTTCAAGATGCTCACACTCAAACTTATTGTGTCGCAATCAGTTTCAAGGACTGGTTTGTGACAATAGGCCTTAAAGATGCCTATTTTCATATTGGCATTCTGCCAGAGCACAGGAAGTTCCTCAAGTTTGCTTTTGGGGGTGAAGTATACCAGTATTGTGTTCTTCCTTTTGGTCTAGCCCTATCGCCATGCACATTTCCGAAGTGCATGGATGCTGCCCTGGCACCACTGTATATTCAGGGCATCCGTGTACTTAATTACCTGGACGACTGGCTCATTCTGGCCCTGTCGAAGGCCATGACAGCCAGTAAATGGCATGCTGTACTTGCTCATATGAGGTCTCTAGGCCTCAAATTAAACCCAGAAACCCATTTATTTTAAATTTTATATTTCTATAAAGCTGTTTTGACAATGTCCATTTTTAAAAGCACTATACAAATAAAATGGAATTGAATTGAATTAATGTCCTTTACACATACTTCAGTCTTTATAAACTGGTACCTCTCATCTGGCTTTGCTGTAACATATAACTTTGTCATCAGTATAACAATGGAAGCTAATACCATGTTTATGAATAATTGTACCAAGGGGTGGCATATATAAGGAGAAAAGCAGTGGGCATAAAACTGTTATGGGTGGTAGGCCCTGTGTTGGGCCACTAGGGGGGGTTTCCAGCAGGGGTTATGTTATATTGTGTTATGTCACTGTTTACGTCATGTCATGTGCTTTGTTTTAGCCCCGCCTAGTCCTATTGTTTCCTAATTGATGTTCACCTGTTCCTAATGTTGCACCCAATTATGTTTTGTATTTATAGCGGCCTTTTGCCAGGGTTCAGGGCTGGCCGTCGTCTCTATGTAGCGTCTTTATTACGTTTTTATGTTTCGTGTTTTTGTGGCGTCATGTCTGCTGTTTCCGTGTGATTTAAGTTTAATAAAACCCCTGTCTGCTGTCTATCTCCGCACTGGGTCTGTTTCTTCAAGCTTTGGATACTAGAAACGTGACAAAAACATACCCTTGTGGAACACTGTACATTATCTTAGTATGCATACAGAAGTCACCATTAACATTTACAAACTGAGAACAATGAGACCAATAAGACCTGAGCCAGGAAAGGGCTGTTCCTTAACTCCAACAATTTTCTAGCCTATAAAGTAGAATAATGTGGTCAGTGGTGTCAAAAGCTGAACTTGTAGCGGCTGGCCGCCGGAGGCGGAAGTGGCCGGATCCATTCGCCGAGCTGGCGACGGGACACAGACAGTACGAGAAATCGGGGACAGAAAGAGGGTCGAAACCAGGAAAACAATAATCCGAGCGAAAGTACCAAAGGGGATAATCCAACAGAGAAAGTCCGTAAACAGTCCGAGGTCAATAATCCGAAACCAGAGATATCCAGGGCAAAACAAAGGCGGCAATGATAAACAGTCCAGGTCATTCACAAAAAACCAATCCAAAATAGCAGTACGCAAGCGCTCGGTAAATTCCATAAGAAATGTTACTTCGCGCCGACCAGGAAGTGCGCACCATTTTTAAATCCCCCCGTGAACCGGAAGCGGCTTCAAAACACGGGCGAGGGCTCCCTCTCGCGGTCACCTCTAGCGCGAGTCGTGACAGAGCCCCCCCCTCTAGAAACACCTCCTGGGGTTCTACGCCAAGGGCGCCCCCTAGAACGCGGTGCGGGCTTGTTCGGATGGTCGCGGTGGAAATCCTCCACGAGCGACGGATCCAGGATGTCGGCGGCCTCCACCCACGAACGTTCCTCGGGGCCGTACCCCTCCCAGTCCACGAGGTATTGAAGACGGGACCGAACCCGCCTGGAGTTCAGAAGGGACCGTACCCGGTACGCTGGGAACCCCTCGATGTCCAGAGGCGGCGGTGGCTCCTCACAGACCCCTGTCTCCCCGGCGGACGAGTGTGCTGGCTTAAGGAGGGAAACGTGGAAGGTGGGGCATATACGGTAGGATGCCGGGAGCCGAAGTCGGTACGCCACAGGATTCACCTGTCGGACAATCTCAAAAGGGCCGATGAACTTAGGGTTGAGTTTCCGGCAGGGCAGCTTCAGATGCAGGTTCCGTGTCGACAGCCACACCTTCTGTCCCACCCGGTAGGAGGGGTGCGGACGACGGCGTCGGTCAGCCTGAATCCTTTGTCTCCTCACTGCCCTTTGTAGGCGCACGTGGGCTCGTTCCCACACCTCCTGACTTAGCCGATACCACTCCTCCACAGCCAGAACATCGGACGGCTCCCCCGACCAGGGGAACAGTGGTGGCTGATACCCCAATACGCACTGAAACGGCGTCAGACCCGTGGAGGAGTGGATGAGAGAGTTCTGGGCATATTCGGCCCATGGCAGGAACTCACTCCATCGGCGTTGCTCCCGGCTACAGTACGTCCTGAGGAAACGACCGATCTCTTGATTAAGGCGCTCCGCCTGCCCGTTCGACTGGGGGTGGTAGCCTGAACTCAGGCTAACCCCAATGCCCAATCTTGCACACAGTGACCCCCACACCCGGGAGGTAAACTGCGGGCCCCGATCCGAAACAATGTCCTCGGGCAGGCCAAAGTTGCGAAACACGTGATTAAACATGGCCTCCGCAGACTGCAAGGCCGTGGGCAAACCCTTGAGGGGGATCAGTTTACACCCCTTCGAGAAACGATCCACCACCACCATCACAGTCGTGAAACCTCCGGAGTCTGGCAGATCGGTCAGGAAGTCCACCGACAGGTGCGACCAGGGGCGTCGAGGGATCGGAAGGGGTTCCAGCAGCCCCTCCGGAAGTAAACGACTGGTCCGCGCCTGTGCGCATGTGGAGCACGACCTGACATACTCCTCCACATCCGAGCCCAGGGAGGACCACCAGAACCGGTTGCGGACGAGCTGGGTAGATCGGCGAATGCCTGGGTGTCCGGAGCTGGGGGCCTCGTGCACCCACTGCATAACCTGCTGTCGGAAGTGTAGGGGCACGAAGAGTTTGGTAGGTGGACAGCCGGCAGGGGGCAGTTCGTCGGTGTGAGCCCGTTGTATCTCCTCAATGAGGTTCCATTGCACCGGCGCCAGGATTGCTGTAGCCGGCAAGATCACATCCGGCTGAGTCGGCTCGTCGTCCGCCTCGAACTGTCTGGACAACGCATCTGCTTTGCCGTTCTTAGACCCGGGACGGTATGTTACTGTAAACGCAAAGCGAGTGAAGAAGATGGCCCACCTAGCTTGTCGAGGGTTCAGTCGCTTGGCTCCCCGAAGATACTCTAGGTTGCGGTGGTCTGTGAGCACCTGAAAGGGATGGCGCGCTCCCTCCAGCCAGTGGCGCCACTCCTCCAACGCTGCTTTGATGGCGAGCAATTCCCGGTTGCCTACATCGTAGTTCACCTCTGCGCTCGTCAGTTTCCTGGAATAAAAAGCACAGGGGTGAAGCTTACTGGGTTCGCTGTGCCGCTGGGATAGTACCGCCCCGAGTCCACTGCTGGATGCATCCACCTCCACCACGAACGGCAGGTCCGGATCTGGGTGTCGCAAGATAGGAGCAGTGGTAAAACAGTTCTTTAGCTGCTGGAAGGCCGACCGGGCCAGGTCCGTCCAGGTCAGCTTCTTGGGTTTACCCCTGAGTAGCGACGTCAACGGGCCGGCCACTGAACTGTAATTCCGGATGAACCTCCGGTAAAAGTTGGCGAAGCCCAGGAAACGCTGTAGCTCCCGCACCGAGGTAGGGGCAGGCCACTCCGTCACCGCCTGGACTTTAACTACATCCATCTCTACTCCATGTCGGGAGATCACATACCCCAGGAATGTCACTGTGGATCGATGAAACTCACATTTCTCCAGCTTCGCATATAGGTGGTGCTGCTGCAGTCTACCCAGCACCTCCCGAACCATACGCACATGCTCCTCCATAGAAGAAGAGTACACCAGTATATCATCAATGTAAGCGATGACCCCTTTCCCCAGTAGGTCCTGGAAAACCCCGTTAATGAGGGCCTGGAACACTGCTGGGGCATTAGTGAGGCCGAATGGCATCACACAATATTCGTAGTGGCCACTAGTAGTGTGAAAAGCGGTCTTCCACTCCTCCCCCTCACGGATACGCACCAGGTTGTAGGCACTCCTGAGGTCTAGTTTGGTGAACACCCTTGCACCCCTTAGTTGCTCCAGTGCAGCGGGTACCAGGGGCAAAGGGTAGGGGTAGCGAACGGTAATGGCATTCAACCCCCTGTAGTCGATACAGGGCCGAAGACCCCCATCCCTTTTCCCGACGAAGAAGAACCCTGCTGCCGCGGGGGAGGTGGATGGTCGAATGTGCCCCGCGTCCAGGGCGGTCTCGATATACTCCTCCATGGCTTTAGACTCAGGAAGAGAAAGAGGGTAGACCCGCCCCTTTGGGAGAGATGTGTTGGGCAGCAGGTCTATAGCACAATCCCAGACCTGATGTGTCGGCAAGCGTGCCGCCCTCTCCTCACTAAAAACCTCCATGAAATCAATGTACTGGTGCGGGAGATGTCCGTGTGCTGCAGAAGTCATTTCGTCCACACGGGAAGTCCCGCAGGGCCTAGGCAACGGGTCCCGTAGGCACCCCTTGAGGCAGGTAGGCGACCAGCGGGCTAGCTCCCCCGAGCGCCATGAGATTTGGGGGTCGTGGTGCCTCAGCCACGGGAAGCCCAGGATTACCGGATTCGCCGGTGATGCGGTGACGTAAAAGGCCAACTGTTCGTGGTGGAAGAGCCCTACTCGGAAGTCCAAGAGCTCTGTCTGACGTGTTAGGTAGCCCTCTCCAATGGGCTGACTGTCGATGGCCGTGATCCTCAATGATGGCACGCAAGGGAAGGTGGGGATCCCGAGTTCCTCCACCAACGCCCTGTCTATGAGGTTCACGGCTGCTCCAGAGTCAATTAACGCTGTAACAGAGAACCAGCGATCAGAACAACGGAGAGACACTGGCACCGTCAGGCTAAAAAACAGGGAACTGCCACCCACCTGGGCTGATGAGGATCTTTCTGGGCACCGGGAACTCAAATGTCCGGAGGCCCCGCAGTTGTAACACAACCGCATCTGACCGCGAGGCCGGTGTCCCTGTGCAGCCAACCTGGATCTCCCCAGTTGCATGGGCTCAGGAGCCTCCTCCCGATGTTCAGGGTAATCCGTGCGTACTCTGGGGCGAGCAGAGGCAGAGGCTTGGGTCCCCGTGCGGTGTTGGCGCCGCAGATTGTCCAGTCTGATGGACGTAGCCACAAACTGGGACAGGGAGGTCGCCTCTGTATGGCAAGCTAGCTCAGCCTGGAGACCGGGGTTAAGACCGGCGCGGAACACGGCCCAGAGTGCCACGTCATTCCAGCCAGACTGGGCCGCCAGGGTGCGGAACCTGATGGCATAGTCAGCTGCGGTCTCAGAGCCCTGGCGCAGCTCCATGAGTTGGAGGGAGATGTCCTTGCCGCCCGCAGGATATTCAAAAACCTCCATAATCATCCCCGCGAAGTAAGCAAAAGACAATTTTACCTGCGGGTCAGCGTCCCAGATGGCCGAAGCCCATTCCAGAGCCCTATCAGTCATGAGCGAGAGCAAAAAGGCACATTTTGTCCCCTCTTCACGATACATCCCCGGCTGATGCGAAAAGAAAACCTCGCACTGATGTAAGAACCCGCGACAACGGTCAGCAGACCCATCAAACTTTTCTGGCAACGCCAGCCGGGGAGACTCACCGCGTGCAGATGGTGGATCAATAGGTGCCGCGATACTCGCGCCGCTGAGCTGGGCTTGCAGCGCCGTCACCTGATCCTGATAGGAGCGAATGATCGCTCCTTGCCGCACGATGATATCGCGCAGCTCCGCTGGATCCGTGATAGGCGAAGTAATCTGTAGCGGCTGGCCGCCGGAGGCGGAAGTGGCCGGATCCATTCGCCGAGCTGGCGACGGGACACAGACAGTACGGGAAATCGGGGACAGAAAGAGGGTCGAAACCAGGAAAACAATAATCCGAGCGAAAGTACCAAAGGGGATAATCCAACAGAGAAAGTCCGTAAACAGTCCGAGGTCAATAATCCGAAACCAGAGATATCCAGGGCAAAACAAAGGCGGCAACGATAAACAGTCCAGGTCATTCACAAAAAACCAATCCAAAATAGCAGTACGCAAGCGCTCGGTAAATTCCATAAGAAATGTTACTTCGCGCCGACCAGGAAGTGCGCGCCATTTTTAAATCCCCCCGTGAACCGGAAGCGGCTTCAAAACACGGGCGAGGGCTCCCTCTCGCGGTCACCTCTAGCGCGAGTCGTGACAGAACTAAGGTAAAGCAACACGAGCAAGGAGACACAACGCTGATCAGATGTGTTGAAAATTTCCTTGAAGAATCATACTTTTGCATAAATCAAATTCTAATCAATTCATAATTCTACTTCTAGCTAACTATAATTACAAAAAATAAATCTAATCTATTTCAATTATTAAATCTTTTGTTACTCTAATTTACTCTAATCATTTAATCTAGTAATCTTCTAATTTACTATCTACTCTAATCATTTAAGCATTTAATAAGAATTTACTATCTACTTTAATCAGTAATCATTTAATAATCATTTAATCCTTAACAAATTACTCAGATTAAGCAACTCTGTTCTTTACTTATTTTTATCCATAATTCATTAATCTCACTTTACTATCCTCAGCTTAAATCAATATCAAAGCAGTATAACCTTTAAATGACAGTTAAAATTTACTAACAATAGCATATGAATAAAAAATAAATAAAATAAATAAATATAGAGACTCATAATCAAGTAGTGAGTAGTTTATTAAACATTAATAAACATTATTTTATGGAAACCCAAAGGTTCATTACAAAAACAGAAGAAAAACAGAGATTAGCAACTACCAGCTTTATTCTTTCATTCATTGTCTGCCGCTTATCCGAACTACACTCGGGTCACGGGGAGCCTGTCTCAGGTGTCATAGGGCATCAAGGCAGGATACACCCTGGACGGAGTGCCAACCCACCGCAGGGCGCACACACACACTCTCATTCACTCACGCAATCACACACTTAGGACAATTTAGAGATGCCAATCAACCTACCATGCATGTCTTTGGACTGGGGGAGGAAACCGGAGTACCCGGAGGAAACCCCCGAGGCACGGGGAGAACATGCAAACTCCACACACACGGCGGAGGCGGGAATTGAACCCCCAACCCTGGAGGTGTGAGGCAAACGTGCTAACCAGAAAGCCACCGTGCCCAGCTTTATTCTTCAGCCGAGATATCAGCCAAGTGGGCAGTAGGAGAAGTTGGGGAGTAGGATGGAGAAAAAGGGTGGAATGAAGAAGCAGAGGAGGATGAAGAAGGAGGAGGAGAGGGGGACCCAGCGAGATTAAGGGATTAAGGTTCTGGCTCAGCATCAGGTGCAGGTTCAACAGCAGGGTCAGGCTCATCATCAGGGGCAGGCTGGGTGTCAAGATCAGGATCAGATCCACTCAGCTGAGTGGAGGCCTCAGCAAGAACAGAAAGGTTATACAATACATCAGACAGGAAGCGGCTGAGTTCAGTGTCCACGGATCTTAAGAGGCGAGCAGTCTCAGGCTTCGGCGGAGAGGCCTTTGGCCTGCGAAGCCAAAGCCATGTGCTCGTTTGTGCCTACGCACCATGGTATAGTGAGAATCAGCAAGGCCGACATGCATGTTCTCAAAACAAAGTGTACGGCAACCCTGGGAACAGGAGAGGGGAACGTCATAACAACTCTCAGATAGGACAATAACAAGATATTCAAATGTCTGGTGAAGCAAAACAACCAAATGAGAAATTAATATAATATTAATAGAAGTACACATATACCTTATTGTACTAAAATCAAAGTATACCACAGAGAGAGAGCATAAGGAATAGGTAAATAGGTAAATAGGGAAAATGACTTACCTAGGTAAGGTGGAGGGGTGCTGTAAGGTTCCGTGGGAAAAATCAAGCCCGGGTCAGAGATGGAAGTGGAGTGTGAGAGGCGAGATGATGCGGAGGCAAATGGCAGGTGGCTGTGTTTATAGGTGAGGTGGGTCAGGGCCCAAGCGCAAGTTAAATCAAAATGGTGATTGAACCTTTTCTAGTGGCTGGTATTACCCAAAACATGGAACAAAATAAAAAAATCACCGAATGGCAGTCAAGCACAGAGGTGATGTACAGGGGAAATACAAAAAGGGGGGTTTGTAATAGAAATATGGGAGGAAACTACACTAAACCTAACTGAACTATCTGCAGAGCAAATAAGTTTAAGCCCTCAGATAATAAAAACAACAATAAACAAGGATAAATGAAAAAAAGAATAATTAAATATTGGGAGGAAAAAATAATCTTAATACTCTAAATAAATGCCAGGTAACCCTACAAAGCAAGCCCTCAAGTATTCTGATATAGGGGATATGATAAATAGGTTCCTAAAGTATAAATCAGTAAATACCTAATTTCTGCAAATACTGTAACCTGATAACTATGATAGACAGGCCTAGGCCTGACTTAAAGGCCCAGCAATTGGTATCCTTGAGGCCAACAGGTGGTAATTTTAAGGCCACCAGTTATGGACAAACAAAGGAGGGGTTGATTTTATGGGGCATATTCAGCAGAAAAATCATCTATCGTCAAAACAAGCGCTGAAAAACAAGTGCAAGGAGGGGTAAAAAGGCCCGTATATGTAGGGGAAATTTGTGTGGGGGGGTTGCACTTGACCGCATTGGGCCTGAAGCTGTGTTTTTTTGAGTGCCAATAAAGCTGGTTTGCTTCTTCTCATTCAAGCCTGAAGAAGTTGCATTATTTTCTTTCTTATAATTTAGCAAAGTATTTGGTAAATATAGGATGCCAGGAACAGGTCATTTAACACTTTAATCAGTGCTGTCTTTGTGTTATGATGAGGCCTAAATCCTGACCAATACATTTCAGTAATCTTATGAAGATCCTGAAAATCCTATGAAGGTATGAGCTTAACTGCTGTCCCTTTTGTATGATCTTAGAGATAATAAGGAGATTTGATATTGGCCTGTAGTTGGATAGCTGACAGGGCAGAGATCAGGATTTTTGTCTTTTCTCTCATTCTTTTAAGTTTCCTTTGAAGGATGCTGCACTGATATTGGCATCTGCAATTGCAATCATGCTCAATGGTGCCATCTTTCCAAACATTTTTACATAAATTTGGGCAAGGTCATGGGCTTGGCACATTTGAACTGTGAACTCTGTATCTCTCAATAAACCTGATGCTTAAAGCAATTTGATTTCTTGTTATTTAATTACTGAGCTGTTCAAAATTACATGTATGGTCTTGAGTGACCTTACTGTACTATTTTTCTTTATACATAAAAACAAAATAAAAAATAAAACAAAAAATAAACAAGACAAAAGAAACCCAACCAACCAACCAACCAACCAACCAAAAAAAAAAGATATCCTTTTATGATTAATTTTATAAAGCCAGCTATTCAAACATGCCAGGAGTCCAGTAGCCATGTTACCAATTCTGTTCCCAGATTTGTTCCTTTTTTACTTAATTACTTACTTAATACTTAATACTTAATTTTGGAAAAGAATGGGCTTTGGATCAAGAGCAGTTAGGGAGTGGCTATTAAATGACTAGCAAGAGGCACATGCAAACACAAACAAGTGCTCTGATCTGCATGGACATTTTCCTAAGCCACATAAACACTCAAATAATGAACTTGGGCTGAGGTTGTGGCTTAATTCTTTTCTACATGTTTTATATATTTTTCAGGTTATTTGAAGGAAATTAAAAAAAAAATAATTGCACCTTAAAGCTTAAGCTACACAACAAAACCTACAGTCATGACAGTGTATATTTACAGTGTGTCCGGAAAGTATTCACAGCGCTTCCCTTTTTCCACATTTTATTATGTTACAGCCTTATTCCAAAATGGATTCAATTCATTATTTTCCTCAAAATTTTACAAAAAAATACCCCACAATGACAATGTGAAAGACTTTTGTTTGAAATCTTTGCAAATTTATTAAAAATACAAAACAAAAAAATCACATGTATATAAGTATTCACAGCCTTTGCCATGACACTCAAAATTGAGCTCAGGTGCATCCTGTTTCCACTGATCATCCTTGAGATATTCCTACAATTTGACTGGAGTCCACCTGTGGTCAATTCAGTTGATTGGACATTATTTGGAAAGGCATACACGTGTCTATATAAGGTCCCACAGTTAACAGTGCATGTCAGAGCACAAACCAAGCCATGAAGTCCAAGGAATTGTCTGTAGACCTCCGAGACAGGATTGTATTGAGGCACAGATCTGCGGAAGGGTACAGAACAATTTCTGCAGCATTGAAGGTCCCAATGAGCACAGTGGCCTCCATCATCTGTAAATGGAAGAAGTTTTGAACCACCAGGACTCTTACTAGAGCGGGCCGCCCGGCCAAACCGAGCAATCGGGGGAGAAGGGCCTTAGTCAGGGAGGTGACCAAGAACCTGATGGTCACTGTGAAACAGCTCCAGCATTTCTCTGTGGAGAGAGGAGAACCTTCCAGAAGAGCAACCATCTCTGCAACACTCCACCAATCAGGCCTGTAAGCCACTCCTCAGTAAAAGGCACATGACTGCCAACCTGGAGTTTGACAAAAGGCACCTGAAGGACTCTCAGACCATGAGAAACAAAATTCTCTGGTCTGATGAAACAAAGATTAAACTTTTTGGCCTGAATGGCAAGTGTCATGTCTGAAGGAAACCAGGCACCGCTCATCACCTGGCCAATACCATCCCTACAGTGAAGCATGGTGGTGGCAGCATCATGCTGTGGGGATGTTTTTCAGCAGCAGGAACTGGGAGAGACATCCTTGCCATCCAGCCAAAGCCCAGACTCGAACCTGAATGAACATCTCTGGAGAGATCTGAAAATGGCTGTGCACTGACGCTCCCCATCCAACCTGATGGAGCTTGAGAAGTCCTGCAAAGAAGAATGGGAAAAACTGCCCAAAAATAGGTGTGCCAAGCTTGTAGCATCATACTCAAAAAGACTTGGGGCTGTAACTGATGCCAAAGGTGCTGCAACAAAGTACTGAGCAAAGGCTGTGAACACTTATGTACATGTGATTTTTTTCATTTTTTATTTTTAATAAATGTGCAAAGATTTCAAACAAACATCTTTCATGTTGTCATTATGGGGTGTTGTTTATAGAATTTTGAGAAATATAATAATAATAAATAATAAATTTAGTCCATTTTGAAATAACGTTGTAACAGAACAAAATTTGGAAAAAGTGAATCGCTGTGAATACTTTCCAGATGCACTGTATATAGTGCACTTATTCTGTAGACTTTGATTTGACGACTGTAGAACATTTACCTTTTTTGTTTTTAACTTCCCGTGCATTACTTTGGCATTGTGTATGGGAGCATCATCCTGCTGACAGGTGACATTTTTACCACACTTTACAATGAAGCAGGCTCGATGTTGCTCCATCTTTTCTACATTCAGTTTTGAATTGTAGTATGTTGACTATCTGTATTATAAAAAATATGCTAAAAAAAAGTAAATGAAATAAAATGCAATAAAGTAAAATTTAAATAAAGTAAGATTAAAAAATGATTTTAAATAGCTAAAATGGAATTATGTCCTCTTTTACCAAACACTCAAAAGAATGTACTGTTTTTTTGCAAAATGATTAAATACTTTTAGTGTATAGTATGAGCAGGTTAACTGAGATTTAGCACTTTTTTTAGTATCTCACAGTCAAGCTTTTCTTGTAACTGTAACAAATAAGGGACAAAATATGGTGGGAAAGGGATAAAACAACTGGATTCCCATCAATGAAACACATTTCATGTTGTTGTTTTAGAAAATAGAAAATAGTCTTACCTTCCCATTTTAGTCAAAACACTTTACATAACCAGCCTGGCTAGTCAAATAGCTATACATGACAACATCATTAATTCATTCATTCATTCATTGTCTACTGCTTATCTGATCTACTCTCGGGTCACGGGAGCCTGTGCCTCATGCGTCATTGGACATAATTTTTTCTGATATAATGTATGGGTAGCATACCTGATACCAAACCAACTGGACCAAAAACATTCCCAAGCCACCAGAGACAGCTCTAATGTCTGTCTCTGTCATCCGGCTCCTCTTACATGCAAATGTAGGTGTTCTGCCAGAACTTCTACCAGTCCCATGACATCAAGCTCAAAAAAGGATCATCATGCTCAAAAAAGGAAAAAGGATGAAATGAAAGATAAAAGAATAAGATACAAATGAGCTAAACATTTTAGACATAAACACCTAAACATGATTTACTTTACTTATCATACTTTACACAATAATAATAATAATAATAATACCAGAATGCAATCCATGTTTTGGTTTGGTTTGTATGCATATAACACAATAGCACAATTTTATCTGCAAAATAAATTCTACTTTGTATTGAGAATCCCGCTACAGTGTCCATAACTTGCAAAGCTGCCGTCTTTCTCTAGGTGAAGTGAAGAAGAAGGTAAACCTACAACTGTATTATGATAAAAAATATTGAAATTTCATAATAAAAGGGGAAAAATTCAGCAGGAAACAGACTGGAGGTGGGTAAAGAAATCCAAATGAAGGGCATTCTGCACTTGCATAAAGTTTGCATTGTCCTCTCCCTCAGATACTTAGTTTTGCATTTTGATTTGTGTGCTGCTGTCAGCAGTAATATAATTCCTGGAGAATCTTCAGAGCCAAGCTCAATCACATCAAACTCAGGGATGATGGCTGTTCTCTCCATCCTCGTCCTGCTGTCTCTAACAGATGCAGCCACAGGTCTGTTCTGGAGACAACACATTTATTACAGTCAGGATATGAACTGGACTGATGCTCAGACGTACTGCAGGAAAGATTATGTAGATCTGTCAGTTTTTGACACAGAAGGGGAATTTAATAATTTCTTACAGACCATTAGCAAATCTCAGAATTGCTGGATCGGCCTTAAAAAAGAAAAATATGACACAAATTTCATACAGTGGTCTGATGGAAGTGTACTGGGATACTCAAAGTGGAAACGTGGTCAACCTGATAATATTGTGAATGAAAACTGTGTGTTTACTAACAATGATTGGGAAAATAAAGACTGTAAAGACAAATTTAAAGCCTGTTGCTACACTTGGGCACCTAAGATGATTGTGGTGCAGGAGATGAAGAACTGGGAGGAGGCTCTGGTACACTGCAGAACACACTACACTGATCTGATAAGGTTAACCGCAGAGATAGATCACATTCTAGTCAACAAAAGGAGCATGGAAATTCAGACACCCACTTTCTGGACCAGTCTACAGTTCATGGATGGCTTATGGTACTGGGTGAACCAGACATCTCTGGTGAGTAATGAGACATCATTGCCTTCATGCCCTGCCAGGCCTTTCCGATGTGGAGCACGAAACATTAAAGATGGTGTCTGGGAGAACAGAGACTGCGAGGAGAAAATGAACTTCATTTGCTACCACGATATTTGGTAAGTGACTTGACTCGACTCCTTATATCTTCTCAATAATGTTCTTTAATTAATTACTTCAAAATTAATTCTCCCTAGAATCCGCTTCTAAAAAGATGAAGAGGATCACCGCAATCAAGACTGGCACAAGATGATGAAGAAAAGAGGAACAGAGATGTTGAGTAGATTAATATAAATGACATAGGATATAATATTATAAGCTGAATTATTACATTAGAATTGTTACTTCAGTACTCAATACTTCAATATTATATTTAAGTACTACATTATGTTGTAGAAAATAGTGTCCTTTAGTAGATGTTTGTTTAATCCACTGTTAACCATTCTGTGACATTTCCCATAAGTGTGATATGCCATATGCTATAAGTTATATGTTATAAGCTGTTAGTACATGGAAGGATATTTGTATTTTATCCTCCACTGCAGTGATAAAGATTAAATAAAATGTTCAAGTTTAAAGGATCTTTTTGTGTCTCATGGTAGCAAGTGAACTGTACAATATAAAGTGGTAGCTCAGTGGTTAAGGTGTTGGACTACCAAGTGGAAGGTTGCAGGTTCAATTTGGTTGTCCAAATCCCAGGACAACCAACCTGCCACTGCTGGGCTCCTGATCAAGTCACTCTGGATAAAGGTATCTGCCAAATGCTGTATATGTTCAACTGACATGAACGTACTTATTCTGTTATAACATCACAAAAAATGCTAGAAACATTAGCATTATCTACTCAACTGCAAATTTATGACAGATTAGACAAGTGCACAGGGGGCACGGTGGCTTAGTGGTTAGCATGTTTGCCTCACACCTCCAGGGTTGGGGGTTTGATTCCCACCTCCGCCATATATATATATATATATATATATATGTGTGTGTGTGTGTGGAGTTTGCATGTTCCCCCCGTGCCTCTGGGGTTTTCTTCGGGTACTCCAGTTTCCTCCCCTGGTCCAAAGACATGCATTGTAGGTTGATTGGCATCTCTAAATTGTTCGTAGTGTGTGTGTGTGTCCTGCGATGGGTTGGCACTCCGTCCAGGGTGTATCCTGCCTTGATGCCCAATGACGCCTCAGATAGGCACAGGCTCCCTGTGACCAGAGTATAGATCGGATAAGCGGTAGACAATGAATGAATAGACAACTGGACACTCACATTGTGTCAGACCCTAGCCAGGCATCTAGGGTGAAGATATTGTGTTCAAAATGTGCAATGAGCCAAAGCACGGGGCAAAAAAATTATGACTTGAAAATAGTGTTTTGAAAAAGCTGGATCAAAGCCTTAAATCCCATTGAAGATCCATGGGATGACTTGAAAAGTCCTTTCCACCAACACTCTCCATCCAGGTTGGCAGAGGTGGAGGAGGTTTGCAGTGATGAATAGAAGAAAACACCAAAATAAAAATGTGCAAAGCTTAGAGAGATACATTTGAGAAATTTATAGACAATTATATATTGTATTATATTTCATTTCTGTAGAGAGAGTTGCTACAAAAGGAGAAGAAAATTCCTATTCTGATATACTTAAATCTAAAGTTGAATACTTTCTGAAGGTACTGTATATGAGTACAATAAGATATTATTGATAAGATAAGATTTTATTGTATTTTATTTTTGTATTTTATTTTTCGATCATTACCAAGATGCTTACTTTTAACCAACTTTGGTCATTTACATTTATGGCATTTGGCAGATACCTCTGTCCAAAATAGCTTAAAATTTTCTCATATATTTCACTTCACAATTCATTTCTCTCAGGACAGCAGTACAATAGAATATAGCAATGTGTGAGATTGGTTTTAATTCCTGCAGGAAATCTGACCAGTAACACCCACAAAGTGGGGTCTGGAGCTGTTAAATATTCAGGAATCATAATAATGACAAATTTGTCCTTTCATGAATATAATTATAGGGAAATTACAAAATAAACTAGATTCTGTATTTATGAATGCCAATGTACATAAAGGGTCACTGGTTCCTTATATTAGAATGCTACCTAGTGGCTTAAACTGGCATTGCTATCATTATTCATCTAGATGCATTGTCCATTATAATATAAATAGTTTAATAATAATAATAATAATAATAATAATAATAATAATAACAATAATAATAATAATAATAATAATAATAATAATAATAATAATAATAATAATAATAATAATAGTGCATCATATTATGTAACAATACTATTACTTTCATCAATATTACATCTAATTAAAGCCAGTTACATGTAATTTTAAATAATTAAAATCGCCTTTTTGTTTAGGTAAGGTTTTTGGCCTGTCCATCACAATGATTATCCTTTTTCAGCAGGACTAATTTGCAAATTGAAAGCAAACTTATGAAAAAATCACATTGCGTATTTTTAAAAGTATATTGTCATTGTTAAGCATTCTTCTGACATGAGTATGAAATATTTTTAAAGAAAATATAAATTATTTCATCAATGTCCTCTGAATTAATGTTAGCCTGTTACTGTAACAAAAAAACAAACAAACAAACAAAAGAAACGTCACTTCGAGGAAGTACATTATCTTTTGACCAGGATTCCAGCAGTTAAAGCACAAGTAACTCTCTCTCTCTTTGCCTTGTATAATGTTCCAGTTTTAATGTATTATGAGATTTGACTGAGGGGGGACATCACACAATGTCAACACTTTCAACGTGTACAACATGTGCATTTGTGGTCTTTCATATTAACTAGCAATTAGCTTGAACTCATCAAACCTGTGACTGTCAGCCCTGTTTACTTTTCCTTTTTTAACAGACATTTGGGTAACAAAGATGGCATAGATTAGGTGTCACACCTTAAAGTTGTGTAAAATGCAAACATTCTTAAAGGTCATCCTGGGTGTATTATTGAGCTAACGCCTATGTATTCAGTTTGAGTTAGTATTACTGATACATGCATTTGCTAATTAACTATTTCAATAGTTTTAACATTATTTTTTTGCTTTTAGTTTAGATTTGAAAAGACGGATTCAAAAACTTTTCACATATGTGAAAACTATTACAGAGCTCTAATAAAAATTATAGCAGGGTTCCTCAAATCTTGCCCTGGAGGGCCAATGCACTGCGGAATTTAGCTTCAATCCTGATCAAACTCCTCTACCTGTGATTTTCTAATGACCCTCAAGACATTGATTAGCATTCTCAGTGTGTTTGATTAAGGTTAGAGCTAAACTCTGCAGGATAATGGATCTCGTGGGCCAGATATGAGGATCCCTGAACTATAGTATTGTCACGTCCCACGCCAACATCGCACCTGCACTTCCGTATTCCAGCCCGGAGTTTTGATCCCGCCTTGATATCCTCATTGCGGAAGCTCTTACACACCTGTTCTCTATGTTCTCCCTTATTGCTACCGGTATATACAGCCTCACTTACTTTCACTCCTTGCTGAATGACTGTGTGCCTTTTGTGCCCTGGTTTTTCGTGGTCTCAATTCGGAGGTTTCCTGTTTTCAATCCCCGCTCCTTAAATCCTTAATCCTTATCTGCTTCCTCTCTCTGCAACTGGGTCCATTTGGCCACATACATTACCTAATGTATATAGTAATGCTTGTGTCTGCAACAGGGATGACAAAAAATATCAAAACATGAGGTACTTATAAAATGAGAAAATACATAGTCTGCAGTGGCACAATATAATTTCTTGTCATTTCATGGATATTTAGAAAAAATGAATGAACTTTACTTCATATTTTAAATTTTCAAATTGAGAGACCCTGATTTCGTGGAATGATACATTGGTGTATTACTCATGGTAAGTTTCTATTCCATAAACCACACATACATATATTTAACATTATGTCCTGAAGCAAGATTGTGTGATCATGTTTGACTAATAAAGGGGATAATTTAGCCATAAGGGTTGCGTGTGATCTTTGTACATTTACAATTACACATATTGCAGACATCCTAATCCAGAGTCATTAAATAGTTCAGGAGCTTCAAACCAGAAATGACTAGGACATTACAAAATGAAACTACATGCTTTTGAGGTAGAGAGATTACAATCTCCATTTCTTTTAACTCTAAATATTAATACAATTAACTTTAATCTAACTATGTAGAATTAGGAAACTGGTTATGAAACAAGTTAGTTCCTATTCTTACTTGTGTTATAACAGATATAAAGTCATTCTCCCACCAGACTCTCTATTTTCTATCTCCTGAAATGAATAAGGAAAAAAAACGACACCAGGTTACCTATGTAACCCAATTCCCTGAGAAAGGAACGATGCGATGCGTTGACGCTATGGGAATGCTTCTTGTGTAAGTTGTGTCTGAAGCTCTGTTAATTATCAGTTTTGGTTAGGTCATGTGACCTTTCGAGGGAACTTGACACTGTGTCATGGCTGACGCGATGGGAACACAATACCACTGCCACCACATGCCTGGAGGTGTCTGTCCTGGAGGTCATGAAAGGGCACAAATGACCCAGGAGCAGGGACCCAGGAGTGGGGTTCCAGTCCAGTTTATAGAACCTGATAAGGGTGTGTGGTGAGGACCGACCTGCCGCAGCACAAATATCCTAAAAAATCCCTAGAGACGAAGCCACACAGCACATCTCGGCCTAGGGGATAGCTACCCCTACTCAGCACAAGGCACTGCTTGGAGACCAGATTGCTTTTGTTGCAGCCAGGCATGTGACTCAAAGAGGCATGACTGCAGAAACAGCACTGTACTAACAGGGCAATGAACTAGATCCTGATGATTATGATTACACCAGAGATGAAAGTTCAACATAGTCTTTACAACCTCAGTTGGGAGACCGGTGTCTAGGAGCTGGTCCCCCTCAGGGGCCAGACCAAAATTCTAAATCCAAAGGTGGGGGTGGAGACTCACCCCCTGCATCTGAGAGAGGTAGCTCCCCCTGACAGGAATCACCCAAGGAGCCATGTCCAGAAGGGAAATTAGGTCCACAAGCCAGATTCAGGTGGGTCAATGAGGAGCCACCAGTAACAGGCAGACTTGGTCATGGCATATGCTGGCTAGGACCCCCATGAGCAGAGCTATCAGAGAAAGTATACAGATGGAGACTCGGCTACATTTGCACCATGGTGAAAATAGAAAGCCACAGGGCACAGTGGGTAGACTCCTCAGAGGCGAATAAAGCTACGTGCATCTGGCAAAAATGCCTTATGCATTCCACAGTCTATGAGTGGAGATGCTATTCCCCAGGCCTCAGCCCCTGCCTCAATCTGTGTGCCATGTGTGCCTCCCAAATGCCATGGGCAGGACAGCCATCTAGGAACACTCCCAAAGAGGGGGTGTCTATCGAGTCTTGCAAAAATATCATGCCCAAAGAGGGGGTCCCAAGGTGAGAAACCAGGGTCTGTCCATATAAGAAGGGTATGAAGCTCATGACGCATAACCCTCGTGATCCTGAAAAGGGTGTCTGCAGAGGTGAAAAACTCCTTCTCCTGAGTTCAAACAGATGTGAAAAACCCCTGCTCCTGAGTTCAAACAGTCTCAGGTGTAGTAGACCTAAAGGAATGATAAAGACAGATGAAGATGAAGACAGGCATCCTTCAGGGTCATCACCACAAACCAGTCATTGGACCTGATCTGCAACACAATGACCATAACATTAACATCTCGAACTTGTATGTTTCTGTGTACAATTTGAAACACAGGTTAAAATGTGTTTCAAATGTGCTCAATCTGGAAGGGGAAAATGCTCTATGGCCCCTTTCTTCTCCTGGAGGAATGAAGATTGTTCTGCGGCAACAACAGAGGGCAGCACAGCTTGAAAGAAGCAGGATGTCAGGCAAACTGGATTCTGCCTTTTCCCAAAGTATCCAGAAACCACTGAGACACACCTGGCAGAAGCTTCCTTTCTGCCAGATGGTCTGAGAGAGGTGTTAACCTCTCACTGTTCTCAACTTGCCTGGTGCCCTGAAACAGTGAGCTGGCAGGGCAGCAACATAACAAGCAGGAGCATGGGTGGCCAAGGCTGACCCTCAAAGTTGGTCATAAAGGGACATCCCTAGAAATCCTAACCCTCAGATGTTTGGATTCCTTTCTGCCCCTAAGTGCTGGCTAACTAGATTTTACAGGGAATCAGGCTGCAATGCTAGCCTTCTTTTTCTGCCTCAGCAGGCCAGCCTGGAGCCAGTGGCTAGTGGTTAATAGCCCAAGTGCCTCACTGTTGTGAGGCAAGAACAGGCCCTTAGGAAAAATCGGGGCATTTAAAAGAAAGGTTTTGTATTTTTCTTTTATCTCCATCAGCTTGCCCCTCAATTCAGTGGTTTTTAAATGTCTTATATTGAAATGTCTGAGGACATCTAAACAATCTATTACATTTTATATCTGTTGACAGTCATTGCAAAAATAGCATAAAATCCCATTCAGATATACTTTCTGGAGCCACTGTATATATTACATTCAAATCATTTTATTTTATTATTGCAGGAGGTTTCAGTATACTGTAAGCAGCCAGCAGAGGGCGGCATTTGTGCACAGTGAAAGTACATTACATTTACGTTTACATTTCTGGCATTTTGGAGATGCTCTTATCCAGAGCGACGTACAAAAGTGCTTTAGTTCTCAGTCAATGAATACATTAACACTGGTTCAATAGGACACAAACTTGGGATACCATTAGCCTAAACTGACCGGGATTTTTTAAAATTTTTTTAAACTTTGCAACATAATACATAAGCACGGGAAAATAAGAGCTAGTTTAAGTGCTTCAGGAAGAAGTAAGTCTTCAGTTGCCGTTTGAAGACGGTCAGAGACTCGGCCATACGGATACCTAGGGGAAGTTCGTTTCACCACCTCGGTGCCAGAACAGAGAAGAGTCTACATGTATACCTACCATTTTCCCTGAGAGATGGTGGGACCAGTCGAGCAGTGCTAGTGGATCTGAGTGAGCGAGGTGCAGTGCGAGGAGTGACGAGAGCTTTGAGGTAAGATGGCTGGTCCATTCTTGGCTTTGTAGGCAAGCATTAGTGTTTTGAATCTGATGCGTGCAGCTACCGGAAGCCAGTGGAGGGAACGCAGCAGTGGGGTGGTGTGGGAGAACTTAGGCAGGTTGAACACAAGTCGTGTGGCTGCATTTTGGATCATTTGCAGTGGGCGAATTGCGTTCAGAGGTAGACCTGCCATATAAAGTAGCCCTTCTTGAGTATTCAGTTGACCAGAATCCTTCAAAGATTAGCCTGGAGTACCTGAATGTCACGATACTACAGGCCACTTTATGATGCTATTCTTTGTTGCACCTTTCTAGGGAGGTGACTGGTGCAGAATGTCAGAGCTTTACTCAAGATTGAACCAAGAAGAGAGAAAAAAGTTAAGAATGAAAAGAAAGACAAGAATCAATAAAAGAATGAAGAAACTGAAAAAAACCTCAAAACAATAGAAAGTAGAGAAATCTAAAAGATAAAACTACCTCTGGTTATATATGTATATAGTTCAAAGGATATTGTTCCAGAACTTTTGTGATCTGTTTTGATGCAATTTTGCAAACTTAAGTTGTTATGATATGCTTTTTTGGAGAAAAGGGGCTTTTTCCTAGCCACCTATACATGAAATCCATACTTGTTCAGTCCTTTCTGATTGAAGTGTCATGAACATAGGTCCTATAGGTCACATGATGTAGTTCTTGTATTTTTCTTTGTATCTCAGATCATTAAACAGTCTGATAAACAAAAACAAAATTGTAAGAAGGTGTACTTGTCTTTTTCCTATTCCTTGCTTCCCGTGTGCCTAGCCTTAATCCTTAATCCTCGTTCATCACAGAGTGACAGACCAGGACAGGTTCTGGTGTGTCAGGAGCTGCGCATTTGTCACAGATATCTGGGACACTTCCCTGAAAGACCACCAGATGGCAACCACACACATTATTTTGAACAGTTTCTGTTGTGTTTTTATTTACATTGCCATGTAGGTTTTGTTCCAATTCATGTCTTTATGCCTCCCCTCCCCCCCGTCATTGGTTGGTGCCCTAATGTGTCACGATAATGCTCATCTGTTTTATGTCAAAAAGTTGCATTATTTAAGCTCCTAAGTTTTACCATGTCTTGGTCTTCCAACTGTTATTTCCACTGTGTGTTTGTTCTGTTACAGCCTTGAGCTAGCATTTGATTTTGCTTTTTTTTTCTTTGACACAGTTTATTTTACTATACAAATAAATGGAATTCTGCACCTGCATACACCTTCAACCATGACATTATCTAAAAATTAACAATGTACAAGTTTATTAAAAATGAATAGTGAAAAATCGTTTATAGAGATTTATAAACGATGTTGGATGTTAAATGTCGTTACCACAATGAAAGACACAGAAAGGGCGGCTAGGACCTATGTTCATGACACTTCAATGAGAAAATCCCAGAAAGGGTGGTTTTACTTTAGTCAAATATACAACCCAGTCAACAGAGAAAAGTGAGCACAGCAATTAAACTAATGAGTTTAAAATACTGTGAATAGAACCAGGAAGAAAATAAACACAACGACCCAGAGAAGGAGATACCAAATTAAATGTGATCAAGGCTGTTCAGTAAAAGGTATAAATTAAAAACAGCAAGTCCAGCAACACAGGCATTAGCAATAAATGGAACTCATTAAATTTACAACATTTGGCAGACGCTCTTATATCCAGAGCGAAGTATAAAATTGCTTTGGAGACTCCATCAATGAATAAATCAGTACTGGTTCACAAGGCCACATACTAAGGATAAAAACTAAAACTCAGTTTGGAGGAAATATAGCACACAAGTTTATTCATTTATTTATTCACTTTTATTTTTTTTTATTATTATTCAAACACAATAAGAACATAAAGTCAAATAATTTTTTTAATAAAATAAGAGCTAGTTTAAGTATTTCAGGAATTGTTAGGACTTCACCCGATATAGTCCAGTCTGAGCAAGCACCTGAGCAACCTGTGTAGAAAACAATTGGCCAAATTCTTCTGAGGTTGTAAAGAAGAAACCAACATTAGCGGGTCAAATTAGCAATGTGAGAGGAAAAGGACAGTTGATTTTACATGGTTACCCCAAGGTTGTGAGCAGTGGCAGAAGGGGTGATCAGTGATTGCAAGGTCCTGACCAGACAGTGAATCACCTGGGATGAACAGCAGTTTGGTTTTGCTGAGTTTTACCTTATGAGCTGTCATTCATGATGATATGTCTGCCCGAAATGCTGAGATTTTAGCAGAAGCTGTGGAATCTGAAAAAGGAAAGGATAAGATAAGTTGAATGCCATCAGCATAGCAGAGATGAGAGAACCCATGTGAGGATATAACTTGAGTGAGTATAGAGGGAGAAATGTAGAGGACCAATGTATTATGGTACACGGGTGGAGAGTCAAGTGAAGGAGTATGGGAATCCTGGCTGCATAATGTAGGGGTAGTCAAGGCAGTAGTAAAGGTCTGGCAGGTTATCTCAATCTTCTGATCATAAAAGTAGGCAAAGTCTTCAGCAGTCAGAGAGGACAAGGCAGGTGGAGCTGGTGGGTTGAATAGTGAAGAGATGATTTTGTGGAGCTTACAAGGATTCCGTGCAGAAGCTTCAAGCTTTTCCTTGTATAAGGCTGTCTTAGCAGAAGTCATGTTTGAGGACAATTTAGACAGAAGTGCACAGTAAGAGGCAAGATCTGTGTCTAGCAGTGATTTCTTCCACTTTCTCTCTGCTAATCTTAGTTCTCTCTGCTTGCCGCACAACACATAAGACAGCCAAAGAACAGGACCAGAAGACAGGGGGCAGAGAACGTCTATGGTTGACGAAAGAGAGAAGAGGAAAGTGTCTGTGGCTGAATCCAAGGTTAGGCAGAAAAAGGAGTCAAGGTCAGGAAGAGACAAAAAAAATACAGGAAACTACAGTGGATGAGGAGATAGAGCAAAGGTTTCGATGGGATAGAGAGAGAAATGTTGGAAGTTGGGTTTTGGTAGGACAGGGAGAGTGATGGTGAAGAATACAAAATGATGAAGCTGTGAAGTGGGGTAGCAGGGATGTCTGTAGCTAGGGAAGTAGTAATGGAGAAGTGGTAACTTAGTGGTTAAGGCGTTGGACTACTGATTACAAGTTTGTGAGCGTCATCAATCCACTGATGTGCCCTTGAGCCCAAATGCTGTAAATGTAAATGTAAATGTAAATCAGAACAATGACATTTCCTCACTTGTGCAAGGAAGGGCAGCTGTTGAATGTCAAGGGGAAGGAATTCAAATAAAAAATATATTAATGAGAATTAAACAAATGTTATTAAATAAAATGTTATTATTCTGGACTGGCACTGGGTTCACAATGCTCAGGGTTTTGTGTGAGCTGTGTTGTATGCTTCACCTTTACATGTCTTGTCTCATGTGTTAGTCAATAATGTGTCAAGTGCACAACTTGTTTTCAAGTTTCTAAAGGTCTCCTGCACTACCCTATTGCTGCACTCCCTCTATTGGCCTCCCGTAGCTGCTTGCATCAGATTTAAAACACTGATGCTTGCCTACAAAGCCAAAAATTAACCAGCACCATCTTACCTCTTATAAATCCTGTCACAGCATCATGCTACCTCAAACCTTCCAGCACTGCTTGACTGATTTCAACATCTTTCAGGGTACAAGGTATTACTCTTCTCTGCTCTGACACCGAGGTGGTGAAATTAACTTCACCTAAATGTCTGAACAGCAGTCACTGGCTATCTTCAAATGATGGGTGAAAACATACCTTTTCCTGAAATATTTAAACAAGCACTTTGAATTACCACCCAGCGGAGACTTAGACTGATTCTTAGTCTGTGACCTACTGAACCAGTGTTCATGTATTTACTTCAGAAGCACTTCTATACATCACACTGGATAAGGGAATGTGTCAAATGCCATAAATGTAATGTCCATACACAGACAGAACAGTGAGGTAAACTACAATTACAGTGTGCAACATTACAGCACTCCACAAACTTAATTTCACAGGAAGCACTGCTACCCATGAATATGGCTGCTTAGAACTATACTCCCCCAAAAACCCACACACTCCCCCGCTCTCTGTTACCTCTGTTCAGTCAGCCTCAATCACACACTCCACTGTTAAAAGGATTTCCTTTTAAATGTAGCAGGCCTGATGCTACCTGGGTGTGGTGAGGCATTAGCAACTGCAGCTTAAATAAGTGAACAATAAGTCTACTGCCTTGAAGACAGATTGCATGGCTCTGCCTTATGCTGTCTTTGTGGTGTGTGGATACTCAGTTTGGTGGACGATGACCTTGGATGGAACTCCAGCACTGCCAGAGAGCATCTCCAGGAGCCTTGGGTACAATCACAGTCTTGTTATTTTTGTAAATTTCAAACAAGAGTGTGTGGGAGAAAGATGAGGGGCAATAGAGACTATTACATTTTTGGGTAATAAATGCTAGCCTGCCTAATACAGGATTGACACTCACATCAACAGATTGTCAATCACTTTAAACCAATCAGTTGGTGTGTCATTCCTATAATTCCTAGAGATTTGGTAGGCTAGTATTTGGTAGCAGCTCTGTTTTAACATACTGAATGGGTAGCATACCTGATACAAAAACCATCTGGGCCAAAAACATTCCCAAGCCACAAGAGACTGCTCCAATTCCTGTCCCCGTCAACCAGCTTCTCTCACATGCAAATGTAGGCGTTCTACCAAAGCTTCTATCAGTTATATGACATCAGTCTTTCCTCCCTCAAAAAAAAGGATCATACAAACAAACACCTAAACATGCCTTAATTAAATAAATAAACTACTTTACTTATCATAGAGTGATCACTAATAATACCGGAATGCAATTCATGTTTTGTAGTAGTGTGTGTGTGCATATAACACAATAACACAATTTTATCTGCAAAATAAATTATATTTGATAATCCTTATGTTGCAAAGCTGCCATCTTTCTCTAGGTAAAGAAGAAGGTAAACCTGCACTTGTATTATTGTATTATTACAAACCAATTTTTTCTGATGTATTACCTTTCAATTATCAGAATCATCTCAAATAACCTGAAAAACTACATTTTTCAAATTGAATTTATGGTACTTTGTGTGTTGTTTAAAATAAGCTAACCATGGTGAGCTTTGGTGATGCAAAACAATGTGTGTACAGGTTGTATTGGTAACCAAATTTTTGGAAAAGGAAACAGTTTGGGTTACACTTATTAAACATGGGCACTATACATAGGTACTTTATTGGCAAATAAACTTAATAACTTAATTGTCCTTTTGAATCACATGAACTCATTTCATTCTGTTCATCATCAATGAAAAAGCCATGGACTCAGTCACTCAGTCACAATCTGTTTCCGATTTTATTGCCTGCACCCATTCAGGTAAAGGATTTATTTTTTTAAGGATACATTTAAATCTTTCCATCTAATCTAATTTCTTTCTTTTAAAGAAATAATAATTACTTATATCCAGTCACAATCAAAATTATTCAACCCCCATTGCAAATCAGCTTTATTGTCAACATTTACAGACTTTCAGCTGTTTGCAATGAACAAATCAAACAAAAGCAACTGAAATAGCTTAACCCATCAAATGCTTCAAATGGTTTCCCCAAATTCAACTGAAAATGCAACTTTTAATGAATTCTGAAGTTGCAAAATAGTATCATTGACTATATATATATATATTATATATATATATATATATATATATATATATATATATATATATATACACACACATACACAAGTGTTAAACCCTTGAAGTTTGTAGATGGCACTATGCTTATTGGTGATAAGTTCATATTTGCAAGAAGTGGACAGCTTGTACTCCACAAGAACAGGAAACAGGCAGGAACAATTACTACAGAGCCCTCACAACTTTTTGTGCATGGACGCCACACAAGAAAAAGGACTCTTACATAAAGACATGGTCTGTAACTTGTAAATTGTTTCCTACATAAAGTGCTTAAAAAATTTAAATAATAATAAACAATAAAAGTGATCTCCACCAACCCATCTCTAATCACTTCTTAAAAGATGAAGAGCATCAATGCAATCAAGACTAGCAGGAGCCAATGAAGAAATGAAGAACAGAGATGCTGAGCAGATGCTTAAAGTAAAAAAACTAAAAACAAAAAACGGCTGTAACGTCCAGGCACCCCCACCCTATGTGGGGGTCAAACCCGGACCTCCATGGTTGCCAGGTGCACATGCCTGCACGCCATAGAAAGAGACGCATACACAGTATTCAGCAAAGCACTGCTTTTATTACATAAACACAAGACATGGGGAAAACTAACCTAAACACTAGACATGACACGAATAAAACAAAACCTTACATACAAAACCGAGAACATGGAACAATGACCAATAAAGACAGATACAAAAGGATCCCTACTTATAGGGCTAAACATTAGGGCTAATTGGATACAGGTGAAACAATCAGGAATGAGAACAATGGGCAGGGAAACAGACAAGCAGGCTTCCAAGATTCACCAGCCAGTGCCCTCTCCAGGGCTGGCAGGGAACTGTCCAGCTGTTCCTGACAATGGCATAATATTATACTTATAACTGAATTATAATTTTTCAATACTCAGTATTTTCTCCTACACTATATTGAAGTGCAACATTCTGTTGTAATAAATAGTGTTCTCTAGTAGATGTTTGTTTAATCAACTGTAAACAATTCTGTTGCAATATATGTAGTAAGCTTTTTTTGAGTACATTGAAAGATATTTGTATTCTTTTCTCCACTATAGTGATAATACATCAAATCCAATAGTCAAGTTGTAATTTTTTTGTGTCATAGTAAGACGGGAGTACAATATGAAATGAAGTTCTTATTTGTTTTCCTGTAACATCACAACAAATGCTACAAACATACATTATCTACAAAATTGCAAAATGAAACAAAGTACACAATTGAAGAATTGAGTTGTGCTAAACTCTAGGCAGGCATCTAGGCTGAAGATATACAGCAAGGATACTGCACCATGGGGAAGACAATAGAGACTGCACGGAAAAAGTGTTGTTGTTGTTTCGAGGAGCACAATAAGGAGGTAATTGAACACAAATGACCCGCACGGTTACCAGGAGAAAGCCATTACTTTCCCATGCCACAAAAAGGCCCGCTTTCAGTACACCAGACAGCACCTAGACAAGCCTCACAGCTTCTGGAGCAGAGTCATTTGGAGTGATGAGACCAAAATTGAACTTTATAGTCACAACCACAAACACTATGTTTGAGGAGGAGTCAACAAGGCCTACGGTGAAGAGTACACCATTCCCACTGTAAAGCATGGTGGTGGATCTCTGACAATTTGCATTCTACAGCACAAAAGCTGTGCATGGGACTCTCTTGGATGTTCCAACATGACAATGAGCCAAAGGACAAGGCCAAATTGACTCTCCAATGGCTACAGCAAAAAAGGTGAAGGTTCTGGAGTGGCCATCACAGTCTCCTGACCTCAATATCATTGAGCCACTTTGGGGAGATCTCAAACATGCAGTTTGTGCAAGACAACCAAAAAACTTACAGGAACTGGAGGCATTTTGCCAAAAAGAATGTCCAGCTATGCCACCTGAGAGAATTAAGGACCTCATGCACGATTATTACAAAAGACTGCATGCCATCATTGATGCTAAAGGGGGCAATACATGACATTAAGAACTAAAGGTATGCAAACTTTTGAAAAGGGATTATTTCCTCATTTTCTTTATTGTCATGCTTTGTTCAATGATTGTGCCATTCTCTTATGCCTTAGATATGAACTTGAGTCCTATAAGAAATAAAATAAATTTGTTTTGCCTTCTCACTCATGTTTTATTTAAATAAAATGGTATATATCTTGCAAATTCTCCCAGGGTATGCAAACTTTTGAGCACAACTGTATATTCAAACAGAAGCCAAAGAATTGTCAAAATGTTTCCTGCCTCATATCTAGTTTTCCTAGTGTAGTCCCAGCACCCACCTCAACCCTGACTCACTGCTCTCCATCTCCTCTCACAAACACAAAATTCATTTTTCTCAGGAAAGAAGTGCAACAGCAGAATATAGCTTTCTGTGAGGTTTTAATTCCTGTGATTTACATAATCACAGCAACACACACATTGGATGCATGAGCAGAGCAAAAGCAGTAAGTGACCATTGTGCTTTTACACCAGCAGCTGAACCGACCCTTACACAAACAGTTTGCATTATTTTATTTTGACTTTAAATCCAAACTGTGTCAAGATGCTTATTTTGTAGTTTATTTTACTTTAATTTGTTTTATCAATAATTTTGTTCTCTTTGTTTTTGTGTAGTGCGAGTAGTAGTAGATAAAAGGTCATTACTTTATCTTTATCTGTTGCTAAGTTTAAGAAGAAAGATGAGAGACTCAACCAAACCTGTTGTGCCTGTTATGTGCTTTTGCTTTTTGATCACCAGAATTTGAAAGAATGTGATATTGCCCCCCATACCGTATTAGCATATAACATGTTGTGTTTTTTATGTAGTTTGCGATTTAAATTAATCTTTAACTTAAGGTAGACTTGTTGATTAAATCAATTAAACATGCTGTTAGGGTTTGGGGAAAAAACCTCATGCAATAGTATGTTTTTGTGGGTACTTTGTTTGTACAAATGCTTTTCCACAATGCTAAATATCATGGTGACTGTGTGAAATAGTATATACATCAATTTAATGGTGAAATTCAAGTAGCAGTAACATAAAAAATTGAAGTAACAAATTAAAACCTGATAAAACACTTTACCTTGTAGATTTTGAAATAACACATTTGTTTGTGTATGTGTGTGTGTGTGTGTGACGTCCAGCTCAGCCCCCGCCCGTGAGAGCGCAGACCCAAACGCAGGATTCAGTGAAGCACTGTTTTATTTACATAAACACAATACAGGGGAAAGACGAACATAAACACTCGACTCATGGTTACATCATACCATAAACCCCAAAACCCGACATAACACCCACGGGACAGCTATACACAGAACATTGACCCACGCCACACATGTACACCAGGATCCCTCTTATAGGGAAACACATCAGGGTAATCAGGGATAGGTGACACAATCAGGGTGGAGAACAATGGGCAGGAAACACACAGACATAAACAGGCTTCCAGGATTCTCCTGCCCCTCCCCGGGCCTGGCAGGGAACTGTCCAGCTACTCCTGACAGTGTGTGTGTGTGTGTGTGTGTGTGTGTGTCAGTGTTTACAGGGCACAGGTATTTGTGCATGGACACCACACAAGAAAAAGGACCCTTATATAACGACATGGTCTGTAGCTTGTAGCTTCCTCCCCCGGTCCAAAGACATGCATTGTAGGTTGATTGGCATCTCTAAATTGTCTGTAGTGTGTGATTGTGTGAGTGAATGAGAGTGTGTGTGTGCCCTGCGATGGGTTGGCACTCCATCCAGGGTGTATCCTGCGTTGATGCCCGATGACGCACAGGCTCCCCGTGACCCAAGAATAGATCAGAAAAGCGGTAGACATCATGGCAGGATAAAATAGTAAGTACTACTGCAGGACAGTCTGACTTGGTAACTCATACAGAATAACTAATGTGCGCCGGACACGCCTGTGTCCTGGGAATCAGTTTTAAACAAATGACAAGTGAGGATCTAAGCAGATCACTTTAAGAGAAATTTGCTGCTCCAAAGATTCAGAGGACAAAAGTTCAAATTGAGCACAGTCATTATTTTAGTGTTTAGTAAGTAATGCTTTGGGTGCGATGGGCAATTACAGTATTTGTGCAGCAATCTTATTCTGCTTTACATAAAACAAAACTATGAAAAAGAAATTTCACTTGATGATTGGTCAAATATCAACAATAAAAGATGAGCTATTGGGTTATTGGGTTGCTGTATAACATCAGTAATGATAATATAGACTGTTGCTGATTACGTTAGCTTACTTAGCTAACTAAAACTTAACTAACCATACATTATATAATTAATATAATGACAGATTTATTCACATACACAAGAATGTTACAAACTAATATTAGATTCATATAAAAAAAAGGACAACTTAAAACAAATCCTGCAGGTAAGGCCACAGGTCATGGGTATGTAGGTGGTGGGTGGGGTCAGGGTTTTCTTCCATTGCAGGCTACAGTATTTCAGGCTGTGACACTGCATTTTACCAAACTGTTTGCGCTCGCTGCATTTTAATAAAACCAAAAAGATACATTACGTTTGTTCAAAAATAAATAACGAGAGATGTGGGATAATGTAGTGGAGTAGAAAGTACGATATGTTACTTCAAAATGTAGTGGAGTGAAAGTAAAAAGTCTCTGTAAATATTTATACTTTAGTACAGATATTAGTACAGATACTGGAAAACAATAATTTAGTACATTAATAAATTACATTTACTTCGTTACTGCCCACCACTGGTATTTATACAGAAGCAAGGGTTAATATTCATATTTATCTATTGATAAACAAAAGAAACAGACGTGATGGTTGACGTGTTTACTGGCAGTTTGGCAAGTTTATTATGGAAAGGATTATCTATCTAAACTAAATTACGGAAGAAGAACCTGTCATGGAGTGTTTGCCACGTGTTTATCAAAACAGCAGAAAAAGAATTTCTAGGTCAAAACAAAGGATATCACGGTCAAAAGATAAGGTCATATAAAATGTTATCCCACAGTCAGCCCAGGGCCACTGTCATGTTTCTGGTATCCATGGCATGAAGAAAGCAGACCCAGCGCGGAGATAGACAGCAGACAGGGGTTTATTAACTCAAAATACACACGGAGACAAACATGCATGATGCCACACTACACGGAACATGAAGACATTATAAAGACGCTACATAGAGATGATGACCAGCCCCGAACCCTGGCAAAAGGCCGCTATAAATACAAAACATAATTACGAATAACATTAGGGACAGGTGAACATTAATCAGGAAACAATAGGAAAGGCGGGGCTAACACAAGCACATGACATGAACGTAAACGTTGACGTAACATGACATAACACAACCCCTGCTGGAAACCCCCCCTAGTGGCCCAACCCAGGGCCTACTTCCCGTAACATCTCCCCCCTCTCAAAGGCGTGGCTCCCGACGCGCCAAAACATAACCCTCCCCATCAGTCTGGGCAGTCCGTAAGTCCCGAACAGGAACGAGGAGCATAGCGGGGCAGGTAGGGGGAGCGAGAAGCATGGCGAGGCAAATGGGGGGGGAGCGAGGAGCGAAGACGAGGCAAATGGGGGTAAGCGAGGAACAAAGGTGAGGCAAGTGGGGGGAGCGAAGATCAAGGCAAGGCACGTGGGGGGAGCGAGAAGCAGGAGCGAGACAGGTGGGGGGAGCACGGGGCCCGACGGCAAGGCCAAAGGGCCCCACGTGACGTCCACAATCGAGCGGAGGCGCCGAGCGATGACCACAGCCCAGCAGCAGAGCCGAGCAACGTCCACTGCTGAGCCGCAGGGCCGAGCGACGTCCACCGCCGAGCCACGACCCCGAGCGGCGTCCAACGACGAACGATGGCGCCGAGTGACGATCCCTGTCCCGCCGAAGCTGGAAACTCCCCAAGAGGCGGGCGGGTGGGAGACAGCTACATCCACATGATCTCCCTCGCCACCACAGAATGACGCAGAATCCCTCGCAGAAACCAGAACCAAAAGGAAAAAACCCAACCCAACAGAACCCCAAGACAAAGTCCAAAAAAAAAACCTGACTTGAAACCCCCTCCATTATCTATGAGTGCGGCGACGTCTCCCACGGAAATCCTCGTCGTGGAACGACGCCCCTCATGGGAACCTGGGCGGAGCCGGGGCCAAACCAACAAAAAAAATCCCCCAAAAATCCAAAAGTTTTTTTGCCGGGACCCTCCTCCATTTTCCACGAGTGAGGCCACGCCTCCCACGGAAATCCTCGTCGTGGGACGACGCTCCTCACGAGAACATAAACAGGGCACGGGCCAGAATCAACAAAAAAACCCCCAAAAAATCCCAAAATCCAGGCCGGAGCATAATCCACAACCAAGCAGAACATTATGACCGGAAAAAAAAAACCTCGCTAGCCATCGCGCTGGGTCTGTTACCGAACAGTTGGCTGGTCGTTCTGTCACGTTTCCGGTATCCATGGCATGAAGAAAGCAGACCCAGCGCGGAGATAGACAGCAGACAGGGGTTTATTAACTCAAAATACACACGGAGACAAACATGCATGACGCCACACTACACGGAACATGAAGACATTATAAAGACGCTACATAGAGACGACGACCAGCCCTGAACCCTGGCAAAAGGCCGCTATAAATACAAAATATAATTATGAATAACATTAGGGACAGGTGAACATTAATCAGGAAACAATAGGAAAGGCGGGGCTAACACAAGCACATGACATGAACGTAAACGTTGACATAACACAACCCCTGCTGGAAACCCCCCCAGTGGCCAACCCAGGGCCTACTTCCCGTAACAGCCACGGTCAGCCCAGGACACAGTGTGCCAAGTCTCACTGCCCACTGGTGCATCCCACAGCCCCAAACTCACACGACCATCACCCTTTAAGGCCAGAGGTCGGTCCAGTCCAGCAAGGAGCAAGACCTACTTTGTTGCGTTGATTGGAACTTATATGTAGTGTGGAGCCAATGTAGTGTGGATAAGATAGGACTGATGTCTTCATACATGTATCTTCTGGCTCTTGTTAGGATTCTAGCTGCTGTATTCTGGACTAACTGGAGCTTGTTTATTCTCCTACTGGAACATCCAGACAGTAAAGCATTATAATAATCTGAGGTAACAAAAGCATAAACTAGTTTATTTGCATCATGTAGGGACATCATATTTCTAATCTTATCAAGATTTCTTAGATGAAAGAAGGCTACCCTAGTGATATTATCTACATGAGCTTTAGACGAAAGACCAGAGTCAATAATCACATCAAGGTCTTTTACTTCTGAACATGATCAAACAGAAAGACAATCCAGAGTTACTCTATAACCAGAAAGCTTACTTCTGGCCTCTTGTGGTCCTAGTATGAGCACTTCTGTTTTGTCTAAGGTAAGCAGAAGGAAGTTTGTAAGCATCCACTGTCTAATGTATTTGACACGTTTTTCAATCTTAATAAGCTGGTGTCTCTCATCTGACTTAGCTGAAACATACAGCTGTGTGTCATCACCATAACAGTGGAAGCTAAAACCATGTTTACAAATAATTGCACCAAGGGGTTGCATACACAAGGAGAAAAGCAATGGGCCTAAAACAGAACCTTGTGAAACACCGAAGTCACCATTTAGATCTACGAACTGATAACGATCA
>JAUCMX010000008.1:26866541-26884893 GCA_033459395.1 Hemibagrus guttatus
TAACTTAAATGTCCTTTTGAATCACATGAACTCATTTCATTCTGTTCATCATCAATGAAAAAGCCATGGACTCAGTCACTCAGTCACAATCTGTTTCTGATTTTATTGCCTGCACCCATTCAGATAAAGGATTTATTTTCTTAAGGATATATTTAAATCTTTCCATCTAATCTAATTTCTTTCTTTTAAAGAAATAATAATTACTTATATCCAGTCACAATCAAAATTATTCAACCCCCATTGCAAATCAGCTTTATTGTCAACATTTACAGACTTTCAGCTGTTTGCAATGAACAAATCAAACAAAAGCAACTGAAATAGCTTAACCCATCAAATGCTTCAAATGTTTTTTTCAACAGAAAATGCAACTTTTAATGAATTCTGAAGTCGCAAAATAGTATCATTGATTAAAAAAAAAAATTAAAAAAATTATATATATATATATATATATATATATATATATATATATATATATATATATATATATATATATATATATATATATATACACACACACAACTGTTAAACCCCTGAAGTTTGTAGATGGCACTATGCTTATTGGTGATAAGTGCATGTTGGCAAGAAGTGGACAGCTTGTACTCCAAAAGGACAGGAAACAGGCAGGAACAATCACTACAGAGCCCTCACAACTTTTTGTGCATGGACACCACACAAGAAAAAGGACTCTTATATAAAGACATGGTCTGTAACTTGTAAATTGTTTCCTACAAAAAGTGCTTAAAAAATTTAAATATATACATCATGGCAGAAGAAAATAGTGAGTACTACAGCAGGACAGTCTGACTTGGTAACTCATGCAGAATAACTAATGTGCGCCGGACACGCCTGTGTCCTGGGAATCAGTTTTAAACAAATGACAAGCGAGGATCTAAGCAGATCACTTTAAGAGAAATTTGCTGCTCCAAAGATTCAGAGGAAAAAAGTTCAAATTCAGCACAGTCATTATTTTAGTGTTTAGTAAGTAATGCTTTGGGTGCGATGGGCAATTACAGTATTTGTGCAGCAATCTTATTCTGCTTTACATAAAACAAAACTATGAAAAAGAAATTTCACTTGATGATTGGTCAAATATCAACAATAAAAGATGAGCTATTGGGTTATTGGGTTGCTGTATAACCTCAGTAACGATAATATAGACTGCTGCTCAAGAGTTGCTGATTACGTTAGCTTACTTAGCTAACTAAAACGTAACTAACCATACATTATATAATTAATATAATGACAGATTTATTCACATGCACAAGAAAATCCTTCAACGTTACAAACTAATATTAGATTCATATATAAAAAAAGGACAACTTAAAACAAATCCTGCAGGTAAGGCCACAGGTCATGGGTGTGCAGGTGGTGGGCGGGGTCAGGGTTTTCTTCCATTGCAGGCTACAGTATTTCAGGCTGTGACACCAAACTGTTTGCGCTCACTGCATTTTAATAAAACCAAAAAGATACATTACGTTTGTTCAAAAATAAATAACGAGAGATGTGGGATAATGTAGTGGAGTAGAAAGTACGATATGTTACTTCAAAATATAGTGGAGTGAAAGTAAAAAGTCTCTGTAAATATTTAGACTTTAGTACAGATACTATTACAGATACTGGAAAACAAAAATTTAGTACATTAATGAATTACATTTACTTCGTTACTGCCCACCACTGGTATTTATACAGAAGCAAGGGTTAATATTCATATTTATCTATTGATAAACAAAAGAAACAGACGTGATGGTTGACGTGTTTACTGGCAGTTTGGCAAGTTTATTATGGAAAGGATTATCTATCTAATCTAAATTACGGAAGAAGAACCTGTCATGGAGTGTTTGCCACGTGTTTATCAAAACAGCACAAAAAGAATTTCTAGGTCAAAACAAAGGATATCATGGTCAAAAGATAAGGTCATAAAAAATGTTATCCCACAGTCAGCTTGTCACAACCTGCCCAAGCGCCGGCCGCAAGAGGGAGCTCTCGCCTGACTTTTGAGATTACTTCCGGGTGCACGCTGGCTTTAAAACATCGCACATCGCGAAGTATCTTTTCTGTGGGGAGTACCGAGCGTTTGATTATTGGATTGCTTTTTGTGTATGACTTGGACTGTTTATCGATTTCTCTTTTGGATTACCTGTGTGGATTACCTATTGTTACCGAACTGGACTGTTTAACGTTTTCTCTTTTGGATTACCTGTGTGGATTACCTGTCGTTACCGAACTGGACTGTTTAACGTTTATGCTATTGGATTGTCTCTGTTATATCTGTTGTTGGCTTACTGATTCCGGACTGTTTAAGGACTTTCGTTTCTTTCTCTTCCTGTTTGTTTATACGCTCAAATATATTACTTCATTGCCAAACTCTGTGCCTGTCTCCGACTCTGTCTGTGCTCATCCCCTATTGCCAGCTCGGCGAATGGATCCGAACACCTCCGCCTCCGGTGGAGCTTCCTCACAGAATACTTCGCCTATCATGGATCCAGCGGAGCTGCGCAACATCATAGTGCGGCAAGGAGCTCTTAAACGCTCCTACCAAGACCAGGTGGAGGCACTGCAAGACCATCTACGCAGTGCGAGCCTCGCCGCACCACGGGACCTGCCCGCAGCTCGCGGTGAGTCACCCCGTCTAGCCTTGCCAGACAAATTTGAGGGTTCTGCCGACCGCTGTCGGGGTTTCTTGAGACAATGTGAGGTGTTCTTCTTGCACCAGCCAGGGATGTATAGAGAAGAGGAAACCCAGTGTGCACTGGTTATGTCCTTACTAACTGGTAGGGCATTGGAGAGGGCTTCCGCAGTGTGGGACGCCGATCCTCAGATTAGGTCGTCGTTTGCTTACTTCTCAGGCATGATTCGTGAGGTATTTGAGTACCCTGCTGGGGGCAAGGACATATCTGTGCAGCTCATGGAGCTAGGCCAGGGCTCTGACACCGCAGCAGATAACGCCATTAAGTTTCGCACCCTGGCAGCGCAGTCGGGGTGGAATGACGTGTCACTATGGGCAGTGTTTCGGGCCAGTCTGAACCCTGAGCTCCAGATGGAGCTAGCGTGTCGCACTGAGGAGACCACATTGTCCCAGTTTGTAGCCACAGCCATCCGTTTGGATAACCTCATGCGCCAACACCAGGCAGAGGCTTCACGTTTCACCACAGCCTGTCCCAGGAGCCGGCCAAACTACTCCAGTTTCAGGAGGAGGTCCCAGAGCCCATGCAACTGGGGAGGTCCAGGCTGGCAGAGCCGGCGCATCAACAACGAAGCCGGATGCGGTTATGCTATAACTGCGGGGCTTCCAGACATCTAAGCCCTCGGTGCCTGGAGAAACCTTCATCGGCACAGGTGGGTGGCGGTTCATGGTTCTTCAGCTTGCTGATGCCAGTGTGGTTGTGTGTATCTAATCGCTGTGTTCCTGTCTCAGCACTAATTGACTCTGGGGCAGCCGTCAACCTTATCGACGGGGCATTGGTGGAGAGACTCGGGATCCCCACCTTCCCCTGTTTACCACCTCTAAGGATTACGGCCATTGACAGTCGGCCGATTGGTCAATCTTAAACGTCAGACGGAACTGCTGGATTTCCGAGTGGGCCTTTTTCACCAGGAATGTCTGGCGTTCTACATCACTTCCTCCCGTGCCAACCCTATGATCTTGGGATTCCCATGGCTCAGGCGTCATGATCCCCAAATCTCCTGGCACTCGGGGGAGCTGGTACGCTGGTCACCCGCCTGCAAGGAGAGATGCCTACGGGACCAGGTTCCTAGGCCCTGCAGGACCTCTTGCATGAGGGAATCGCCCCTCACTATCCCTGTCCACTCACCTCAGGAGTACGCAGAGTTTCGGGAGGTGTTCAGCGAGGAGAGGGCGGCTCGACTACCAGCGCATCAACCTTGGGATTGTGTCATCGATCTGCTGCCTAATGCCTCTCTGCCTAGGGGGCGGGTCTACCCCCTTTCGCTTCCTGAGTCTAAGGCCATGGAGGAGTACATTGAGACCGCTCTGGCAGCGGGCCACATTTGACCTTCCACGTCACCAGCAGCGGCAGGATTCTTTTTCGTGGGCAAAAGGATGGAGGCTTACGCCCATGTATAGACTATCGGGGGTTGAACGCTATCACCATTCCTTACCCCTATCCTCTGCCTCTGGTGCCTGCAGCGCTGGAGCAGCTGAGGGGGGCGAGGATTTTTACCAAATTGGATCTCAGGAGAGCCTACAACCTGGTTCGGATTAAAAAGGGGAATGAATGGAAGACCGCTTTCCACACCACTCATGGACACTATGAGTACCGAGTAATGCCCTTCGGCCTCACCAATGCCCCCGCAGTCTTCCAAGCCCTCATAAATGGGGTGTTTCAAGACCTGCTTGGGAAATGGGTCATTTCGTACATTGATGTGTACTCCGCCTCCCCAGAGGAACATGTACTACATGTCCGGGAGGTGTTATCCCGGTTACAGCAGCACCACCTGTACGTGAAGTTAGAGAAATGCGAGTTCCACCGGTCCACGGTGACCTTCTTGGGCTATGTGGTCTCACGACGGGGCGTGGAGATGGGCGTGGTCAAAGTCCGGGTGGTCACGGACTGGCCTGCCCCCACTACAGTGCGGGAGCTGCAGCGCTTCCTGGGTTTCGCTAATTTCTACAGGCACTTCATACATAACTACAGCTCGGTGGCAGGCCCGTTGACTTCATTACTAAGGGGGAAGCCCAAGAGGTTGGCCTGGACAGATCAGGCCCGGGCGGCCTTTCAGCAGCTGAAGGACTGCTTCACCACAGCCCCCATCCTACGACACCCAGACCCTGACTTACCGTTTGTGGTGGAGGTAGACGCCTCCAGTAGTGGCCTCGGGGCTGTGCTTTCCCAGCATCATGGAGAACCCGGGAAGCTTCATCCATGTGCGTTTTATTCCCGGAAATTGACTACTGCCGAGGCCAACTATGACGTGGGCAACATAGAACTTCTGGTGATCAAGGAGGCGCTGGAGGAGTGGCATCACTGGCTGGAGGGAGCGCGTCACCCATTCCAGGTACTCACCGATCATCGCAACCTGGAGTACCTTCGTGGTGCCAAGCGCTTAAACCCACGGCAGGCCAGGTGGGCCTTGTTCTTCACTTGGTTTCAGTTCATGGTGACATACTGCCCTGGGTCCAAGAACGGTAAGGCGGATGTGTTGTCACGGAAATTCGAGAGAGCCGACGAGCCTGTACTGACCGAGCCCATCCTGCCGCCCACCGCCATTCTGGCCCCGGTACGCTGGAACCTTGTGGAAGAGATCCAGCGGACTCATGCTGAGGAGCCGCCCACTGCTGGTTGCCCACCGACTAAGGTCTTCGTGCCCTCGCAGTTTTGTACCCAGGTGATGCAGTGGGTACATGAAGCTCCCAGCTCGGGTCATCCGAGGGTTCGTCGATCTACACAGCTCGTCCGCCGCCGGTTCTAGTGGCCATCCCTGGCTTTAGATGTGGAGAGCCACGTTCAGGCATGTCCCTCCTGCACCCAGGCACGGACTAGTCATCAACTCCCGGAGGGGCTGCTGGAGCCCCTTCTGATTCCTCAACGCCCCTGGTCCCACCTGTCAGTGGACTGTTTAACGGACCTGCCGGACTCAGGGGGTTACACTGTAGTGCTGGTGGTAGTGGATCGCTTCTCCAAGGAGTGTAAGCTAATTCCCCTTAAGGGGTTACCTTCGGCCATGCAGACTGCTGAGGCTCTGTTCGTGCACGTGTTCCGGAACTTTGGTCTGCCTGAGGACATCGTATCGGACTGGGGGCCACAATTTACCTCCCAGGTGTCGTTATGTGCACGACTAGGTATAGGCGTTAGCCTGAGCTCCAGCTACCTAACTCAGTCCTAAGTTCATCGGCCCGTTTGAGATTGTTCGGCAGGTCAACCCGGTGGCATACCGGCTGCAGCTTCCAGCGGCATATCGCATTTGCCCCACGTTCCATGTGTCCCTCCTTAAGCCAGCGCATCTTTTGGCTGGAGAGTTTCCGGACGGCAGGGAGCCGCCTCTGCCTCTGGATGTTGAGGGGTCTCCAGCATACCGGGTGCGTGCTCTCCTGGATTCCAGGCGGGTTCGTTCACGGCTTCAGTAACTCGTGGACTGGGAGGGCTACGGTGTCGAGGAACACTCGTGGGTGGAGGCCACCGACATCCTGGACCCGTCCCTCACGGAGGACTTCCACCGCGACCACCCGAACAAGCCTGCTCCGCGTCCGAGGGGTCGTTCATGGCGTAGAACCCCAGGAGTTGTCCCTAGGGGGGGGGCTCTGTCACGACCCACCCAAGCGCCGGCCGCGAGAGGGAGCTCTCGCCTGACTTTTGAGATTACTTCCGGGTGCGCGCTGGCTTTAAAAATGCTGCACACTTCCTGCACATTGCGAAGTATCTTTTCTATGGGGAGTACCGGGCGTTTGATTATTGGATTGCTTTTTGTGTATGACTTGGACTGTTTATCGATTTCTCTTTTGGATTACCTGTGTGGATTATCTATTTTTACCGAACTGGACTGTTTAACGTTTTCTCTTTTGGATTACCTGTGTGGATTACCTGTCGTTACCGAACTGGACTGTTTAACATTATGGGATTGGATATAGTGAGCAGGTGGTAGGATTGTAAGACTGGATGATTTGCAAAACCTCTTCTGCTGCAATGTTTAAGATATACCTCAATGAAGGAGTAGGGGAGTCTTGGCTGTGTAATGTAGATGAAGTTGGGGCAGAAGTGAAGTTCTGACAGATCTTTTCAATCTTCTCACTATAAAAAGTGGTGAAGTCTTCAGGGACTATGGAGCAGGTGGAGCTGGAGGGTTAAGTAGTGAAGAGATGGTGTTGTGGAGCTTTCGAGGATCTTGTGCAGAAGCCTCAAGCTTTTTCTTGTAGAAGGAAGTCTTGGCAGAAGTTATGTCCGAAGAGAATTTGAGATAGAGGTGATATCTGCGTCGAGTTGAGATTTATTCCACTTCCTCTTTGCTGATCATAGTTCTCTCCGATTGTTGTGCAGCACATCTGACATCCAAGGAGGACAAGAAGTCTCCCTACATTTAGTGGACAGAAGGCAGAGAAGGTCCATGGTTGAGGAAAGAGTGCAGGGTGTCTGTAGTTGAGTTCAGGGGTTGGGAGGAAAAGTGTCAGAGTTTAGGCTTAGTTATGCTTTATTTTGACCACTAGAGGTCGCCATTGGACCCTCATGCCTATAATTTTCACCTTAGTTATCAGCTCTATTGTTTTCACATGTGTCTCATTCTGTGTTGTGTATTTAAGCTGTGCTCTTTCTCTGCCTCTTTGTTTGGTTATTGTGATTCTCTAGGCAGTTGCTGCCGTAAGTGTTGCCCTTGTGCTAACGGTTTCTCCCGTGCCTTTTGGAGTATTTTCCTGTGTTTGTTTTTGGGAAGTTTTTCCAGAGTTTTGTTTGAAGATCATTGATTTTTCTTGTGGATTTCTTTCTTCCTTTTTTGACTGGCTAGCACTTGAAGAGTGGAGACATTGGCTTGAGGGGGCAAAACACCCATTCCAAGTGCTTACAGACCACAAAAACCTGGAGTACATTCAGCAAGCTAAGCGACTCAACCCCCGCCAGGCATGTTGGTCTTTATTCTTCAGCCGATTCCAGTTCATCTTATCCTACCGCCCCGGCTCTAAGAACCTAAAACCTGATGCACTGTCCCGAGTTTACGTAAACACACCTCAAGAAGATGCCATTACACCAATTATCCCCAGTTCCAAGATAGTAGCCCCTATCAGGTGGGAGCTGGAAGGTACTGTGAAACAAGCCCAAGCCAGAGAACCTGACCCAGGAGGAGGGCCCACTAACTGTGTTTGTCCCGAAAACGGTCCGCTCCCAGACCCTCCAGTGGGGTCACTGCTCACGACTAACTTGTCATCCAGGCACATCACGTACTCTTGAGTTCCTCCAGAGACGGTTTTGGTGGCCAACTATCAAAGAGGACGTCACAACATTTGTAAAGGCCTGTCCCACATGCAACCAAGGTAAAGCCTCTCACCGTTCACCCCAGGGGCTATTGCATCCTCTTTCAATACCACATAGGCCTTGGTCTCATCTTTCCATGGATTTTATCACTGGATTACCACTATCACAGGGCAACACCGTCATCATGGTCATAGTTGACAGATTCTCCAAGGCAGCCCGGTTTGTTCCCTTGCCCAAACTGCCCACAGCAAAAGAGACTGCTGAGTTGATTATAATCCATGTCTTTCGAGTCTTTGGCATCCCACAAGACATTGTGTCGGATCGAGGTCCCCAATTTTCCTCTCGTTTCTGGCGGGCATTTTGTCAGTCTTTGGGGGCTTCAGTGAGTCTATCTTCTGGGTTCCACCCAGAATCCAATGGGCAAACAGAGAGGCTCAATCAGGATCTTGAGACTACCCTGAGTTGTATGGCAGCTAACAACCCATCCTCTTGGTCTTCCTTTGTCATGTGGGCAGAATATGCTCACAACACCCTTCGCTCCTCTGCTACAGGCATGTCCCCTTTCGAGTGCCAGTTCGGGTATACTCCTTCACTGTTCCCTGAGCAAGAAGTGGAAGCTGCTGTCCCCTCCGCTCAACGGGGGGGGGGGGGGTTTTTTTTTTTTGTTTCAAAAGCCGTGCCGTCAGACATAGAATGTTTGAAAACCTGTTCTTCTCCCTTCAAAGGTAACCTCCCCTCCCGTACATGGGGCCAGCCAGCCTACACAGTCCACCAGTACTGGAGTCCGTCAAGTACGTGGGTCCCGGCAGTCTTGTGGACTGGAAGGCTAGGCCCTGAGGTAGAGCTCCTGGGTATCCTGCTAAGGACATCTTAGCCAAGCTCATTCAAGAATTCCATGCTCGCAAATCCCAGTCATCCTGGAAGGAAACGTCAGGAGTCGTTCCTACGAGGAGGGGGTCCTAGTTCAGAGTTTAGGCTTAGTTATGTTTAGTTTGACCAACTAGAGGTGCCATTGGACCCTCATGCCTGATAGATTTCACCTTAGTTATCAGCTCTATTGTTTTCACATGTTCTCGTTACTGATGTTGTGTTTGTACAGCTGTGTACTTTTTAGCCACAGTTTGGTTATGTAACGTCTAGAGTTACTGCCATAAGTGTTGCAAACCTTGTCTAACGGTAAATTCATCCCTGCACATTAATTGGAGTATTTTCCTGTGTATAATTATCTCTGGATTGAATCTGTCCAGAAGTTTTGATTAAATATTAGACAATTTTCCTTTATTTCCACCTTTTTGTACTGGTCTACTCTTACCGTTTTCGTGACTGCATTAAGAAAGGGTTAATCTTTTCTTTGTTTCAATAAACTCTTTGGAAGCAACTTAAGAAGGCATCTGACTATTGGGTTCATCTCCTGTCTGGGGGCTCAGTGGCAACTAAAAGACTGTCACACCAGAGACCTGAGTTCAAGACCTGTCCTGACAGAAAAGGAGTCATGGTCAGGAAGAGATGAAAGTGTGCATGAAGCTACAGAGGAAGGGGAGATTGAAGGTTTCAACATGTAAGAGAGAGATGCTCGAACTTAAGTTCAAGTAGGATAGGGAGAGTGATAGTGAAGGATAAGTGATGTGGGGATATTCAGGTCTCATTTAGCACCAGAAAATTGGAGGAATAGTGGAAGGCTAAAGCTCAGATGAAATCAGCCTTCCTTACAGCAGACTGGCAGTTCCAGAGCCCACCTAGCACCACTGTTTGAGACTGAGACAACAGAGTAGGGTAGATGAGATTGCTGGAAACATGACCACTGCTCCGTGAATGAGAGTGCCTGTGTCTGTAAGAGGTAACAACAAAGATGAGTTTGAGGCACATGTCTGTGGTCTAGCCAAAGTGAGATATGAATTAATATTGTAACAGAGTAAGAAACGTATAAGAGTAGACACTTACTATTTAAGTAGTAAACAGGTCTTGACAGATCTACCTTCAAACTTCAAACCTTCAATGTAAATTAGTCATCCCTGCCCACAATTCACATCTTAAGGGAGACTGAAATTACTCTTGATTAATTACCTGAGACAACTAAGAAGTATAGACCAACACTATAGGATTAACAAGCTATACAATATAACACAGTTCAAATAATACAACTCTAGAACCAACCAAGTTTAAAAAAAAAAGTACACAAAAGTCAGAATCCTACTTTACCAGATGAGAATAGATTCAAGATAAAGAGCTAAAGCACACTCTAACCAGCACAAGGTGCTGCTTGCAGACTGGACTGCTTTGGTTGCAAAATCAGACGAAAAAAGAGAGGACTTATAACTTGCGCTCGAGCAATGGGCGTAAGTGCTAAGAACCCGAACTGGGAACCGCAGGTGCAGACTGTCCTGTTCCGCCGACTCGTAGCGCAGAAGGCAGAAGGCCTGCAGAAAGACTAGGCGACTGACTAATAGAACTGTTTCTAGGCTCAGAAACTTAGAGCAGCCCCTCCAGGACCACTGAGATGGCGATGCAGAGATGCGGTCTGAAGGAAAGCCTCAACTGTCTGGTACCGCACAGAAAGCGAGAGACCAGAGAACAGGTACGTGACTATATGTATATGTATATGGTGATAGGCCCTCAAAGAGACGTGTCTGCAGAAACTCTACCACTGTACTAATATGGCAGTGAACTAGATCCTGATGATGCTGATTACACCAGAGGCAAAAGTTCAACATAGCCTCCACAACCTTGGTTGGAAGGCAGAGTCTAGGAGCTGGTCCCTCTCAAGAGCTATACCAAGAGGTTTCAAATCTCTGGGCAGGGGTGGAGAATAGCCCCCTGTGCCTAAAATAGGAGGTTCCAACTGATGGGAATCTCCCAAGAATCACTATCCAGAAGGAAAATTAAGTCCACAAGCCAGACTAAGGTGGGCCAATGAGGAGCCACCCATAATAGCTGGACTCGGTCACAGCCTACTGTTAGAACAAATTAATAAATCAGTTCTTTCAGGGGTTGTCAAACAGTAGACCCCGGCACCCAGCAGCTGAAGATCCGCAAAAGACAGGCCTGGAGAGATATCCCAATAAAGAGACTAGAGTCTCAGTTTACCAAGATATCTCCGGTTTATTATGAGAAGGACAGAAGTATTTATACTGTGATACACACACACATGTGGGAGGATCATTCTTGCAGAACAAGCACACATTTCACAAGGGAGGTGTGTACACAGGACATGTGCATAAGTATTCGGACAGTTGTAGTAAATAATGAGTATAATGATAGTTATTTACAGAAAATGCTTCAGAGGATAATTATAAAGTAATTAATCATAATAACACAGTTGTCAGGTGTATTCACAAAGGTATAAGTAAGGTTACATACTTGAAAGTTAAGTCACACAGTGAGTACATAATACATGAGACATAGCTTACCAAAGGAAAGATACAAAAAGAGAAGATTTCATTCTAACAGTTGCCCCCTTTTATTCATAAGATAGCATATCGTTGAATAAGAATAAAAAATAACCACGGAAATAAACATGCCCCTTTTTATTCCTTTCTTATCTCCATAACAGGAGGCTGATACTATGGGACAGGACCAGAAATTTCAGGGTAATATACAGTCCTGTATTATTATCTAGATAGTGAACAAGTAATGAAGATTGTATAATATGAACGTTGGTATGATGAGGATGGGTGCGCCGGGGGCACCGTAGGTACCACTGGAAACAACACTCCAATACAGCGATAGCCTCGGAGTTACCTGCCCGTGTATGGAAAGACGTAGATTGCGTGGTGTGTGTGTGTGGTGTGAATTTAGAAGTAGACAGAAGAGCTCTAGGAGTCGAATACATATGTTGTTGCAGCAATGGACAGCAGAGGTAGAAGACGAGCCAGTTAGTTCGCATCTGTTTCAGCAGCGCAGCTGGGAGAGTTCCGCTGTGTGGGCTCAGGCTGGTTTCCGGCCCCCACCATCGGTGCTCACCACCAGTGCGCTTCAGCTCCTCTTCCGCGCTCTTTTGTGCTCGCCAGGCGTGTTCTGCACAGAGAATGAGTTATACAGACAAAACATTTACATAACAGATTTCAATCTCGTTGCGTGGATCCACTGTGGAAAAAGATCAGTTAATACAGCAGTGCGGCTGACGGCCACCACCTCACATGGTCCTTCATAACGCGGTTCTCCTAATTTTGCTGGTTTCAGTGATTTAACCAACACCTGGTCCCCAGGCTGATAGCTGTGGTTAGGAGAAGGGTTAGGCACACATTGTTTATTCACAACTTGTTGCTGTAAGCGAGAGAGCGTATCAACAAGAGCAGAAGCATATTCATTCATGTGAACATCCAATTCTGTGCCAGCTATGATGCTCTGATTCTTGCGCCATGGATTGGGAAAGGGTCTACCAAAAATGAGTTCGTGTGGTGAATAGCCCATGCTATTTGGAGTCATTGGAATGCTGGCCAGTACTGAAGGCAAAAGATCAGGCCAATTGGTTGAGCCACAAGTCTGCATGGCCTTAGTTAATCGGTCTTTAATGGTACGGTTCATCCTTTCCCCGATCCCAGAAGATTGGGGGTGGTAAGGAATGTGAAAGTGCCAGGATAATTGTAGATATTTACATAAATCCTGTGTAAACTTAGATGTGAATGGCGTCCCTTTGTCTGAGTCTATTGAGAGAGGTATGCCATAGCGTGGAATGATTTCTTTAGCGAGTATTCTGACAACTACTTTTGCATTTTCCCTAGCGCAGGGAAATGCCTCAACCCACCTACTGAATTTGTCAACCAAAACTAGAACATATTTGAATGGTCCATGTGCTGGCATATGAGTGAAATCTATCTGCCATTCCTCAAAAGGACCCGTGGGAAGAGGAAGTGTGTCGTGCTTACTCTTACTTTTTGTCACATTGTTTTGTGCGCAGACGAGACACCTGCGTAGGATTGAGTCAACGCGAGCAGCCAGATTAGAGATGCAGAAGGTTCGAGACATATCGGTAATCACCCCCCTTAAGAAACGGAATGGAGGATTCAGGTAGACAAAGAAGGCCATCAGGGAGAACCCAAAGACCACGCGAGTCAACATCAGCATCACATTTCTGCCAATACTCTGTGTCAGAAGGGATAGTAAAGGATTGGAGCTCAGTCAATTGAGGGGATCACAGAGCTAACCAGGGAACATGTAGAGATTGTATGAGAGGTGTCAGAAACAAAAGGCGCCATGTGTCCTGCTGCAGCGGCTAACTTCGCAGCCCTATCAGTATGAGCGTGGGTGTCAAGGGAGGATGTGGGTTTAATCCCAAGGTTAGCAGTGGAACAAAGAACAGTTTCATAACCAGATCTGCGCTGTGCAGTTATATGTTGTGTTTCCAGGTTTTTCAGAATGTGTTTGACCTGATGGGGAGTGTGTAAAACCAGAGGGTGAGAAAGGATGATTTTTTCAGCATCCAGAACAGCCAGTGCACAAGCAGCCACAGCCCGCAAACAGGGAGAGAGGCCAGCAGCCACAGAGTCCAGTGTCCTAGATAGATATGTGCAAGGACGCAAACCAGAACTGTGCTCCTGGGCCAATACAGCACAAAAAGTCCTGCCATGTTCTGCAACAAACAGATGAAAAGGTTGAGTGTAATCCGGGAGCCCCAAGGTGGGGGCACGCATGAGGGAATGTCTCAGAAAGTCAAAGGCCTCCTTCATTTCAGCAGTCTAAATCAGGGGCTGTGACATAGGAGCCTTATGATCAATTGCAGCATGTAAAACCTTGTCATGAAAGGAACAATCAGGAATCCATTGTCTGCAGTAATTAATAGGGCCCAAAAAGGCCATCATAGCATGTTTAGTCATTGGTTTGTGGGAGCGGTAGATAAGCTCCACACGCTCAGGATAGAGACGCCGGGTACCTTGAGTGAGAATGAAACCCAGATATTTGACCTCCGTTTTGCAAAACTGGAGCTTGCTGAGAGACACCTTGAAACCTTGTTGGGCCAGTCGGTTGAGGAGGGACCAGGTGGCCTTTTTACAGATGTCAGCAGTTTCAGCAGAGATGAGAAGATCATCAGCATATTGGAGAACCACAGCCCCTTCCAGGAGAATCAGGTCCTGTAATGAGGAATGAACAACTGCAGAGAAAACGGCAGGTGAGTCAATAAAGCCTTGTGGTAATCTTGTCCAGGTATACTGCGCCCCCTTGTGTGTGAAAGCAAACAGCGGCTGCGTGCACGGGGAGACAGGGACACTGAAAAATGCAGAAAAATGAGAATGAGAATGTGGAATAGAAGACATGATGCCCAAAACATCAGGCACAACAGGTGCCACGGGAATGATTAGGTCATTAATCTTTCTCAAGTCCTGGGTAAAGCGCCACTCACCATTAGGTTTAGGAGCTGGATTAACAGGGGTGTTGTAAGAACTGTGAACAGGAACAACAACACCTTGATCTAGAAGGGCGGACAGGATCTTGTCAATACCACGGGTCTTGTCTTCGGACAGAGGATACTGTTTAACAAAAACAGGACGCAGGTGTTTAAATTTTGCAACATAAGGTTCACACTGTACAAAGCTCACATCATCCTTGTGCATGGCCCACAAAGAGATTTTTCGCAGGAGTGAAAGGTCCTGTGTATCAGTTGTTTGTGTGTCTGCGGTTTGGGTAACTGCCAGAGCAGCACAGTTTGCAGAAAAGGGAGAATGGTGTATGTGAGAGTTATGTGTCTGTGTGGGTGTAGAAATCACAAGCTTAGAGCCTGAGAAGGTCAATGTCATGTGTAAACGAGACATAAGATCTCTTCCGAGGAGGTTAAAAGGGCAATCTTTCATGTGCACAAAAGCGTGATGGAAAAAGATAGAGGTATCAGAAGAACAGCGAACAGTGAGTGGAGGCGTAAAATAACTTACCTGAGGCACCCCTTTTATTCCCACAGAGTCGATAGTCTTATTGGATAAGGGTCCCGCGAATTCCCCCCCTACTGATGATTTAGTGGCCCCAGTGTCTATGAGAAAAGGAAGAATTTGTTTATTAATTTCCAACTCGATTAAAGGTAAATCACATAAGGCTGGAGAAGAAAATGAACACAATAGCATAGAGGGGTGCAGACTCTGTGGGCAGCCCTAGCGCTGATGCTGAAAAGGGTTGTTCTGATTAGCCTGGTAAGGCTGCTGCAAGGATTGAGGTGGAGGAGGTAAGAGGAGGAGGAGGAGGAGGAGGAGGAGGAGGAAGAGGAGGAGGAGGAGGAGGAGGAGGTGGAGGAGAAGGAGGTGGAGGAGGAGGAGGAGGAGGAGGAGGAGGAGGAGGAGGCAGGGAAAGTTGGGACTGAGAAGGTTGCTCCTGTTGAGCATCTGCGTGGGCTTGGCGCTGCTTAGTGCGACAATCACGAGCCCAATGTCCCTTTTTCTTACAAAGGTAGCAATAATCATTTCCCCGCTGTCCCCGTCCCCCCTGTTGATAATTACGCGTTTGATTACGCTGCCAGCTATTTGAACCATTGAACCATCTATTATTCTGCTGATGTTGAGGGCGCTGTTGGGGTTGCTGGAAATAATCTGCAGCACAGAAACTCTACAGGAAAAGCAAATTGCTTAGAGTCAAATAAACGACTTTAGCAACCAATTCATCTTCATCATACATGGGACCCATTTTGGTCATTAAGATGAACTTATAATCAGCCCCACACAACTGGGCATTCCTAGTAGTCTGGATAAGGGTTTTCACAAAATGTATGGGGTTATCTTTAGGATTGGGTAAGATATCTAGGATGTCTTTAAGATCTGAAGCAGATGGGGAATAAATGGTTGGCTTACCCCCACCTTGTATAGTAAAAATGCATGCAGCATTCATGGATTTAAGAGAGGGAGGATCAATCGCCGACCCGGTATCAGGGCCATCGGTCCTAGCCCCTCGTCTTCCTCAGACGAGGGTTCTGAGTCATCATCCCTAGAGGATGGAATTCCAGGAGCAGAGGCTCCAACAGTCTTCCCTTTGGAAGACATCACTGATGAAGCAGCCACATTGGGCGTGCTTTTACCCCCGGGGCGCTTACGAGGCAGCACATCAACGTACACCTCATCATCTCCCTGTCCTTCATATATCATACGAAAAGCCATACCAAGATATTCAGGCTTAAAGCACTGGGGCTTAGGGTAGTCACTACTACCTTGACCCATGATTAAACTTAAGAATTTGGTACACAGGCACAGAAGGTAAATGTTCACAGAATATCACAGAAACCACCACCGAAAGGGAAAACCACCAGATGCTTCTCTTACAGCTGCAGGGTAACCAAAAAAACTCTGTGCACAGTTACTCGAACAAATTTTCTATGAAAGTCTTCCGCTCGACCTCGTCAGAAGCGGGAATACAGTCGACAATACAAACTTTCTAGAAAATCTTCCGCTTGACCACGTCAGAAGCAGGAATACAGTCTACAATATAAACTTTCTATGAAAGTCTTCCGCTTGACCTCGTCAGAAGTGGGAATACAGACAACCTCAGCCGGTTTCAGATACTACACACAAGGGGTGAGACCTTTCTCAAAATATGAGGAAAGGAGTTTTGTACTCACCCTTGTCTGCAGTATCCTGGGACGAGCCCCCAAATTGTTAGAACAAATTAATAAATCAGTTCTTTCAGAGGTTGTCAAACAGCAGACCCCGGCACCCAGCAGCTGAAGATCCGCAAAAGACAGGCCTGGAGAGATATCCCAATAAAGAGACTAGAGTCTCAGTTTACCAAGATATCTCCGGTTTATTATGAGAAGGACAGAAGTATTTATACTGTGATACACACATACATGTGGGAGGATCATTCTTGCAGAACAAGCACACATTTCACAAGGGAGGTGTGCACACAGGGCATGTGCATAAGTATTCGGACAGTTGTAGTAAATAATGAGTATAATGATAGTGTTTTACAGAAAATGCTTCAGAGGATAATTATAAAGTAATTAATCATAATAACACAGTTGTCAGGTGTATTCACAAAGGTATAAGTAAGGTTACATACTTGAAAGTTAAGTCACATAGTGAATACATAATACATGAGACATAGCTTACCAAAGGAAAGATACAAAAAGAGAGGATTTCATTCTAACACCTACCCTGGCTAGGACCCCCGTGAGCAGAGCAATCGGGGAAAGCCTACAAGTGGAGATGCCATTCCCTGGGCCTCAGCCCCTGCCTCGAGAGTGTAAATTGCTCAGCGAGAAAAATTTGGTCTCTACCTAGGGCAAGATCTATTGTGGCAACCTGAACAGAGGGTACATACACAAACTGCTCTAATGATTGATGTAGGGGGCCACCAAAGGTAGCCCTAAAGGGAATTGTAGAGAAGCATTTTAAGAGTAGCATATAAATCCTGTTCTGGTATATTTACATTTGATGTTAGTCTTTCTGGACCCACTGTTTACGTTACATTCAGATATTTTTTATTTTATTTTTGCAAGAGGCTGCACTACACTGCAGGCAGCCAGCAGAAGGCAGCAATTGTGTACAATGAAAATGGCCCTTCTGGACTACTCAGTTGAACAGAACACTTGCTTTCTTGTTATGGAACCATTAATGATTGTAGTGATGAAGGGCAATAGGCTTTGTGAGATGGTCTGGAGCATTGTGGAAGGGATTGGATCCAGTGGGCAGGTTGTAGGATTGCAAGACAGGATGACTACTAGAATCTCTTCTCTTGCTAGGGTTAAGAAATGTGACAGTAAAGGAGTATGGGAATCCCGGCTGTGAAATGTAGGAGTAGTCAAGGCAGAAGTGACTGTCTGGTACAGTGGGGCAAAAAAGTATTTAGTCAGCCACCAATTGTGCAAGTTCTCCTACTTAAAAAGATGAGAGAGGCCTGTAATTTTAATCATAGGTACACTTCAACTATGCGAGACAGAATGAGAAAAAAAAATCCAATAAATCACATTGTCTGATTTTTAAAGAATTTATTTGCAAATTATGGTGGAAAATAAGTATTTGGTCACCTACAAAAAAGCAAGATTTCTGGCTCTCACAGACCTGTAACTTCTTCTTTAAGAGGCTCCTCTGTCCTCCACTTGTTACCTGTATTAATGGCACCTGTTTGAACTCGTTATCAGTATAAAGGACACCTGTCCACAACCTCAAACAGTCAAACTCCAAACTCCACTATGGCCAAGACCAAAGAGCTGTCAAAGGACACCAGAAACAAAATTGTAGACCTGCACCAGGCTGGGAAGACTGAATCTGCAATAGGTAAGCAGCTATCAAGAAGAAATCAACTGTGGGAGCAATTATTAGAAAATGGAAGACATACAAGACCACTGATAATCTCCCTCGATCTGGGGCTCCACGCAAGATCTCATCCCGTGGGGTCAAAATGATCACAAGAACGGTGAGCAGAAATCCAGAACCACACTGGGGGACCTAGTGAATGACCTGCAGAGAGCTGGGACCAAAGTAACAAAGGCTACCATCAGTAACACACTACGCCGCCAGGGACTC
>JAUCMX010000008.1:26885393-26915393 GCA_033459395.1 Hemibagrus guttatus
CCTGGACACCGTGCCGCCCCGCTAGTTATCTTCATAATTCTAGATGAACTCAGTGAGCAATGTCCTGGGAGTCTTGGTGTAATAGTGGATATACATGTCAACAGCAACTGTCACAATTTCAGTAAGCAGTTTGCGCTGTACATGGCAGCCATCAGGATGGACACGAAGGGAACTGTATGTGAGATTGCTTTACTACTGACAATTGCAGGCCCACAACTTACTGAAGTGTAATATAATATTTTCTTGTTTGAAGAGAATGAAGATAGAAAGAAGCTTAATGATTTGATGTGGTAGCCAAGGTCATGCAACATTTCCAAAATTTGCTACCTGGACAATAAACTGGGCTACATTCGACTCCAGTGGACCACATGGCTTGAGTTTAGAGACTGGCGTGTCTTTGTTTTCACAGAGACATAGTTCAGCAACAGAGATCTGCTTATCACTAGTGGTTGTAACTGTTAGATGCAGACCATTTTATTTACAGCGTTAATGCTAAGCAGGCAATTTGTGAACTCTTTGTGGCAATTAGTTTGCTTGGCCTGCCTGTATGCCTCAGCTGCCTCCAGAGTCCCCCAAGCCAATCAGGCTCGATAGGACTCCTTCTTCAGCTTGACGGCATCCCTTACTTCCAGTGTCCACCACTGTGTTTGGGGATTGCCGCCGCGACCGGCACCAGAGACCTTACGGCCACAGCTCTGGATGGCTGCGTCAACAATGGAGGAGGAGAACATGGTCCACTCAGACTCAATGTCCCCAACCTCCCTCGGGATCTGGTTGAAACTCTCCCGGAGGTGGGAGTTGAAGACCCCCCTAACAGAGGGATCAGCAAGACGTTCCCAACAGATTCTCACAATACGTTTGGGCCTGCCAAGTCTGTCCGGCATCCTCCTCCGTAAGCGGATCCAACTCACCACCAGGTGGTGATTGGTTGACAGCTCCGCCCCTCTCTTCACCCGAGTGTCCAAGACATGTGGACGAAGGTCAGATGACACGATCACAAGGTCGATCATTGACTTCCGGCTTAGGGTGTCCTGGTACCACATGTACTGATGGGCACCCTTATGCTTGAACATGGTGTTCGTTATGGACAGGCTGTGACTAGCACAGAAGTTCAGCAACAGGACACCATTCAAGTTCAGATCAGGGGGGCTGTTCCACCCAATCACGCCCCCCCAGGTATCACTGTCGTTGCCCACATGGGCGTTGAAGTCCCCCAGCAAAACTATGGAGTCCCCGATCAGAGCACCTTCCAGCACCCCTCGCAAGGTCTCCAAGAAGGTTGGGTACTCCACACTGCCACCTATCCCCAGCCCGAAGGCTCAGGGAAACAACCCTCTCGTTTACCGGGGAAAACTCCAGCACATGGCAGCTGAGCTGGGGGGCTATAAGCATGGGGCACTCCAGAGAAGAAGAGGGTCCAACCTCTCTCAAGGAGTTGGGTTCCAGAGCCCAGGCTGTGTGTGGAGGCAAGCCCGACTATCTCTAGCCGGTACCGCTCAACCTCCCTCACCAGCTCGGGCTCCTTCCCCCCCAGTGAGGTGACATTCCATGTCCCAAAAGCCAGATTCTTTGTCCAGGGTTTGGGTCATCGGGGCCCCCACCCATGACTGCTACCCAAAACACATGGCACCGGACCCTTATGCTCATTCCTACGGGTGGTGGGCCTACGGGAAGGTGGGCCTACGTCTTTTCTTTGGGCTGTGCCCGGCCGAATCCCACAGGCAAAGACTCGGCCACCAGGTGCTCGCCTGCGTGCCCCAACCCCAGGCCTGGCTTCAGGGTGGGGCCCCGGTGACGCCAGTCCGGGCGACGTAACGGTCCTTGTTTTTATTTCCATAAGGCTCTTGAACCGCTCTTAGTCTGACCCATCACCTAGAACCCGTTTGCCTTGGGAGACCCTACCAGGAGCAGTAGGCCCCTGAGAACATGGCTCCTAGGTTCATTCAGGTACTCAAACCCCTCCACCACAATAAGGTGGCGGTTCAAGGAGGGGACACTGTGAGGTTCTGGGCTGTTTTGTTTTTGGATGCTAGAGGTCCTCGTGAAGCTCCCTTGCCTGTGCAATTAGTGTATTGCTTTCACATGTGTCTCGTTCAGGTGTGGGTATTTAAGTGTCTTTGTTTCTCGGTTTCGGGGTTGGGGTCTTTAATTGTCTGTAGTCGGCGTTAGAGGTTATGTGGCCGGCTTTTCGGGTGGGCCTTTGGTGCTGTCTCTGTTTTGTGCTCGGGCTTCGGGATCTGCCTTCTTCTCCTCGGGAGTTTCTCCTTCTCTTTGTTTTTGTTTCGAGTCCCAAGTTTCCCTCCCGAGTTTCCCTTTCAAGTTCCGAGTTCCGAGTTTCCCTTTCGAGCTTCCCTTTATGTTTTGTCCTTTTCATTGTATTGTCATCCCTCCGATGATGATCTGGATCTGAGGAGCCCTATAAGGAGCACTAAAAGAGCACTAGACACCAAAAGCCTGACAGAAAGACCCCAACCCACCTATGGACTCAAGGACGCGCAGTTCTCGAGGAGTCTTCTCGCCCCTTCTCCCTTCGTTTAGGGTGGAACGTCAGGAGCCGTTCCTGGGGGGGGCACCCTGTGAGGTTCTGGGCTGTTTTGTTTTTGGACGCTAGAGGTCCTCGTGAAGCTCCCTTGCCTGTGCAATTAGTGTATTGCTTTCACATGTGTCTCGTTCAGGTGTGGGTATTTAAGTGTCTTTGTTTCTCGGTTTCGGGGTTGGGGTCTTTAATTGTCTGTAGTCGGCATTAGAGGTTATGTGGCCGGCTTTTCGGGTGGGCCTTTGGTGCTGTCTCTGTTTTGTGTTTGGGCTTCAGGATCTGCCTTCTTCTCCTCGGGAGTTTCTCCTTCTCTTTGTTTTTGTTTTCGAGTCCCAAGTTTCCCTCCCGAGTTTCCCTTTCAAGTTCCGAGTTCCAAGTTTCCCTTTTGAGCTTCCCTTTATGTTTTGTCCTTTTCATTGTATTTTCATCCCTCCGATGATGATCTGGATCTGAGGAGCCCTATAAGGAGCACTAAAAGAGCACTAGATACCAAAAGCCTGACAGGACACTATAACCTGTTAAATTAAAATCAAACTATAATAGATAGGCCTAGGCCTGATTTAAAGGCCCTGCAGTTGGTATCCTCAAGGCCAGCAGGTGGTATCCTTAAGGCCAGCAGTTATTGCCAAATGAAGGAGGGGTGATCTTATGGGGCATATTCAGCAGAAAAATTGTCTATTGTCAAAACAATCACAGACAAACAAGAGGTAGGAGGGGTAAGGATGCCTATATAAATAAAAGGGGTTTTTGTACAGTGGGGTGCACTTGACCGCATCAGGCCTGAAGCTGTGTATTTTGAGTGCCAATAAAGCTGGTTGCTTCTTCCCATCCAAGCCTGGAGATGTTTCATTATTTTCTATTATTATTGTTTGCTAAATATAGGTAATTGGAGAAGACTTCAGAACCACCCTGTAGAATGTCCACTCCAAGGGGACTCTGTTCCAACACTGATAAGCTGACATCCATGATGAGATGTCCGCCAGACATGCAAAGATCAGAGCTGAAGCTGAGGTATCTGAGGGAGAGAAGTTAAGTTGAGTGTCATGACCATGATTTGGTGACTTACCGATCATAAACAAGATTTAGATGAAAGAAAATGCACAACTGGTAGAGCAAGGATCAAGGGCGGCAAAGTACGGCAGTTTTTCTCAACCTTAGCAGTTACTATGAATGTATGCAATGTGTTGGCTCTGGGCGAGCTCCTGGGACACCGCATGCTGCTGGAGGCTTGCTTTCAAAAGGGGTATGAACATAGGGTTCATCTCAGAATTGGGGGTCAGGTCAAACCCAAAACCCCCACCACTGTAGTGACTCACAACTCACAACTTGGGTGATATGAGCCCACTCCAGGGCATCTGATTGAAGACAAAATGTCTGGGCTAGCTTCTTCATTATTCATTACAACATGATCACATGCTCTTGCTTCAATGTGTAATTTACACTCACTGTCAACTCTACTGTGGGTGGAAACACCTTGTTAAGGAAGGAGATCAGAGGAAAATGAAGCCATTTCAGGGCTGCCAGGAAAGATATATTTGAGATATGACTCATTCTATCACTCTTTATAACCATGGTGAACGGAAAAGCATCTTAGCATGTACAGCAAACCTTAAGCTGGATGGGCTACTAGGTAGAGGGCTGATTTTTTGGGTTTAAACCTCCTGAAATATTTAATCGCACTGGATTATGTTGTCTGCCAGATGCTGTAAATGTAAATGACCAGATATCAAATGAAACCCTTATGGATGAATTATTCATTTTTATTAGTTACTAAAATGTTGTCACACATACATGCTTCAGGACGTAGTTATTACAAATTTACAAATTAATACACCTGTAATGACATAAGAAAAATTTAAAGCAAATGACAAAAGTATGACAATCAGATACCCAATTATTATAATATATGTATTATAATTGACAAATGTAGAATGAAGAAACATATGCACGCAGTTACAGTATTATAATGAATCTACATGAATAATGATAGCAATGCCAATTTGAGCCACTAGGTGGAATTCTAATATAAGGAACCGGTTGTCACAGACACGCCAGGCTCCAACGAGAACCAATCACAGCGCACTCACTCACCAGAATTCTAATCACACACACCTGCACGCAATCACCATCCCAATCACCATCCCACACAAAATCACTCACCGTCCGGTCTCGTTTAGGACGTAAGGACTCACTCTGCATGCCGAGACATAATCTCAGTTCCTGTATTCAGTGTTTATCTGCATCGTGTGTGTGTGTGTGTGTGTGTGTGTGTGTGTGTGTCTTCCTCCTCAAGATCTGCTCCCGTTCCCATGATCTCATCCAGCTCTTCCACGGCATTCATCCCAGGGCAGTCTCTCTCTCTTTCTTCCTTCATCTCCATTCCATCCATATCGGACAGTTTCTCTCTGCTGCTTGATCTAATAAATCATACGAACTGTGATCTGTCTCCGTGCCTTCTGTCCCGTAACACCGGTGAGCCTTTTATACTTATTTTGTGCAACTCTGAAACTGCAGTGGTATCTGCGAAACTATGAACAGAATTAGAAAATCTTATAAAAAGTCTGAATGTTGACTTTTATAATCAGGAGCACATCCACAACAGGGTTCTAGTTGTGCTGCAATTGTGAAATGCCTTTCTGCTCACTACTATTGTAAAGAACAATTGTATGACGTACCATAGCCTTACTTTGAGCTTGAACAAGTCTAGCCATTCTCTTTGGACCCTCTCTCATCAGCAATCCATATCCACCCTATCCATGCCAGAGACACACCAAATGCCAGGAGATTGGCAGTTTCTGTTCTCAAAGACTCGGATCTCCCTGTCTGTCATCAACAACTGTGCCACGGTCAGGTTTGTTTCATGTAACCTGTGAGGTTCTGGGCTGTTTTGTTTTGGCCACTAGAGGTCCTCATGGAGCTCCTTTGCCTGTGCAATTAGTGTATTGCTTTCACATGTGTCTCGTTCAGGTGTGTGTATTTAAGTGTCTTTGTTTCTCGGTTTTGGGGTTGGGGTCTTTCATTTTCTGTATTCGGCTTTAGAGGTTATGTGGCTGGCTTTTTGGGTGGGCCTTTGGTGCTGTCTCTGTTTTGTGCACAGGCTTCTGGATCTGCCTTCTCCTCTGGAGTTTCTCTTTCTGTTTGTTTTTGTTCCAAGTTTCATGTTTCCATGTATCCCTCCAATGATGATCAGGGATCTGAGGAGCCCTATAAGGAGCACTTTTTGCTGTATGATTGTATGCACTGCGCTGGTGCCACACGAAGTGTGCAACTGTTCCTAAAAAAGTGGCCAGTGAGTGGAAAAAAAATTTCCTCATCATTTTCAGACTGGACTACAGCGACTTGCTCCTGGCAGATCTGCCTCTGAGCACCATTCACCCACTGCAATTGATTCAGAATGAAGCTGTGTGCCTTGTTTTCAAAATTCCTAAGTTCTCCTACACTACCTATGTTGCTGTGGCCCCTCCACCAGCTTCTGGTAGCTGTCTGATTCATATTTAAAACAATGGTGCTTGCCTACAAGGCTAAAAATGGACCAGCACCCACTTATCTCAAAGCTCTTATCTTTCCCCACACTGTAGCATGCACTGATCCTTCAGCCCAGCACAGCTAGACTGTCAGTCATTGTTCATCTGCTCCAGTATGCTCCTGTATCTGGCTATGTCATGTTCTTGTTTTTGCCAAGGATTATGTTTAGGTTTCAGATTTCCGTTTAGTTTTGATTTCAGAAACGTCATGTCTAGTGTTAGGTTATTCTGCCCCATGTCTTGTGTTCATGTTAATAAAGCAGTTCGCTTCATTGTATCCCACACCTGGGTCTTTCTCCATGGCGTGCTGGTGCATGCAACCACCACAGTGGTGGGGGCATGGGGCAGGGGCACCCAGACGTGACATAATGTGAAATATTTGGGTTAAAAACAATCTATCATGTGTCTTGGCATGCTCTCCACCAATCTTTCACATTACTGTGAAAGTACTGTCATTCCTGGTGCAAAAATTCATGCAGCTCAGCTTGTGACCATCCATCTTCCTCTTGATCACATTCCAGAGGTTTTCAGTGGGGTTCAGGTCTGGAGAATGGGCCAAGACAGACTCTTGATGTGGTGGTCTTTCATTCACACCTTGATTGACCTAACTACATGGTATGTAGCATTTCCTACTGCAAAAACAATGGCTTGATTTATGTTCCCTTTACAAAGATGAACGTGCCTGATTTCAGCATTGCTGAAGCACCCCCAGATCATCACTAATACTAATCTTCCACTAAATTACACAGCAGGTATTAGACACTGTGACTTGTAGGCCTCTCCAGGTCTAACCATTAGATGACCAAGTGTTGGGAAAAGCTGAAAATTGGACACATCAGAGAAGATGACCTTACTCCAGTACTCTGAGTGACATTTGAATTTGAGTCAGTGGAGCAGTAAAGAGTCATTTTCTCCCTCTGCCAAATCTGTAGCTTTGTTGTCTGCAATGTCTGCAGCTTGACCTTGTTCTTATGAATTGCTGTCTATTGAAATGTTAAGGATCAAAGCAATCTCACACTCATTGTATTCCTCTGTCAGTAAAGCCAGAGTTGAACCCTTCTTTTTATCTTTTTTGGCATAGTCAATAATTATTATTTGACTCCAATTACATTTGAGGTTCCTATTAGCACTATTTTTGCCATCCTGATTTTTTGCTTTTTCTTCATGTTCCTCTCTGATTTCATCTGCTCTATTCCTGTATGGCAGAGCAGCTGCCACATGGAAATGTTAACAGTAGCTTGTTCCAGCCATAAATTGTCAATTTGACATCTCTTCAGTGATGGTTTTTAGCTGGTATCTGTACCACTTTGTCTGACCACTTGTGTACAGGTGGCCCAGATGAAGATGTCTGTACTTGCTGTGGCAGACGACCTTTAGTGCAGTTGTCGATCAGTGGTTGTGGCCTCCATGCTTTGGCACTTTGTCCTGGCAGGCACTTCAGAATGTGTTCCACAATAACATCATGTGAGCCCCAGGATTTACTACAGGCATCTTAAAAGCAAGTGCATTGGCATTGGCAAATGCCATAAAAAGTCAGTGATGTTCACAACAATTTTCTTGTAGCTGTCTTCGTGTGAAAATTATAGCAACAGCTAGCAGCAATGTTCAATGACTTTGCCTCAGTTGGATTTGTGTTAGTGACATCTAAGACACACAAGTAGCCATCTTGTTTGACGAGCTCTGCTGGGATATAGTCACTGTCAGCAGACATGTTGCTTTGATAGCTACCAACACCTCTTAAAAAGTTGGTGGGTGGCCAAAGTATAAGTGGCCAATTGGGCAGCTCCTTGCCTAGATCTGTTTTTGAACTGTTAAGGTTCTGAATTTGTCTGCTGCTTTTTGGTCCATTTCTGAGCCATGTTTTTTCAGAGCAGAGAATGGCCTTAATTTCTCATGCCTTACAGAACTACAAAATGTTTCTTGTTGGGGCTGATTTTAGTTTAGCATAGTTCTACACCAAGCGGCTGTTGGCCACCTGGGGGGTAGCCTCTCCAAAAAAGGTGTAACCACCTCGCACGTCTTTCAGAGGACCATTGCCCAGGAGGCTTGTCTTGTTTTGACGAATGTCCATGTTGTAGCACCACAGTTCCTTAGCAATTGTTGTGGTCCTTCTATGATCTCTCTTGCCATCACTATTCAAGAGGATCCTAACATTCCATGTTGCAAGTTTGAAAGGTATCATTTTCTTATTTTGACTGCACAATGGATTTCCCAGTAGGTGTGGTAACATTCCCAGGAGAAGGTAAGGTGGGATACATATCTTTTACGCCAGCTTTTCTAGGCCCTTACCCTATTAAGGTGAGCAGTGCCATCCCTAAGTAGGACAACTCCATTGGTCTTTTGCTGCACACACACCATGACACAAAAAACATTGAAACTTGACTATTTTATTCAATGTTTATTATCACTACAACGGAGGATAAAATACAAATATCCTTCCAAGTACATAGAAAAAGCTTACAACATATGTTATAGAATATGGCATATCACACTTATGAGCAACAGAATCCCTTACAGTGGATTAAACAAACATTTTTTAAAGAACACTATTTACTACAACAGATGTAGGAGTAAATATTGAGTACTGAAGTTAAAACATTTTATGCAATTTTAATAATTTATAATATTATTTTATTGAATCTGCTCAGCATCTCTGTTCTTTGTTTCTTCAGCATCTTGTGCCAGTCTTGATTGCAGTGATCCTCTTCACCTTTTAAGAAGTGATGAAAATGGGTTGGTGGTGATTACATTTATTGGTTTTCCGTTTGATTTTGGCGTAATTACTAGGAGTTAAGTCACTTACCATTGATAGCAAATGAAGTTCATTTTCTCCCCGCAGTCTCTGTTCTGCCAGACATTTTCTTCAATGTTCCATGCACCACATCGGAAAGGTTTGGCAGGGTATGAAGGCAATGAAGTCAGAGCCCAATAATTATAGTTCACCCAGAACCATGAGCCATCCATGAATCGTAGACTGGTCCAGAAAGTGAGTGTCTGAATTTCCATTCTCTTGCTGTTGACCGCAAAGTAATCTAGCCATGAGTTGAGGCTTACCAGGTCAGTGTAGTGTGTTCTGCAGTGCACCAGAGCCTCTTCCCATTTCATCATCTCCTGGATGACAAACAGCTGAGGTTGCCAAGTGTAGCAGAAGAAAGAGTTAACATTTGTACAGTCATCATCTTCCCACTCACTGCCAGTAAACACACAGTTTTCTGTTTCAGGATTGTCAGGTTGCCCAGCTTTCCACTTTGTGAAACTCAGTACCCTTCCATTAGACCATTTTGTAAACGTTGTCTCACCTTCTTTTTTTCTAAGGCCAATCCAGCCACTCATCCCAGTTGATTGATTTGCAAAAATGTTAAATTCCCACTCTGCTTCAAAAACTGACAGATCTACTTTATGGCTCCTGCAGTACATCTGAGCATCAGTCCAGCTCATATTCGCCCGGTAATGTGAGTGTTGTTTCCAGAGCAGACCTGTGGCTGCATCTGTTAGAGCCAGCAGGAGAAGGATGGAGAGAACAGCCATCACCGCTTACCTTGATGTGATTGAGCTCGGCTCTAAAGATTCTCCATGAGTTATATTTTACTGGTGACAGCAGCACACAAATCAAAATACAAAACCAAGTGGAGGGAAAGGACAATGCAAACTTTATGCAAGTGCAGAATGCCCTTAATTTGGATTTTTTTTTTTTTTACCCCTTTCTGTTTCCTGCTGAATTTCTTTTTTCCCTTTTATTATGATATTTTAAAAATTATAATCAGTAATTAATTTTAAAAAAAAATAAACAAATATATTAGATGAGATGGAATTCTGTGTGGTAGGAAAATATCAGCAAGAATCAAGGGGAAGGTGTACAGGACAGTGGTGAGACCGGCCATGCTGTATGGTTTAGAGACAGTGTCACTGAGGAAGAGACAGGAGTCAGAGCTAGAGGTAGCAGAGCTGAAGATGTTGAGGTTCTCTTTGGGAGTGACAAGATTGGACAGGATTAGGAACGAGTACATCAGAGGGACAGCTCATGTTGGACGTTTGGGGGACAAAGTTAGGGAGGCCAGATTAAGATGGTTTGGACATGTTCAGAGGAGGGAGAGTGAGTATATTGGTAGGAGAATGTTGGACATGGGGCTGCCAGGCAGGAGGCAAAGGGGAAGGCCAAAGAGGAGGTATATGGATGGAATTAATGAGGATATGAAGCTAGTGGGTGCAAGTGTTGAGGATGCAGAAGATAGGGATAGGTGGAGAGAGATGATTCGCTGTGGCGACCCCTGAAGGGAAAAGCCAAAAGAAGAAGAAGATTAGATGAGATGAAAGGATTTAAGTAGAATCTATGCATGCAGTAAAATCACAAATAACAACAACAACAAAAGAACAACATTTAAGTTAACTTTTGCCTATAAAGAGCCTGTGTTTATTGTTTTCGTGTTTCACTAATGCTGAATAGCATTAAACTGATGGTAGTTTCATAAAAGTCTCACGTGCTCGGTTTACTGTAAACCAAACTGTTTTCTTTTTCAAATAATTGGTTACCAAGGCAACCTGTGCCTTTTTGCATCATCAAAGCTCACCACAGTAAGCTTATTTTAAAGATCTTATGTAAATACCATAAATTTACATTGTAAAAATGTAAAGTTTTTCTGCTTCTGCATCCCAATTCACCTACTTATACTACACACTAAAAGTATTTAATTTTTTGGAAAGGAAAAGAAGTGTATGAATGTGCATGTGACCAATTTATTTTTTTTTTTTTATCTTAGCGTTTGTCCCGCGCAATGGCAGGGTCCGCTTCTTTTTATTGGATCATTTCTGGTCCGATCGATTTCGCACAGGTTTTATGCCGGATGCCCTTCCTGTCACAACTCTCCCATTTTATCCGGGCTTGGGACTGGCATTGAGATTTAACTCTCCAGTGGCTGGGTTAGCGCCCTGCTCGGGAATCAAACCCAGGCCGCGGCAATGAGAGCGCGGGACCACCAGGAGGCCACATGTGACCAATAAATTTTGAAATTAATTAGCAATAGTCACGTCATGTAAAAGTTGCTGCCTAGTAAACAAACTCCTTTTTGCATTTCAGCTTTTCATCATTTATTATTCCTTTTATAATTTATATCATTTAATATTTTTTATTTTTTTTTTCCCCAATTTATTTATGCCTCTCTAGAAACTCCTCCCTCACATAAGGAGTTGTTGGTGACATTAGCAGATCCACACTGTGAAAATCTACTAGAAAAATTAGACCAACCTTTGGGGTATTTATTTCATCATACTACGATTTGGGACCTCCTTCAGATCTCAGGTACTTTTTAGGATTGATAGCAACTTTTTTTGTATTTAATGAGAACAAGATTGAGATATTTGGACGAGAGAAGTCTCAGAACCGGTTGGTGTGGTCTTAATGCAGACACTAGCTCAATTAACATCACCCCTGTAGTGAAATATGGTGGTGGTAGGATCATGCTGGGGGTTGCTTTACCTCCTCAGAATATGGAGTTCTTTCAATTTCAATGTAAAACATGGTAAAAATTTCACCTGTCAGCAGGATGATGATCCCAAATACAAGACCTAATTAATGCAGGAGAGGTTAAAAAACAGAACGTTGAAGGTTCTGCAGTCAAATCAAAGTCTACACAATAATATAGACTATACACTGTCATGACCGTATGTTTTGTTGTGTAGCTAAAGCTTGAAGTGCTATAGGCCTCTTTTTTTTTTTCTTCAAGTAGCCTGGAAAATAGTAAAAACAAGTTTTGTTTAAGCCAAAGCCTCAGCACAAGTGCATCATTTGGCTAAGTGTTTTCTATTTCTATTCCATGCATATCAGAGTACTTATTTGTTTGCATGTGCCTCTTGTCAGTCATTGTATAGCCACACACAAACAGCCCTTGACTCTAAGCTGAAAAGAGAGTTTGGAACATGGATACTGGACTCCTGGCATTTGTTGTTTTTTTACAAAGAAAAACAAAACAGGAAAGTCATTCAAGACCATAAATCAGTATAAGTTGGCTTTCAAGCAGCTGAATGTCTGAGTGTGCTTGAACGTGATGTCATGATAGTTCTTATTAATGCTCATGTTAGTTAAAAAGTCTTTATAAACTCTTTGTGTACATATCAGCAATGTCAGCAAGAGGCAGCAATCCAAGCTGTACATGGCAGCAATTGGATGGACACGAAGGCAGAAGCATGTCAGGATGCTTTACTATTGATGATTGCAGGCCCTAAATGATTCAGTCATAAGAGATCAGATTGTTTTTGGACTTGGTGATGCAAATTTCAGACAATGCTTAGTGAGTTGAACTGAATAGATTTCACCTTGCAAGAGGCTATTCAAATCTTACAAGCCTGTGACCTTGCCCAAATTCACATAAAAATGTTTGATGAGATAGCACCAGTGAGCATGACTGCTAGATGCCACGATCAGTGCAGTATCCTTCAAAAGGAAGTGATGCCAACACAAATGTAAAGCAGAAGGATGGCATTTATGATTGCATGTATGGCAGGAGAGATGGCTACTCTCCTTGTTAAGTTTTAGCCAATCAAAAGACACATTGGAGAGTATAAAAACTGCGAGGGTATGTGGCTTCGCATGTGTCATCTTTGTTGGACCGTGACATCATCAATGTGCTGGAAATTGCTGGCGGACGTGAGAGACAGTATGGCACTGTGCTGTAGTTTCTTTTCCTTAAATTAAGGCGATCAGATGCTTACAGCATGCACATTTTAGTTTATTTTAGAGGGCTTGCATGTTCAGGCGACGGCTTGCATTTTATCTCACACTAGAGAAGCCTGCTGTCTGTCCTTTAGTGTGCATCCCAGAAGTGCACAACGGTATCTATGTACACTTTCTCAATATTTCTAAAAATGTTAATACTTTAGCAAAACTAATCTTTTATTAATTTGTTTTATTAAAGGGGGTGCAAAGGCTGAGTGTTCCACATACCTGGGTGCTCCACGTTCTACAGCCGCACTCTACCTGCGCGTGCTACATAAGAGTTTTGAACCAACATCCTGAGCGTTCTTTGAAAGTGTTTCGCATGGGAGTGTATCACCGTCTAGCCGACATGCTGCCTTAATGCATGTTCTGCTACCTAACTGACACGCGGATTGAGTATAATCCTCAAATTTAACGTGCTTGATAAATAAACGTGGATTGGCACATTGGCTTTAAAAAGCGAACTCATTCTGTTTGTGTAAAATCTTCATAACCAGTGGCTGAGTCATGGCGTTCTTTCTGAAGTGCTTTTGTTTCCAGCATTGATGTTGACCGCTCTACATTATTTCTTTTCTTTTATTTTTATTGTTAAGATTGGTTAATGGGGGCACGGTGGCTCACACCTCCAGGGTTGGGGGTTTGATTCCCGCATCCGCTGTGTGTGCGGAGTTTGCATGTTCTTCCCGTGCCTCGGGGGTTTCCTCCCCCGGTCCAAAGACATGCATTGTAGGTTGACTGGCATCTCTAAACTGTCCGTAGTGTGTGATTGAGAGTGTGTGTGTGTGCCCTGTGATGGGTTGGCATTCCGTCCAGGGTGTATCCTGCATCGATGCCCAATGACGCCTGAGATAGGCACAAGCTCCCCGTGACCCGAGAATAGATCGGATAAGCGGTAGACAATGAATTAATGAAAGATTGGTTAATTATTTTTCTTTCTAGTTATATTCTGTTTGTGCTTAAGCTTTTGTTTCTTTTTTGGGGGGTTTGTCTCTTTGTAGACAAATCCCATATATATATAAAATTTAATCTAGCCATGGGGGTCACAGTCCAGTGACTTCTGTGCCGGTCCCAAGCCCGGATAAATAGAGAGGGTTGCGTCAGGAAGGGCATCCGGCGTAAAACATTGCCAAATTTAACCATGCGAATCGTCAGTACGAATTTCATACCGGATCGGTCGAGGCCCGGGTTAACAACGACCGCCATCGGCGCCGTTGACCTACAGGGCGCCGGTGGAAATTGGGCTACTGTTGGTCGAAGAAGTAGAGGAGGGAGGAGAGTGCGCAGACAGAGAGAGAAGAGGAAAGGTAAGAGTGTAGGACTGAGAATAGGAACTCTGAATGTTGGTACTATGACAGGGAAAGGTAGAGAGCTGGCTGATGTGATGGAGAGAAGGAAGGTGGATATACTGTGTGTACAGGAGACCAGGTGGAAGGGTAGCAAGGCTCGTAGTATAGGAGCAGGATTCAAGCTGTTTTATTATGGTGTGGATAGTAAGAGAAATGGGGTAGGTGTGGTTCTGAAGGAGGAGTTTGTGAGGAATGTCCTGGAGGTGAAGAGAGTGTCAGACAGGGTGATGAGTCTGAAGTTAGAGATTGAAGGGGTGATGTTGAATGTTGTTAGTGGTTATGCCCCACAGGTAGGTTGTGAGTTAGAGGAGAAAGAGAGATTCTGGAGTGAATTAGATGAGGTGATGGAGAGTATTCCCACGGGTGAGAGAGTGGTGATAGGAGCGGATTTTAATGGACATGTTGGTGAGGGGAACACAGGTGATGAGGAGGTGATGGGCAAGTTTGGAGTTAAGGAAAGGAACCTTGAAGGACAGATGGTAGTGGACTTTGCTAAGAGGATGGACATGGGTGTGATTAACACTTATTTTCAGAAGAGGGAGGAGCATAGAGTGACTTACAAGAGTGGAGGTAGGAGCACACAGGTAGACTACATCCTATGTAGAAGAGGCAATCTGAAAGAGATTAGTGACTGTAAAGTGGTAGTGGGAGAGAGTGTAGCCAGACAGCATAGGATGGTGGTGTGTAGGATGACTCTGATGGTCTGTAAGAAGAAGAGGTCAGAGATAGAGAAGAAAACCAAGTGGTGGAAGCTGAAAAAGGAGGAATGTTGTGAGGAATTTAGACAGAAGTTGAGGCAGGCTCTGGGTGGTCAGGTAGTGCTGCCAGATGACTGGGAAACTACAGCAGAAGTGATCAGGGAGACAGGGAGAAAGGTGCTAGGTGTGTCATCTGGAAGGAGGAAAGAAGATAAGGAGACTTGGTGGTGGAATGAGGAAGTTCAGGATAGTATCCAGAGGAAGAGGTTAGCCAAGAAGAAGTGGGACATGGACAGGACTGAAGAGAATAGACAGGAATACAAGGAGTTACAGCGCAGAGTGAAGAGGGAGGTGTCTAAGGCCAAGCAGAAGGCATATGACGAGTTGTACACTAGGTTAGACACTAGAGAAGGAGAGAAGGACTTGTACAGGTTAGCTAGGCAGAGGGATCGAGATGGGAAGGATGTGCAGCAAGTTAGAGTTATTAAGGATAGAGATGGAAGGGTGCTCACAAGTGAGGAGAGTGTACAGAGGAGATGGAAGGAATACTTTGAGGAGCTGATGAATGAGGAAAATGAGAGGGAAAAAAGAGTAGAAGGGGTGAACTCTGTGGAACAGAAAGTAGATAAGATTAGAAAGGATGAAGTCAGGAAGGCTTTGAAGAGGATGAAAAGTGGGAAGGCAGTTGGTCCTGATGACATCCCGGTGGAGGTCTGGAAGTGTCTGGGAGAGGCAGCAGTGGAATTTTTAGCTAGTTTGTTCAACAGGGTTTTAGAGAGTGAGAGGATGCCTGAGGAATGGAGAAGAAGTGTGTTAGTGCCGATCTTTAAGAATAAGGGTGACGTGCAGAGTTGCAGTAACTATAGGGGGATAAAGTTGATGAGCCATACAATGAAGGTATGGGAAAGAGTAGTGGAAGCTAGGTTAAGGAAGGTTGTGGAAATTTGTGAGCAGCAGTATGGCTTCATGCCCAGAAAGAGCACAACAGATGCAATTTTTGCTCTGAGAATTTTGATGGAGAAGTATAGGGATGGTCAGAGGGAGTTGCACTGTGTGTTTGTAGACTTGGAGAAAGCGTATGACAGGGTGCCAAGAGAAGAGCTGTGGTACTGTATGAGGAAGTCAGGAGTAGCAGAGAAGTATGTCAGAGTGGTGCAGGACATGTATGAGAGGAGCAGGACAGTGGTGAGGTGTGCTGTAGGTCAGACAGAGGAGTTCAATGTGGAGGTGGGACTGCATCAGGGATCGGCTCTGAGCCCCTTCCTGTTTGCTATAGTGATGGACCAGTTGTCAGAGGAGGTCAGACAGGAGTCTCCTTGGACAATGATGTTTGCAGATGACATTGTGATCTGTAGTGAGAGCAGGGAGCAGGTGGAGGAAAACCTGGAGAGGTGGAGGTTTGCGCTGGAGAGAAGAGGGATGAAAGTCAGTCGTAGTAAGACTGAGTACATGTGTGTGAATGAAAGGGAGGGAAGTGGAACAGTAAGGTTACAGGGTGAAGAGGTGAAGAAGGTACAGGAGTTTAAGTACTTGGGGTCAACAGTCCAGAGTAATGGAGAGTGTGGGAAAGAGGTAAAGAAGCGAGTGCAGGCAGGTTGGAATGGGTGGAGAAAGTTGTCGGGAGTTCTGTGTGATCAGAAAATATCAGCGAGAATCAAGGGGAAGGTGTACAGGACAGTGGTGAGACCGGCCATGCTGTATGGTTTAGAGACAGTGTCACTGAGGAAGAGACAGGAGTCAGAGCTAGAGGTAGCAGAGCTGAAGATGTTGAGGTTCTCTTTGGGAGTGACAAGATTGGACAGGATTAGGAACGAGTACATCAGAGGGACAGCTCATGTTGGACATTTGGGGGACAAAGTTAGGGAGGCCAGATTAAGATGGTTTGGACATGTTCAGAGGAGGGAGAGTGAGTATATTGGTAGGAGAATGTTGGACATGGAGCTGCCAGGCAGGAGGCAAAGAGGAAGGCCAAAGAGGAGGTATATGGATGGAATTAATGAGGATATGAAGCTAGTGGGTGCAAGGGTTGAGGATGCAGAAGATGGGGATAGGTGGAGAGAGATGATTCGCTGTGGCAACCCCTGAAGGGAGAAGCCGAAAGAAGAAGAAGATATATAAAATTTATTTTTTTTTTAATATATATATTTTGTATATTTTTGCATTGTGGGTTTATTTTGGAGTTATTAACTGATCTTTTGGTTTTGGTTAATTTTCTGTTATTCATTTACTTTGGGGTGGACAACTAACTGGCATCCACCAACTGGAACTGTTTTTTATTTCCATTGTTTTATTTTATTTTAACTTGTAACTCTTCTGTTGGCAGCAACTGAGGCTCTTCCTTGGTACAGTGCTTCCTTCACGGGTGTTGTGCTCCTTGGGATGTGGTTGTGTGAGTGCACAGAAAGTGAAGTCATTATTAAGAGATGCAATCTTAGATGTTTGGGTGTGTAGTATGAATGAATGAACTTAGTGTTTTTTAAACACCAATTTAAATAAAAAATTTTTATATGGGAACCCACTGCTTCTGACCCTGTGTGACAAGCGAATCTGTGCGAGCCTTGTTGGGCTCAGTTTATTTTGCTGGGTGGTGCCCAAGTGGCGTAGTCGGATATTTAAGGTTGTTTCTCATCTTTAACTACATTGACTCTAATTGGAGGTTGTTTGGTTATATAACTACCTCGTCTATACTTCAGTCTCTCTTCTTCCTCCCCACTGCTGGTGCCACACATGCATTGTGATATCAACCATCAACCTAAGGAGTGTCCAGCTTATGGACAAGGAAAAGGAGCAGTGAGACAAAAAGAGTGATCTGTCAAAATGATAGACGAGGCTTAGATGTCAGCATGGTTACCTGGGACAGCATGCTGGAATATGAGACCAGTGAAAGTTTACATCAAAAATGGCTAAAAAATGAGTTCCCACAGACAGAAAATGATGGATATGGGCAACTGTATAGGGAGATTCATTCCATAGAAATATCACAACTACCAGTAGTTGACAACAACAGACTTTGAATGGACAGAAAACACAATATAGTTTGTACTGCTCTTTCTGGTTGGATGCAAAGTCAAAGCAAGGAAACCATTAAAGACGCAGAGCTGTAAGTGGTCATTGACGGCATGCTTAAGAGATGGCTGATAGTTTCTTGTTTTATTGTGGATAGAATACTACAGAATAGTCCTTCCACAAAGTCTAAGGCATGACATGTTCATGAAGAGAGACAGCGTTTTGGCCTGAAATCATATTGAAAATCTGGTGAGACATGTCAAATGTAGTACATGTCAAAAAATCAGACAAATAGACCAAGAAGCTGATGATAATACCAGACCTACCAACAGCACCCTGACTGGGTAGAGTATTCACTACAGTATGACTTCATACATGTCACTTCGAGTCCAATAAACTCTCCTTCTCTAGTGTCTAACCTAGTGTACAACTCTTCATATGCCTTCTGCTTGGCCTTAGACACCTCCCTCTTCACTCTGTGGTGTAACTCCTTGTATTCCTGTCTATTCTCTTCTGTCCTGTCCATGTCCCACTTCTTCTTGGCTAACCTCTTCCTCTGGATACTATCCTGAACTTCCTCATTCCACCACCAAGTCTCCTTATCTTCTTTCTTCCTTCCAGATGACACACCCAGCACCTTTCTCCCTGTCTCCCTGATCACTTCTGCTGTAGTTTCCCAGTCATCTGGCAGCACTACCTGACCACCCAGAGCCTGCCTCAACTTCTGTCTAAATTCCTCACAACATTCCTCCTTTTTCAGCTTCCACCACTTGGTTTTCTTCTCTATCTCTATCTTTGACCTCTTCTTCTTAGACCATCAAAGTCATCCTACACACCACCATCCTATGCTATCTGGCTACACTCTCTCCCACTACCACTTTACAGTCACTAATCTCTTTCAGATTGCCTCTTCTACATAGGATGTAGTCTACCTGTGTTCTCCTACCTCCACTCTTGTAAGTCACTCTATGCTCCTCCCTCTTCTGAAAATAAGTGTTAACCACACCCATGTCCATCCTCTTAGCAAAGTCCACTACCATCTGTCCTTCAAGGTTCCTTTCCTTAACTCCAAACTTGCCTATCACCTCCTCATCACCTGTGTTCCCCTCACCAACATGTCCATTAAAATCCGCTCCTATCACCACTCTCTCACCCGTGGGAATACTCTCCATCACCTCATCTAATTCACTCCAGAATCTCCCTTTCTCCTCTAACTCACAACCTACCTGTGGGGCATAACCACTAACAACATTCAACATCACCCCTTCAATCTCTAACTTCAGACTCATCACCCTGTCTGACACTCTCTTCACCTCCAGAACATTCCTCACAAACTCCTCCTTCAGGACCACACCTACCCCATTTCTCTTACTATCCACACCATAATAAAACAGCTTGAATCCTGCTCCTATACTACGAGCCTTGCTACCCTTCCACCTGGTCTCCTGTACACACAGTATATCCACCTTCCTTCTCTCCATCATATCAGCCAGCTCTCTACCTTTCCCTGTCATAGTACCAACATTCAGAGTTCCTATTCTCAGTCCTACACTCTTACCTTTCCTCTTCTCTCTCTCTCTGCGCACTCTCTTCCTTCCTATACTTCTTCCACCAACAGTAGCCCAATTTCCACCGGCGCCGATGGCGGTCGTTGTTAACCCGGGCCTCGACCAATCCGGTATGAAATTCGTACTGATGATTCGCATGGTTAAATTTTGGCAATGTTTTACTTCCTGACGCAACCCTCTCTATTTATCCAGGCTTGGGACCGGCACAGAAGTCACTGGACTGTGACCCCCATGGCTAGATTAAATGTCTCTTTAATACGTCTCAAAAACCGAATTCTGAAAAAACTAGCTGAAGTAAAGCAATAAGAAGAAGTCGTCTTTATAATCACCACACATACACTTACAGCACAGTGAGTTAATGGTCTTGCTCAATTGACCAACATTGGCAGTTTAGCTATGCAAGGGTTTGGACCCTGACCTTCTGATCAACAACCCAAAGCTTTAACCAGCTGAGCCACCACTGCACTCAAAACTGTAGCTCAGAGAAAATGTGTGAAAAGGTAAATGAAAAAAACACAAGCTAGGCCCAAGTGATGGCAAAAAATGGTGGTCAAGGAGTCTATACAAAAGGTCATCAAAAAGCCAAAGAGAAAAATGAAGAAAAACAGTCTTTATAAGAAAAGAAAAAAAAAGAAAAGAAAACAGGCTTCCCAAAAACCAGCACAAGAAGAAAACAGTAAGCTAATACCAGGAACACAAACACAGCAGAAAATCCAGTGCTCTGGAAATTTTAAGAAAAATAGCATCCTAGTCACGGGCGAGAATAAAATGGTTCACAATTTATTTGTGCTGCAGGACTCAATGCTCTCTACACAATATGAAAAAGGAAGGGTCCTGAATATTTAACATTGAGTATTTATAATCAGAATTAAACACAACAGGATTAAGGAAAGGAAAACATTCTCAATCACTGGCTGCATTAAAACACTTGATCATCACCTGATCCAGACAGCCCTGAGTCTCAGCCTTGAGTCCTGACATCTGGGGTCTCCATCACAGTTCTGTAATGCTTTATAATATTTTGTCTAGTCATGCATACAGAAGATCAGAACCTCTCACACACCGTCTCTATGTGAAATTATCCATCACACCAGAAAAGAGGTAACAAGAGAAGCTGGGGACGAAACATCAAACACTGAACAAAGAAACAGGGAAAACAGAGCTAGTTCAATTTCCTAACAGGAAACCGTACACAGGTGAGAATAATGACAACTGATAAATGACAAGAATAAAAAAAGAGCACAATGTGAGAGGCCTAAGAAGTCCATCATTCTAAAGAAAAATTAAAAACAAAAAATTAAGATACAAAATTAGGGCCTCTAAAAATCCTGACGTTATTTGCTTTCTGTATTTATTCCTTGGTTTTGCTTCTACCAAGGAATAAACCTACTTCTTGTTCAGTGTAGAAGCAAGAAGCAGATTTATGTAATTCGTGTACTTCCACCTGCTGGTCAAAATGTAGAACTACAACACAATTGCCAACTGCATCCATTATAGATTATAGGCTTTAACAATCACTACACCGCTAGGACACTCATGTCTCACTAACACTTCACCACCTTGCAGTTCTGCTCCACTCTGCACATCCTCCTACATCTTCTCAGTATAATGTCATTATAATGTGCATAACTGTTCATTCATAGATTACCCCTAGTTTATCTATCCATATTTGTATATATATTTATATATACTATCTGTATATACACTGTATATTATCTCTGCTACTCTTGTACATACACTGTACGTAATGCACACATATTGCACACATTTACTGATGGTTTGACGAGTTCATTGTCCAACGTTTACCAAAACAGAGCAAAAGAATGTCCAGGCCAAATCAAAGCATGTCACGGTCCTAGACGAGGTCATAGACGAGGTCATAGACGAGGTCATAGACGAGGTCATAAACAAATGTTATCACACAGGGCTGAGTGTGCCAAGATGTATTCAGAATAAATCATAGCAAGATAAATCCACACAAAGCACAGATTTTAACCTTAAAATGTTTCAGATATAGTCATAAAGTCATAAATCACACTGTGTAGCAGAGGAAAAACACGTGACTGAAATCTAGAGGAAGAAGCTGATTATAAATTTTAGATATTAAAGACATTTATTGGTGCTTTAAAAGTAACAGGTCTTCATCTATACTCTCCTCGTGGAGGATTATCACTTCTATCTTTCTAACTAGAGTTTATTTGGATCCTTTTTCCAAAAAGGAAACTCCTAACACCTGAACTCCTCACTCCTGTTCATTACTCTAGATAAAAATATAACTGGTGTGGATCAGAGCACTGGTGTTTCAGGAGCTAGAAAATATCTAATCCTGACCCTTTATGTCTTTATGTCTTAAAACTTCAGAGCAGAACTCACAGAGGTATTCTTGTCCTGTTTGTTCGATTTATTTGCATGTGCTGGTTCTGTTTAAAGTGTGTGATAAGTTTGAGGATGAAGATGAGTCTGATATTGAAATCAGCTTCAGTATCAGCAGCTTGTTCTCACGTCAGATTAACTTGCCGTCGGAGTTCGTTTAAAGGTACGTGAAGCGATTATTCTTATTAAAATTAATTAACTGACCATAAAATATAATAATAAATTATCATTATAAAACACAATAATTTTTTTTTTTTTTTAAAGCATGGGCTATTGTTGCTATTATATTATATAATTGATTCAGAGTGCTGTATTAAATAATTTCCTGTACAGCATAAACTAGCCTACTAGAAATAGCCTGATGCACTTTTCACCACTTTACACTGTAAAAAATAATAAAAGAACTGAAACTAATATACTTTTTAAGGGCGTATTATAAGAAAATTGATTAATAAACTGATTCATCTTTCTGAGTTGAACTGAGAATTTATGCTCATGTGTGCACTTTTATGTAATTTACATATAAATATAATAATTTGTATAATGATAGATAGATAGATAGATAGATAGATAGATAGATAGATAGATAGATAGATAGATAGATAGATAGATAGATAGACTTTATTGATCCCATGAGGGAAATTCTTGTGTTACTGCAGCTTAGACAGTTACAAGATACACACACACACACAAATATGACTCTGACTCTGTAATGTGTTGTAGAGCAGGTGAGACAGATTGTCCATGATGGACAGCAGTTTGTGCTTTGTGAATGAACATATGCTATAGAAATGAGCTTATTTTAAGGTTCTGATGGTTGACTGTTCTGTGAAACGACGTTAATTCTGTTAAGAAAGCAGGTACTGATGTATCAATGAAATGCTTGATCTACTGATAGCAAAACAAGTTCAAATGAGGACAGACCAAAATGGACTTTCATTCACTGTTAAATGGAATTCATCCATTAAAGCAGGAAGGACATGAATTTAACCCCAATTGCCAGCCCAGTGACGGAATCTGGATCAAGACCCGTGACCTGAGCCAATCATACTGGTGCAGGACCACAGTTATGGGTTGTTAGTGGGCAGATTGGTGACAAGGCGACCTAGGATGACTGGTTTGAGATGGGAGACATGGAACATAGGGGTAATATGAGAAAACTGAAGAATCACGAAGCCTGTATCCTATCAGAGAAGCCTTTTTACTGTACTCGCAGGAAAGTGCTAATTCCAGTACATTTGTATAAGAAGACAGATTCTTAATGATTAAAAGCACAACAACTTAGGAATCTGTTTTTATTTCTAAAGCTTATTACCAAGAGCCTCTAAAGGTAAGAAGTGAAAATAAACAGACTTTCCTGTTCAACGGTTTTAAGTGATTCCGATCAGAATCAGAATCAGCTTCATTGCCAAATACTGTGGGTTTTACACGTACAAGGAATTTGCCTTGGCGTATTGGTGCACAAGAATATAAAATATAAACAGAAAAATATAAAGAAAATCTAAGATTTAACTGAATTAGCAAGATTAACTGTGTCGAAAATATAGAGAAAATATTAACCATGTAATAGCACACTATAACGCCTCCTAGTGGTCCAGAGACAGGATCATGCGCTCTCATTGCTGCGCTAACCCAAGCCCGGATTAAATGGGAGGGTTGCGTCAGGAAGGGCATCCGGCATAAAACCTGTGTCAAGTCAAATCATGTGGACCAAATGATCCGCTGTGGTGACCCCTAAAGAGGGAGCAGCAACAACAACAAACAACAACAACAACAATAGTGCACTATAACATTGTATAAAAAGTGAATTAGTGCAAATATTAAAATACCAAAACCTACATTCAGTGCAGAAATGGAAACATTAAATGTACGTTAATTGTGAACCAGTGCAAACTCCCAGTTTGAGGTAGGAAGGTAAGATAAGGTGCAGGTGCAATATGGCTGTCTGAGTCGTGTGCGTTAATGTGACGCATATGAACACAACAAAATTGGGTTTGTGTATTTGTGTGTTAACGTCCAAGGAAGTGGATGAGAGACCATGGTGGGTCCTGCATGTTGTTGATGAGGCCGGTTGCTGATGGTGTAACAAACGGGAGACACCGCCCAAAGTGGGGATCAAACCCGAATCTCCGTGGTAGTCGCGAGCTCCCACGCACAGTTTAGCAGACCCACATGCAGGATAAATTAAACCACTGCTTTATTAACATAACAAAGCTAGCACAGGACACTGGACAAATAAAACATAATTAACAAAATGTAACGATAACACGGGAACCTGGAACAGAACAGCGCCTGTCCAAACAAACAACAAAACAAACATCAATGACTGAACAAGACAGATACAAAAGGGCTGATATATATATATATATATATATATAGGACAGAACATTAGGGTAAATGGGGAACAGGTGACATGGCGGGAAAGCAGAACAATAGGAGGGGCGTGGCACAAAAAACATGGGGACTACACAAACAAAAAAGCAGGCTATGATGAATCAACTCCTCTGGTGGTCTGGCAGGGAATTGTCCCAGTAGCTCCTGACAGATGGAAAGAAACTGCTTTTATGGTGTGAGGTTTTTGTTTTGATGGACCGCAGTCTTCTACAGGAGGCGAGTGCCTTGAAAAGATCACGTCCAGGGTGAGAGCGGTCAGCCTCAACCTTAACTGCCCACTTCAGATTGCGGCTGACCCCTCTCACCCTGGACGTGATCTTTTCAAGGCACTCCCCTCCTGCAGAAAACTTGCACATGTCTGTGTGTGTGTTTGTGTGTGTGTTGTCATATAGTTTGGTGTTTTATAGACAGGACAATGGCAGTAGTGCAGAAAATGGCACTAGGGGCAGCAATTGGTCTCGTGGCTGCTGGTGTGCTGTGGTTCGGTGGCAGTCCAGGAGCAGAAGCAGGTGTAGTACATGATTTTCAGAGATATAATGCTGGATGCATGTGTCCTTGTATAAAATTGCTTGACTTTGTACTCTCTGTCATTTGACTTCGTCAGGTGCGGCTGTGGGAGGCGGAGCTCTGGTCTGTGTGAACGGAGATCTTAAGCCTCTATCTGGAATTCGCAAGCCTCTCTCCGCTAGAAAGAAAAAAATACTCCTGAAACTGATCTTATCACTGACCTCGATTGCTGCTGAGCTCTGGAATTTAAAGGATGCTGATAAAATACACCTGAAAATAAAAATAATTCTTGGTATCATTGAACAGTTTAGAGGAATTCTACAGCAGGTCCTGAAGCTGATAAGTGATGAGGAAGCAGCATAAGTCTTATATACTTATATACTTAAAAATACTTATATCTTTTAATGTCTGTATGTTACTTTGAGGATGGATCTGAATAGTTGTGTCTTTGAATGAGATCATTTTACTCTACAAATACTCTAAATCTAACAGTTTATCGCTTTTCATACAGTTTTATTTTTATTCTTAGTATCATGGTTTATTAGTCTGCATTCACTGGTCCCTCACACGTAAGATGTCCTGACTCTGATGACTCTTGAGAAAGTGTTGCACATGTGCTAGATATTACACTTCATATATCAATGCAAAAAAGGTGGAGACCTTCGGATCTTAGCATTTTACCCTGAATTTAGAAATATTACATTAATGTTATGCTAAATGGAATAAAAAGTGATGCAAACAAACAACAAACAGTGTGTGTGTGTGTGTGTGTGTGTGTGTGTGTGTGTGTGTGTCATCTTCTTTGTCATCACAGACTGAGAACACCCCACAAGAGCTGCAGTTTTGGAGATTCTCTGATCCAGTGGTCTAGCCATCACAATTTGGCTCAAATCCTTACGCTTGTCCATTTTTCCTGCTTCTAACACATCGACTTTGAGGACAAAATGTTGACTCGCTGCCTAATATATCCCACCCACTAACAGGTGCCATGATGAGGAGATCATCAGTGTTCATCATGAGTGTAGTAATGGGTAGAATGTCCAATATTATGATTGTATAGTCTTTACACAGTTCTGTGTGTGTGTGCGTGGGGGGGGGCATGTGAAGAACCAAATCTGATTGTTTCTCAGTTCTTGGTGTCCAACCGAATGGCCTGTGGGAAGAAGCTCCTCCTCATTCTCTGTGGGTTGGCCTTTAGGGAACAGAAGCACTTTCCTGACCGCAACAGAGAAAAAAGCCTCAGAGATGGCTGAGGTCCTTCTCTATCATCCTGGCCTTGGTGCAGCACTGCTTGCTGTAGATGGACTGCAGGTCAGGAAGCTCAGTGCGGATGATGCGCTCAGCTGATCGCACTGCTCTCTGTAGAGGTCGTCTGTCCTGATTGGTGATGCTCTCGAACCAGGTTGTGATGTTTCTCATCAGCATGCTCTCTATGGTGCAGGTGTAGACGCTCCTAGGCACTTTTGAGGGCAGTCTGAAGTCATAAGTAGATATATTATGAAATATATTAAGTCCATGATGACTTCAGACTGCCCTCAAAGGTGCTTAGGAACTTATATGAAGTGTATATATATATATATATACATATATATATATATATATATATATATACATATATATATATATATATATATATATATATATATATATATATATATATATATATATATATATATATGTATGTATTATACTAGGTTTAACTTTAAATAGGTTTTACTGCTAGGTTTAATCTCTTTTAATGCTACAGCACATTTATTCATCTCTGCATCATGTCTTAACATCATCTAGTGCTCACTGTCTCCATTCTCCATGTTCCAGGCCTTCAAGAAGCAACAGAACATACATCAGGCTGCATATGTCACTAAACCTTTATTTATTTATTTATTTGTTTATTTATTTATCTATCTATCTATCTATCTATCTATCTATCTATCTATCTATCTATCTATCTATCTATCTATCTATTTATTTATTTATTTATTTTGGGGGAAGGGTTGTTTTTTGTTTTGTTTTTGTTTTATTTTCAAACAGCTAAAATCTCATGGTTTCTTATATTGTCAATTCTCATATTGTCACTCTTTTTTATGAATTACTAAATGTAAAATGTATATCCTGAATTTTATATTTTTGATATATTTCTATAAAGCTGCATTGTGATGATGTCCTCGGTTAAATGTGCTATACAAATTGAATTGAATTGAATTAAAAAATAAGTTAATACTTTTTTTCTGTCACGGCAATAACTTATTACTTATTTATTATTCATTTGCACACATTAATATTTAAATTTTTACTACTACTTTGTCTATTTCTGTTTGCATACTTTGAAATGCATTATTATTCATTCATTCATTGTCTGCCGCTTATCCGATCTATTCTCGGGTCACGGGGAGCCTGTGCCTATCTCAGGCGTCATCGGGCATCAAGGCAGGATACACCCTGGACGGAGTGCCAACCCATCACAGGGCACACACACACTCTCATTCACTCACGCAATAACACACTACGGACAATTTAGAGATGCCAATCAACCTACCATGCATGTCTTTGGACTGGGGGAGGAAACCGGAGTACCCGGAGGAAACCCCCGAGGCACGGGGAGAACATGCAAACTCCACACACACATGGCAGAGGCGGCAATCGAACCCCCAACCCTGGAGGTGTGAGGCAAACGTGCTATGCATTATTATTATTATTATTATTATTATTATTATTATTATTATTATTATTATTACACAAGTAAACACATCGCCAGCAGCCCTATCGGTAAAGCTTCAGTTTTGCAAAAGGCTTATGAAACGTTTCACTTCCTTCCTCTTGTCTGTGAAACACAGACCAGCTAAAGCAGAAAATGAAAGTGTGCAGAAAATCTCCTGCTCAGATACCAAACAGATCCAAAGCTTGTGAGTACATGATCCGAGTCATGTTTTAGTTTCATTTTCTAAAGTTTGCAACAACAACAACAACAACAACTTCACAACAGTATTAAAGTATTTTTTCACTTATCAGGTAGATGCGCTGGCATTTTCCATCAACATTCTGTTTAATCCACATCCATATCCTCATCCATGTTTCTGTACATCTTCACATGGTGGATCTGAAAGGTACAAAAAATGTTCTTAAAAGTTTCAAATCCTCTCTGATAGGAAGCGATTCTGGCTCAAATCTGTTGGTTAGTGCTGGATTTGTGTTGTTGACAGCAGGATTAGTGTGAAAGTTGAAGCTTTGGAAGTTGATCTGTTTGAGCAGTTAGAGGGGTGAGAAAGCTGGACAGACTGAAGGACGAAACTGGACAGACTGAAGGACTAAAGCGTTGCTGCATCGTTCTTTTTAGGATTATAATTACGAGATATATCCCATTGCATGGCTGTCAGAACAGCATTGTGAGTAAGATAAGTACCTGCTGACCAAAAGGAAAATAGAGCAACATGTGGACGAAAGAAGTTTTGTCAATTTTTACTTATAAATATTGACCTGCTCTTGTAAAGGTTCCCCAAACAGTGAAAGCCTTCGTTTTAGATTTCACCAGTTTTCTTAAACAACTTTTTTTTCCTTTTTTTTTTTTTTTTTACAATATAACAAACCACATTATAAAAACAAGATGTACTGTATAACAACATGCACTGTATTCACACACTAGTGTCGAAAGGAGGAGCATGTAACACCTAGAAACACATTCTGACTCATTTTTACTGATCCGATTCTTTAAAAACAAATCGATTCCCAAACTCATACTGACTCGATTCCTCGATTCTCTGATTTCCCCCCCACGCGAATCTGTGCACCACACTACAGTGTGTGGGGGGGGGGGGGGCATATACTTCAAATGAAATTAGATTGAAATAAGAAATTAAAATGCAGATTTGACAGCTTCGTCGTCGCGTTAGTTTAGTTCGAGGTTGCGAACCGATTCTCCAGATCAACTCGTTTAAGAGTTAATCGAAAGGAACCGATTCAGTTGTCACATCTTGAAACAGCGGAAGGCGCTCGGTTGAAAGGGTGTTTGAGGTGATTTGGTGATACATAGCGCACTTTTACGTGATGGTTGATGTTTGTTATGAACGGAAATGGAGTTTTCAGAGCACATTAAGACGGCTAATGTGGAGGACGTGGTGCTGAAAGTGGCTTCCTGTCCACCGCGGAGAGGAACGCTGTGCGTGACCGGACACCACCTCCTGTTTTCGGACAGAGAAGAGGAGAGCACCTGGCAACTCCTGCTGCTCCTTAGAAACATTGATGCCATCGAGAAGAGGTAAAAAAAAAAAAAAAAAAAAATCATCTCTTATCTCCAAATCTGGTCACTGAGCCTCAGCATGAGGCATGCGTCCCATGAGGTCTGATTTATTTCTGTGACTTTATTTCATTTCATGTTCACATTATGTACACACTCTGGTTCATATATATATATATATATATATATATAGTAGACTGAAGTCAGTTATTAAAAGTCAAATGTAGTATTGTATATGTAGTATTTCTGACCTCTTGGTAAGGTCCATGGTGTGTGTCTGACATTTTTAAAGCCGTGGTTTATAAATAAACACACTTATCAGAAAGTTGGGGACGTGGCGTTTATCTTGGCTTGCCTTCTTACATAATCATTAAACATTAAACCATAAGTATACACATCCTGTCCACTGGGAGGATCCAATAACACGTGCTGATTTAAATTAATGCTAAAAAGTAGTACTAGGGATGGATCGATACAGATACAGGTCCCAGTATCCTGCTCATTCACACGTTACAATACTTTCAAACATTCGATACCGTGTGACGTAATGAAAGTTGTTTTTAAGATGTATGATGATGATCTGGACGTGTTTCACGATAGCGATCAAAAACAAAGCAGGCTACAAACTGTGTTCTGTGAGGAGGAGCTACAGCCTTGTCCTGCACTTCTTCTTCTTCTTCTTCTTCTAATTCTTCTTCTTCTTCTTCTTCTTTCGCTTCAGGGGTCTCCACAGCGAATCATCTCTCTCCACCTATCCCTATCTTCTGCATCCTCAACACTTGCACCCACTAGCTTCATATCCTCATTAATTCCATCCATATACCTCCTCTTTGGCCTTCCTCTTTGCCTCCTGCCTGGCAGCTCCATGTCCAACATTCTCCTACCAATATACTCACTCTCCCTCCTCTGAACATGTCCAAACCATCTTAATCTGGTCTCCCTAACTTTGTCCCCCATACGTCCAACATGAGCTGTCCCTCTGATGTACTCGTTCCTAATCCTGTCCAATCTTGTCACTCCCAAAGAGAACCTCAACATCTTCAGCTCTGCATAAACAATTAACTGTGTTAGAGAATGTTACAGTCCATATCCTGTATATATAAAACAT